>BMAV01013359.1:70014-83667 GCA_019973955.1 Trichonephila inaurata madagascariensis
TATTCTACTGTTGAGCAGCGCGCGCCGACATCACGCGTTTTGTGTACGCTCACATCGCTTCTGACGTTTTGTTCCTGATATTTGCATACGCATGACGTTTCTACTGATTTACGTATTCACTGTACTGATCTCCAGACCTCCTTTTCTGCAATTTCATGGCTATCTGCTAAATTTTTACATTGTTGCTTAAGTTTTGCACACTAGTGTACAACAGCTCATCCATTAGTTTAAGGTTAAATTTGAAGAACAAAATATTACTAAAAAATAAATACAATAAAATAAGTCATGTTTGAGAAGAAACAGTGTTCATATCACAAATCAGCAGTAATTTTTAGTTTATTTCTTGCGAACATTTCCTTTTGCATTGCCTCTTGTATGTCTAAGCCCGAGTATCCCCTATAACTGTCCAGCAGTAGTCTTCTAGCATTGATTCATCCCAATGTGTGTGACCCTGATATCTACAATCCATTGCTACGATATCTTGATAAAACCTTTCACCGTGTTCATCGCTTACAGCTCCACCACAGTTTTTAGGGGGAAAAATCGGGATCGGAATGCAAAAAGTGGATTTTTAGAGACATAATTCATCCTAGGTAAATGAAATTTTACAAAAGTTCTTTCACACCAACTGTTCATAGTTCTCAACTTTTTTTTTTTTTTTGCTATCTAGAAATCCTTGTACCACACTTTTAAAGGCTTCCCAGGCTGCTTTCCCTTTTCCTTCCAAAATTCAATCAAAAGTGCGGTCCTTCATAATTTTTCGTATTTGAGGCCCACTAAGATTCCCTCCTTAATCTCAACATCACTCAAACTTGGGAATTTCTATCTAAGGTATTAGAAAGTCTCTCCCTCCTTGTTTAATGTACAAGGGTTGAAGCAGAATGTTATTTGTGTTTACTAGATTATCATTTGAGATTTTTCTCTTGCTGGTTTTCAGATTTCTGAACGGTCATTTGTCTTGTATGTAGAGCGATTTCCGATCTCTATTGTCTCACCAATACAGAAAACAGTAGTTCTTGGTATAGCCTAATTGTATTCCCATGAGTAAAGCAATGATTTTCAAGTCACCACAGATCTACCATTTATTGTGCTCGTACTTTATTAACTCTAGAACTAATATCACACATTTGCATATGTTTCCATCTCGTGAACGGAATGTCCGATGGGAATGGAAGGAAGAGTGTTTCCGTTGTGTAGTGATACTGCTTTCAAACTAAGCTTGAAAGAGTCTAAACAACCTCCAGTTATTTGGATCATAACTCATGTTTATGAAATTCATTGTTGACATCAATGCACAAAATCCCATGTCCCTTCTCAAAGAAATGAAGGAGATTCTTTTCACGAGTCCTGTACTCTATAACCTTGACGCCTGGTAGGAGTAAATTTCATTGCTACAGTCTGGATGCTAGAAACTCTGCCCTCTATTTTGGCAAGTCAAGATCTCTTATGAGGTCACTCAATTCTGCTTGATTTAGTCTGTGGTGTTATTCAAATCTTCTGCCTCGAAATCTCGGTCATAGGATATTCCAGAGACTAACTATTCCAGTTAAGTGTTTATCTATTTATGAAAAAGTAAATGAAAAGTATAGTTAATATAGTTGAATTGATTTACCTTGAGTGTTTTAAGTCAAAAAATGTGGATATCATTTGAATTGTGCATTATTGTCTTTTCTTTGTTCTACGATGCTCTAGGTTACACTCAGAACACATATGCAGAGGTGGCGCTGTTACACGCCTTTCGTATAAGTTAAAACTCGATCCTGAAGCAAGTGTTCCCATCAGCCCGCTAAAAGGAATCTCACAAAGATAATGCATAGAAAGAAAAGATGAGGGAAAATACAGCTATTGTTGAGTAAGGAGGAGTTCTGATTCTTGAAAACAAGAGCTAAACTGAATTTTTATGATAATTTTCGTGTTTAGAGGGTCAAAATACTTCATAATAAACTATTTTTGAGCCCGAAACATTTTTGAGGTTGCCTATAGTGTAACTAGCGAAAAATAACTTAACTAAATAAAACTTAACTCGTTTTTTCTAATTTTTTTTTTACTAAAAACCATAATTTTATCAAATTTTTTTGTGAATTTATCTTTAAATGGCTTTCTATATAACTCTACTAATCTTGTAAAAGTGAAAATTCGCCAAGTTTATTACATTCAACATTCTCTGTGTAAGAGAAAGTAGTAAATTTCAATGTTTTAAAAAAATGGTTCTGAATCCTTTTGAAAAACCTTTTCATGTCAGCATAGTATTTAAAATGAACATAAAAAACAGTGGAATTTGGAATTTTTATAAGATGTAAAGCACTTTTAAAATTATTTTTAATTTTCATACTATTTGTGAAGAAAAGTAGAAGGCCACCATAGCGTTTTTACACGAAGATTCTCTCTTAGTTGCAAATTTCTTTCTGTTTTCTTTCATCAATTTAAAAATCCATTTGGCATCGAATAATGGAATAATTAGATTTCGGAAATTTTCTCAACCATGAGGGAGTGCATCTTTAAACTCAAGGAAGGATCATTACTGCTTTCTTTCACCATATATCCATTAAACGAGCATTGTCCAGCTATTTTCTTTAAAATTTATATCAAGACTTTTGGCTGGCAATGGTAAAATTCAAATATTGTACAAACAGAGAGAACAAATTTTTTATAACATTTGCTCAGTGAATAGATGCATCGTTATCTTGATATACCATCTCCATTTAAACGTGGGAAATAAGGAATAAGCTCAATTTCTAACACTTGATTCTGCCTAACATTTAAGAACATTAGACACAAATTCTTTATCCAAACTACTTGCTAACGACACTCGAAACTTCCTTCTCCCATTTAGTGAATTGAGTAAAATTAATCACCATCCTTAAGATTATATGCCAGCATTAGAGTCCTCAAGTCCATCTAAATTAAAATTTTCTCTTATGAGACTTATTACGAAATAACTCTATTGCGAAATTCCATTCAATAGTAGGTGTTCTTCTGCTAAATTGAAAAACTGACTAAGAACTTGGCAATAATTGGATTCCTGAGTATTGACTCTAAATTTCTTCTAATAATTGTGCAGATGCTCAATTACTAATGTTCCTTTTGTTGATAATGACTTTGATTACAAATCGGATTACTTTAGAAAAAAATTTTAAACCTTGTTCCATACACATAAAACATCCTAGTGTATTATATAATGAAATTCAGTTAGAGAAAATGTCTGATATATTTTGTTTAAGTTTCTAAATAAAATGAATACCCCCGTCCCTTAGATTCACTGTCTTTTGCTACAGAAGCAATTTTTTTCTAAGTCAATATTCATTTTTTTTAAANGAAAAGCCATTAGAAAAATGTCTGATATTTTGTTTAAATTTCTAAATAAAATGAATACCCCCTCCCCCATTAGATTCACGGTCTTTTGCTACAGAAGTAATTTTTTTTTCCTAAGTCAATATTCATTTTTTAAATGCATTTTCAAATTCTTTTAAAATATCAATACCAGTACGCTTTCTTTTCGCCGTTATTAGTTTAATACTCTCTTCTTTTATTATATTATTAAATTTATATCCAGCAAAAACTATCAGCCGTACGTTACCATTTGCGTAATTACTTTCATCAAAAGCAATCGGATGTATTTCAGCAAAGTTATAGCTACTTATTGCGATTCCTTTCTAATTCTATTAATCGCTCTTTAATTGTATTTCAGTTTATGGGTAATTCCTTTAATTGTGTTTTATAACTTGTCTTTTTCTTTAAAATTTGTAAACAAATAACTGCTACGTTCTAAAAACGTTCTTTACAAACTTACACTCTGATAAATGTTTCCCATGACAAACAATGCGATGAGCTGTTTGAAAACTAGGTGTAGGTGCTGTAACGTATTTTTCTCTTTTGAGACAATTCACCTTTATAGCACTGGCTTGTGATTAATTCTATTTGTTATTTTCTAAGAAAAGGAATCCCTCGTTTCTTTGACTCTTGAGAAGTTGAGATTTCAATAAAGCCTTTTTTCAAAATGTTTTTAGGCTTTGTATTTACTTAAATGACTATTTCGTTACAAAATACGCACACAGTCGTTAAGTCTTTTCAATCAATTTGTTCTTTCGAGTCGTTTTATACTTGTATCTGACTATATAGTTTGGTATAATCTGGAACTTATGTCGATTCTTTTGATTTTTGAAAAACATTTTATATACGTACTTGATACATATATGAAAAAAATAATAAAACAAGATAACAATAAAGTAAGATTCGTGACACATAAACCACCATTCCCAATTAAATACTGTGAACTAATTTGGTGTACATTTCCTTTCTACGATGCAACGAACAATGAACGAATGTCCCAAATCATGCATAAGCGCAGGAATTGGATACAAAATTAGTTAATCAAAGCTTGCTTGGAAATGCTTTCTTATAAATTGGACATTAGATATTCATACTTGATGGTATTTGCTGAGGAGTAATATACTTTGTCTTTGGAATTTTATATTTTTGTTTTCTTTTAATTGAGAAGCTGAACAGGGTACATCATTTTAGCTAATAACTTGTTATTTATAATCCTTTTTGGTGTAGTTATTTCAGGGAATTTTGTCTCAGAGGAAAGAGGGTGTGTGAGTATTATTTCTTCCTCTTATATAATAAACATTTGTGGTCGGAGAGGTTGGGCAAGCAATTTGATTGCCAGCCATCTTTGTTAAACTTCTGTGGGCCACTCGAAGACTTTCGTAGGTCACTGTCTGACCCTGCGGAACCTTAGGTAATTGAATGTAAAAAACTAATAAATACGATTTTTAACTCTATTGCTAAAAAGAACAATGCAACTTCCCTCATCTTACTTTATATACTGGTTGTAGATGAACACTACACTGAATATTCACATGTGCTCTTTGATTTTTTTACAAGCTAGAAATCAATATACAGTGGTTGCAAAAAACCTGAACACCCTCAAATTTGTTGCCTAGTTTTCATATTTTACTTTATTTTTCGTTATGAAAGTATCGCACTATTTTAACTATTACTATTGTTTTTAATGTATTTTTAATGCTGATTTCAAATATGTTGGTAGAATTTATGTAAAGTAAATAGTTTTATGAATACATTGAAAGAAATCATGGTAAGACAAGCACAACGCAATTGTAATAATAAGTTATTGTTTTTTTTCAACTAATGAAATACTCCATTATTCCAACCAATCAGAGAGAAGTAGTGACGAAAGATTTAAAACAGAATGTACAGAATGGTTTAGAGTATTGAAAGTAGTTGCCTATTGTGATTTGAAGTGCGTGGGGGCATAATATTGAAATTATGGGTGAATCTTCCTTTATGCGTTGTAATGAAAGACACAAAATAATATTTTCGAAAAAAAATTATTCTGAGACAAATTGCTGCTGATGTACAATATGGATTTTCTACTATCGTGAGAACGCTTAAAAAATATTCTGAAAAAAATCTCTACAGCGTAAGTTATTTGTAAGGTCCGAGAGAGAAAAACAACATTATATGAAGACAGGGAATTGCGCACGATTTCACTTAAAATAAATATCTTAATCCCCCTCCCCATTAAATTTTGAATTAATAGATTTTGATATCTAATATGAATGTGTGTTCATAAATTGGGAGGGGAAGGCTACTAGAAATTGGAATACGAGGCTTCAAAACTAAGCTAAACCATTACTGACTGGCAGAGGCAAAAGATCATTCATTATAGACCTTTAAGATATCCGACTACGTTCGGAACCATGATTTTAAAAAAGCACATAAATGTATAATTTTCATGATATTTAGTGTCACTTAGATTAGACTACATGTATAAAATTGTTTTAAGGACATTTTGACAAAAAATGATTTAAATATAATATTTTGGCAAAAATTAACTTAGAATAATCTTTTTTCAAAATCTCCTTTTGGGAAAAATGCTTCTATTATAATAATATTTTGCCTGTATATAGCTCAGACCTCTTTATAGAGGATCAACTAAAATTTTTGAAAAATTCACTTTATTTTCAGAGTTACAACCCATTGAAATAATTATCGGCGTTTTTTTTCTTAAAATTGCTTCCCTCTGTGTTCGTAAAATATGGATAAACCCACTTCTAAATTATATATTTCAAAAATTCTAGTTGAGCCTCTGTAGAGAGGTCTGAGCTATATACAGGCAAAATATTATTATAATAGAAGCGTTTTTCACAAAAGGAGAACATTTTGAAAAAAAATTATTCTAATTTAATGTTTTGCCAAAATATAGTATTTAAATAATTTTTTTTGTCAAAATGTCCTTATATATATAAAACAATTGTATACATTTATTCTAATCTAAGTGACTCTAAATATCATGAAAATTATCCATATATTTGCTTTAGCAAAATCACGGTTCCGAACGTAGTCCTTAAAGATTTAGAAAAGGTAATATTTGGTGATTAAAGTCAGTTTAGCATTTCAGGTAACAAAAATACTCACTATGTAAGCTGACACACTCTTTAAGAACTGAGCCCTCAGTGTCTTAAGCCCACAATATAGCATCCAACGAAAGGGATTACATAGGACTAGATGTCTTTTCGTGTTGTTAAAATATTTCACATCGGGAGAACATCAAGGAAAACCAGGAAATATGCAAAATAATACAGAATAATACAAAATAAATAGTTACCAACAGGGGGAGATCTTTTCGGAGATCAATCATGGATATTTCAGGACAATGATGCTTCATATCACCGAGCAAATATATTTCAGAAATGATTCGAAGACAATACTTCGAATAGAATGAACTGATCAGGACAGCCTCCAGATCTTAGTTCTCTAAAGAACTTATGGCATAAAATTGGTTACGATATTTCGAAGGAAGAAACCCTTAAACAAACCTCAGTTAATTGTTGCTTTGATGTTTACTTTCAACCATGTAGTCGTAAAAGAACTTCTTGTGAAATTGGTGTGTTCCATCCCAAAAAGTTGGGGAGCCATAACTATAGCAAGCAGCTGTCCCATAAAATATTGGTGTTCAAATACGTAACAATCATTAAGTTTCCAAATTCATGCTAAATTCATTGTACTTGTAAGGTTTTGTGTTATTCTACTACACATATGTTTTTCTAAATATTGTTATTCTGGGGAACTAAACATTCTTGTGTTCAGGCAAGAGTATTACAAAAAATACTTGTCGTATTGGAAAACTAAAAACAGATTTGAAAAAAACACAAAAAAAAAATACATAAGTATCAATAAAAATTTAAGATGGTAGGATAATTTCGTGAGGAAAAATAAAAAGTCAAACACAAAAATTAGGGGGATGTGTGTGTTCAGGACTTTTTGCATCCACTGTATAACATATTTTCCAAAAATGAAAGTACATAATATAAACTTTTCATATATTTGTCTTTTTTCTTTAAAAGGGGCTGCGAATTGGTAATTACCATAACAGACCTAGTACATTTCCCGGGAGCTAGTAACACTCTTTAGTGTGACACCATATAGGTGAATACCAATTGCCAAAATGTAATTTTGACACCCAGTTTCCTCCACCCAGCGAGAGGCCTCTAAGCTCTGAAGATGCGAAATTGAACAAGAAATTTAATTTTGATGAGAGTACCCATTTCTAACAGGTCCTCCAGACATCTTTAATGAACTACATTATCATGCGATATGGACACTGTAGACTTTTTCATCATGAAAATCCACCGACTTGGACCGGAATCGAATCACTACCAACTACTGCACCCAGCCGGCTTCACATTTATCACAGGAAACTACACTATTAGAAAAAGCATAATTTTATTAATAAAGGTATCCAACTACGTTCGGAACCGTGATTTTAGAAAAGAGCATAAATGGATAATTTTCGTGATATTTAGTGTCACTTAGATAAGAATACATGCATAAAATTGTTTTAAGGACATTTTGACAAAAAATTATTTAAATACAATATTTTGTCAAAAAATTAACAGAATAATCTTTTTTCAAAATGTTCTTTTGTGTGAAAAATGCTTCTATTATAATAATATGCTGTCTGTTTATAGCTCAGACCTCTCTACAGAGGCTCAACTAGAATTTTTGAAATATATAACTTAGAAGCGAGTTTATCTATATTTTACGACAACAAAGGGGATCAATTTTGAGGAAAAACACCAATAATTATTTCAAATGGTGGTGACTCAGAAAATAATGTGAATTTTTCAAACATTCTAGTTGAGTCTCTGTACAGAGGTCTGAGCTATATACAGGCAAAATATTATTATAATAGAAGCATTTTTCAAAATAGAATAACATCTTTCAGTGCCCTTTTACTTTTTTCTGTAAGTGTATGTAATTTGTTTTAAAAAAAAGATGTATAACTCATTAAATACTACCGCATGTCATTTTAAGCAATATGGATTGTCTAAATATTTTAATAGATGGACAGAGTTATTCAAAATTATAAAGAGAGATTTTTGGAACTGAATAACTGTCTTTTAAAAAGACCAAACAATTCTTAAATTTAATTTTTTTTATTTTCTTCTAGATGTTAAGAATATTTTTTTCGAGCAAAAATTCTATTTGCTAAGAATATTTCAGCAATTTATTAACTAAAAGAAAGGATTTTTATCAAATTTACCAAAAAAGATAGCTTTGAGAATATATAAAATATCTATAGTTAAACTTTAGATATAGTTAGACTGATTTCCCGCAGCTCCCTATCTTCAAAAAATTCTATGAAAAACACGTCTGAATCATGACCTAATTCTTTCAGAATTTTAGTTTAAGACGCGGGAGGAATTCTTAAGTACTAAGTGTAAAACGCTAGTCTCAAAGGAGAAGTTAGAAAAATAACAAATTAGGAATTTTACATTTTAAAAAACTTAAAATAACTAAAATTCGATAGTATGATATGCAATGTAAAATATCTTTTTATATTTTATTCATTCTCTCTTCAGTTCCTCTTCATTAACTTAAAATGAAATGACTATATATAACTAAAATCTTTTTATATTTTAATTAAATTAAACTACATCATCTTAGGTATAATTTTTTGAAAAGAAAATATGCTTTGTTTTTGTTAATGTAGAAATTATATGAAAGTATCTGTAAGAACAATGGAAGTGATAAAAAAATATCCCCAAATTTACCAAGAGTAGAATATTTTTAAAAGTTCAAATGAAGTACACATTAAACACTTTGACGAAAAGATTTATTATTCATGTATTAAAAATAATGTAATACATTAATATGTATTAAGAACAATATCTATGAACTAAAAATAGCTCTTGCTACTCACAGTGATGCACCTAATGAGATTTCAGTTATTTTTGCATAACCCTTTTTGAAAAGTTAAGTACATTTTAATTCTCACTTTCACCATAAAATATTTGAAGAAGTCTTTTTAATATATGAAATTCCCCTTATAATATTCTTTTTCGTGATAAAACTTAAAATTTCACAAAGATAACTTTTCCTTATCTAATAACTTTTCAATGTGCGTATAATTATTTTTGTTAAATGCATCATTCTAATTTTGAGACATAAATTTAGATAGGAGGCAATTTAATCAAGGAATATTGCACAACAATTACTTTAAATTGAAAAAAAAAAAAACTTTTTGGTCACCTTAATAAATAATTAGAGACTTGTAACTCCTTCCGAATGCATTCAATATATCCTCAATTATAACACATTACACAAAACTACTACAGAACATTATAGTAGTATTTAAGAGTTTCATAGTTTGTGACATCGGTGTCGCGTTTTTCAGATCCTTTGCTTCCTACCAGTGACCACTGAAAGGAACGAAAAGGGTTTTAATCTCAGTCGGTGATGCAGAGCACACTGACATCCTATGGGGCCAACTCCAATGTTTTGTGAAAATATCAAACATACAGTTAAAACTTTCTGTAAAACAAAATTAATACAATGAAAAAATTAATTTAATAAGGTTGTAATGGAATTAGCGACATGAATGACGATTACGCTTTTTAGTTATTTATATCGTATCACAAATTTTTATTATATCATCTTATTTTCTATGAAAGCTTACTTCCTGTGTGCAGTATAAACCTAGTTAAGTTACGTCACGACAATTGTCCGGGGAAAGTTCATTCAATTTTCACACACACAAAAATGGTTAACATAAATAAACGTGAGAGCTTCGAAATTTCAGGGAAGAAGTTATGATTGGCTTTATTATGTATTCGTCAGATAAATAATTTGTTTTAAACAAATTATTACTCTAAGCGATTTTTGCTCACACACGTTTGTGCAACAATCGCAACATCAATTACTTAATCTTTTGTAAAGTTATCAGTATTTAAATCGTTTGTAGAGGGGTTGCCAAACACATGCTTATAATGCCTCGTGACATTTTTCCGATGTTTTTTTTTTAAAAAATAGAGTCCTTTTTGCGAGCAATATCTTTTTTCCCACTGTTTCTTTGATTTAAGAAAGGTGTGTCATTCGTGTTTAAAAATTTGTAGTGTGCATTGTAAAGGTTTCGATCAAAAAATGTTTGAGCTTATTATACTTTGACTTTAAAATTATTGAGATATTAGGATATATGATCACACATATTTAAATCAATTAAACTTCGAAAACTTCTTGTGACATAGTTGTTGTTCCTTATGCCACCTGATCTCGATTCATTATGGCAAAGGGCTAGATATACGCTTGTCTTTGGCCGTAGCCTTGAGCACCATACAGGTGACAGAGAGAGAGTGATTTATCTCGATTTCAATTTTGAGGGAGAAACCCCTGGGAGAGGGTCAGGGGCCCTGGTGCATGATCTTATGGAGACGCTGCAACTTAACTACACCATCTCCAGAAAACCAAAAATCACCAAAAATTCCAAAAATAAAACAGGATTTCCTAAAACCTCATCAATAGAAAAATTCAAGCAGTTAAGAATATAACCGGGTAAGGGCTGATCAGCCTTGTACCAATGACATGAAGATATTATTTTTTGAGAATTCTAAAAAGATTTATATTTTGTACTATACATATATGATTTTGCTTAGATAAAATGTTGCTAAATAAAGAGATAAAAAATTTATTCATTTAAATTATTGGCACAAAGAAATATTTGCAACTCTTAGCGTCAATTATTCGCGCATTCTCTCTCTCTCTCTCTCTTCTAGTTTTTTAAACTATTAAAATTCCCAAAATGATTTTAAATTCGTATACAATAAGATATAATTTTCAATTTCGTTTTTTCAAAAAAATATGTTTTACTTTAGTATAAATATATTTTTATTTACTTTCAATGTCTCTCTGATTTAAAATTAAAATAAAATTGAAAGGTATTGAAAAAAAGTCAGATTCTGCTTTGCAATGAAATGGTGAAAGTTTAAATGGTATTTGAAAATGTACTCATAAAATAAGTTTAATTTAATATGCTCATAACATTTTGAAGAAAATTTTAAGAAACGTGATGTTAAAATGTACTAAATTCTCTGTGTTCGCATATACCTAATCTAAACCTTTTGTAATGCTTTTAACTTAACTGGATTTTAGTAATGTGAGGGTGTATTTTATTTAGTAAAGCCTTTTCATAATATTCTGCTATCATTTTCATTTTATTTCTGAAAAAAGAGTAGACATTAAAAACATCGATTATTTTATTGCAGTAAAATGTTAGCACGTCCTAAATTGCATAATATAAGTTCCAACAAAAATCTCTATACTATTATACTGAAAGTATTGTTATACCGAAGCAATTACCTTATAATTCAATTTTTTTTGTATAGTTACAGCCAGATTATATTCCTATAAAAATAATTAGTTTTTAAATATATTATAGTATTTTAATGAGCTTGCAAATTTGTAAACATAATTTTTATGATATTTTTTTTAGAAACAACAAATAATGTACTTTTAAAATTTTTGTACCTTTTAATGTAAAAATCTTGAAATAAAAAAATTTCAATTAAAAAAAAATAACATTAATTCTACCTACTATCTAATAGCTTCTAATGAATATGCAAAATGTTCTTCAACTAATTCTACAAGCGTTCGACAACGAATATCTCAAAATGCAGGAGAATTGTTTCGAATACTGTGTTCCACTTCAAATTGAGCCTCCAATCTCATCGCTATCCAAGATATATCCAGATAACCGGGACAACGGTGGAAAATTACCCATATTATTATAAACTACACGGCCCAAGTTACAATCTAAGGTGTCATTTCATTTGATCTGGTTGCCATTCATTTCCTGTGGTTGCATTCCGTGATATCCTTATAACAATGCAGAACTTCGAAGGTATTTTACGCTCTTCGAAGTATGAACTTCCTCTCACGGTACCGCAAACTTACATTTCAACAGGATAATTCCTAGCCACATAGTATAATAATTTCAACTCATCATCCAGAGTGTATTCCACATACACTCTAGATAGCTAGTTTGCTAGATTTCTGCAATATGGTAAATTGTGGGGTTGATGAGTAAGTACTTCCTACCTTTCTATGATTCCTGCCATCTAATTAGGAAACTAAACACAGTTTAAGCAGGAACTTCGTTAACTGTATGAAACAGTGTCAAGAGCAGAATAACAACTTATTTTAATGGTCAAAGGAGGCCGCATTTTGCAGAACTCTGTCTTTTAAATAAAGTAATAAATTTCTTGAAATTTAAATCATTTCTTTTTCTGTGTATATGCATAACATCCAAGTTTTTCCTCCTGATTCAAAAATTAACTTCTCGATGTATCGTCTTATGATCTTAGAGTGTTAACAGTTTTATAAGATATAACCTTCATTTTATAATTCTTCTCCAGTTATATTTATTCAAACCATATTATAATTACTTTATAGCTTTATATATGATGAGTACTAGTGTTGTTTTTTATAAATTTTTTCCAACATATTTTTTTTCCTTAGACTTATGTGCATGAAATTAAATTTAGAAGAAAACAAAAAGTATTTATGATTAACAACTGAAAGATTAAAAAATACAGAGCAGTAACTTACTTCCTTTCTTCTTTTCTCAGTTAAATAAAAATAATATTCAAGAAAAAAAGAATAATAAATACTTTATATAGACGAAATATTTTAAGTAAAATTTAAATTCAACAAATTATTAATTTTAAGACTGGTGTTTTGCGGAAGTAAAATACTAAACTAAAATATCGTGGTAATCTTCATCACTATTTCGCTTACTAACTCTAATTTATTTTGTACATGCAAAAATCAATATATAGCCAGTGTAGTCTTTGAAAATGGAATTAAAAACTTGGAATGGAATTGGACTTCCAAGTTTCTAAATCCAAAGAACTCCTGAAAATGCTTAAATGAACTTCCTGTAAAGAGCACTTGCTCTAAAATTACTATGCTGTACATACAATGCATGAATGCCCTACATATTATTTACGATATACAAAATAAATTTCGCCTTTTTACCTCACAGATAAGTCGTTGCAAAATGAAAAATAGCTTAAGCTGTTTTGTGTGTGTGAATTACCTAGTATCTTTACAAAAAAAAAAAATATACAATGTAAAGCTCTAAGTACATAGAGTCATATAAATAGCTCCCAAACTCTGCATATCCCGATTCCTCGTAGGGAGTACATAAGAAATGCTCAAATATTTGTACCTATACGATTCAAGTTAACGAGAAAAACACAAAAAACAAAATATGACGCCACAGCCATATTAGCCATAATGTGGTGTCCACTCAAGTACAAGCAACATGAAGACAAGTAACATAGATCTTAC
>BMAV01013359.1:95690-108882 GCA_019973955.1 Trichonephila inaurata madagascariensis
GGATTTTTCAGCAACTGGAGGAGGAAAGTCCATAACACCACAGAAAGTTGTCATTGCTGCGTGACCCTGTCCAATTGTCCTCATTGCTTACACAAAGCGTCTGTTTATTTCTGGAATGTTTTTTCTTTTACCCAGCATTTTTGAATTTCTAAACGAACATAAGTCTTTACAGTTCTTGCATTCAATCGAAAAAAACACTAGACAAACCTCTAACACATTTTTCTGTGAGTTCAATATCTCCACCACATTTTTTGCAAGAAGCAAAGTTTTGAATGTTTGTAAACATAATAGTTTTATCAAACACTCTATAGCCATCAAAACCGTCATCATGTTCAAAAAAAGATGAATCAATATCTTGCAACTGAATCTTTTTTCCAGATGCACTGTTGTTTAGTGTTTCATCCACACTGTGTACAGCTTTGCACCTCATGTGCATATTACCAGTAAACTTCCTTTTCTTGGGAAGTTTACCAGATTCAATCGAATTCATCATTCAAAAGTTTTAAAAAAATTAATATTTTTCCTAAAATATATTTTAGAATAAGATACGGTGTGAAAATCAGAAAACGAGCGAGTATAGAATCACAAATCACTTTATCAAAACAAAACAGCAGTTTATAAAGTAAGAAGTTGTAGTTAATGTTCAGAACAATAATAATAATATTTGAGGCTTAGATTCAAGCATTTGATAATAATTAGAATGAAAATATTAGAAACAGAGAAACGCAGCTGTCACCAGCGACATGACAGTTGTCACCCTGGAGCCGAAATGTAAACAATATTTAAATTACCTTTTCTGCTCTTTTTATTTTCTTAATAACTTCCGTGATATTGGGAATATCTGCATGCGGTTTCTTTTAAAAAACTCAGAAAGGTTTGCTCTATAAAATAAAATAATAATAAAAAAATCGATTTTCCGGAAATTTTAAAAGGTATATGACCCCTTGAATAATAATTATCAAACAAATAAACCCAGTGGAAGACTTACTCTAACTAAGTGGAACTAATTAATTTCATCTCTCTCTCTCTCTCTTTCTGTATATACAAGGCGTCCAGCCTTAATGTGACCCAATAGGTAATTCCCGAAACGTTCGGTTTACATATGCACTTCCAGTTTGAAAAATGTTTTAAAAAAGGTAAAGAATGTTTTTATGTGCCTTTCGAACCAAAAAATCCATTTACAAAAAAATTACAAAAATTAAATTTTTATACGGTCTTCAGGTCCTATCACTTGTGTGTATTTAGGAAAAGATGCAGAACACAAAAACAAAGTTAACACAAAAAGTTTTATTTTATTACAATAAAAACTGACCTTAGTTATGCCTACATAAAGTTGATGCATCTGAATTGCTCGGAAAAGGGGGTCGTATATGAATTGAGTTTAGAGAACAGTAATTCACTACCTACAGAAAGAGCAAAAGAAAAACATCATAGTAATATTAAAACATTGTAGTAAACATCATAGGTTGACAATTTGTATTGCTCTATGGTGAACAATAAAAGTTAAATTAAAGAAATACAACTTGTGCCGAAAAGAATAAAACATCTTGTTTTAACAAATAGCAGCAAAAGAATACAAGTTTTGCCGTTCAAATTATAGCGTAATGTGGAATGATGCACCAATCATGAATCAGGGGCTTTATTATATCAGAATGACCAAATTAACTTAAATAATGCTCAAAATGACTACCGCAGAAATGCAGTACCGAACCCACGTCAAAAACTCCGCCTGTAACTTCTGCAACATAGGTAGTGTCCCAGACCTGCATGCCATGCTGATTTGATTGAGTTTATCGGATTTACTCGTAGATTCACGTTTGTTCACTTTGCTTTTTAGGAAGCCCCAGAGAAATAAATCCAGAGGACTTAGGTCGGGTGATCACGGGGGTCACTCCTGTTGACATCCGTAGCCGATAATTCGAGTGTCAAATGTCTGCGCCAAAAATGTACATGGTTGCACAGATTTGTGTGCGGTACCACATGCGTGACAAATCCCGTAAGGAAACTTCATCTTCTAAAAAATCGGAAAACGGTCCAGATAAAGTTTCCGTGTACAATTCTGATGTTAAAGGTCAATCGAAATACAGTGGGCCAATTAAGGTGCTCTTCCGTATTCCGCACCACACATTCACTGACCAACGCTCTTGGTGGTGATCTGGTCGTAATAGATGTGGGTTTTGGAGGGACCAATAATGCGTATTGTGTGTATTAATAGTAGCTTGAATCGAGAACTGGCATTCATCCGACCACAAAACTTCATTCAAAAAATCTGGATTTTCATCCAGTGTGTTTAAAACAAAATTGCAAAAACCAAAACGATGCTCCTGGTTTCCGGACATTAGTTCCTGCTCTAGGACTGGACGATAAGGATATGCACCGTACGTATGTAATATGTTCTATACCGTCGATTTTGAGTAGAAACAAGCATTGTTAATATCCTGCGCACTACTTTTAGGATCAGCCAGGGTATATCCTAGAGCATCATATGCCGGTATCTGCAAGCTTGAAGGTGTGGCACGAAAGGGAATACATCTATGACAACTCCTAGTTTTATACAAGCGTTGAACAGCACGGACAATTGTACAGTAAGATGATATCTTCGACTGGGAAATTTAATGACATAAAGTCTCACCTCCTCTCTCTTATTTTGATTACACTGCCCATACAACAGTACCATTTTGCAGTATTCTTCATTTGTATACATCTCGTTCTCCCGTACTAGAATTCGTAATATTTGAATACGACTGAATGCAATTGCAAGCAACTACACAATAGATTTTTTAACGTCCGCCATAATCAATACCACAGCAAATCAGTCTGAAGCCGCAACAAATAAGCCTATTTTTTTGGAACTGCTTTTGAAATGTTTTCTTCGTCCAAAATATTTTATTTTGTCTATGTTTTACACGTTCACAGAATAAATTTTATTTCTTAAGTACTCAATTATTGAATTATTAACGTAATGTATGTACTTTTAAATTTAAAAACGATTTACGTAAGAGTGACGTGCAAATGCGAAAGTTTCCTGGCAGAGTTCCATTCAATTTCACTTTGGAGACGGCCCCTTACTAGCTTCTTGAAAAGGGCCGAGAAAATGGATGAAATTTATGATTTTCAAAGTTCCATAACTTGGCCAGTTTTTATCGTAATAGAATGAAACTTTTTGTCTTTACTTTGTTTTGGTGTACTGCATCTTTTTCTAAATATAAGTGATTGAACCTGGAGACCGTATAAAAATTTAGTTTTTGTAATTTTTTTCAAAATGGGTTTTTTGGTTCGAAAAAAAAAGGCACGTAAAAACATTATTTACCTTTTTTAAAACATTTTTCAAATTGGAAGTGCATATCAAAGCCGAACGGTTCGGGAATTAGCTATTGGGTCACATGAAGGCTGGACACCTTGTATATCCATAGTTTTAAAGTTATTTGTATCGGGTATAAGAGAAAGTTCTGTCGCATTTAAACACGTGCACTTTTATGCGTTATCGGTCTTTAGCTACAATTTGGATCCGGCTGAAACCGGTTTTAAGTTAAATTAGTATATGATTGATGTGTGTGTGATTTATATATATATTTTCATGTTTTACTTTTTCTTAACTTCTAAAACTGCCAACATGAGTGAAGAAAAAGGACATTTAAGACGCGGTAGGTTGTATGAGTTAGAAACGGTAATAACGCGATGGAGGCAATATATATATATATATCTGACGTGTTTGGAAAGGACTCAGTAATAGCTTGGACATGTCAAAGATCGCATGCAAAATCGAGAGATCTTTCTTTGAAAGATTAATCCAGATTAGGACGGCCAGAAGAAGTCAATGAAGAAGAGCTGGAAAATTCCCTCAAAACTTTCACTTAAACCCAATTCCCACAGAATTTCCCTTACCTTCTCTCCCTTCCGACAGAACTTTCCCTTATATACCCAATGTTATATTCTGTCCAAAGAAAACATTATAGAAAATGTCCACAACCTTTTCGGCTATACATTGAATAGTAATTATTTTTTATATGACGGCTTCTTCAGTGAATATTTTTTTTATTTCATAGGGTGTACCAGTAAGTGCTTTGAGAAAATATAACACACACTCTTACACCAAAAGAGAAACAGTTTTTAGCAGTAATTCTTTCCTCTAAACATCCTCATTTGCCTTTATCACATATGTTACTTAAATACAAATAAAATTAAAAATAAAATTTAATTATTTATTTTGTGTAATTATATATTCATCTGTATTTTTTTTCTATATGCTTATTTGCTTGTTTTTTTTTTTTTTTTTTTGATTTAAGTATTAAAAAACAATAACCTCATATTAAGTAACAATATTCCTATCGTTAAGTATAAAAACGACTGTGATATGCATAAATAATTGCACAAAAATACGAGGACTAAAAACTAAAAGATTTTCAACAGATAGATGAGTCCAAGTTATATCAATTCCTTATTAACATTAGAATCATTTTGAAAATATAAAGGATTGGTTAAAAACTCTATGAGTATTAACTAATTTTATTTATTTATTTTGATCAATTATTTATTCCATACCAGCATTCATACTTATTATTTATTTAGTATCATTAAATTAGTAAGTATATGTTGTACATTAAATGATATTTGAATTATGCAACTTTTTGTTTTTTGATTTCGGTTTCGAAACTTTGGTGTCCACAGAAAAATTTCACACTTGCAAAGGTTTATTTGGACCTTGTCTCTGAAGTTAGCAAAAACATTTCTCTTGACCCTGAATTAAAATATACTACCATGGTCACAGATGGTTCATGTCTACACTTTTATACTGATGGTTTGACCTAAAGGACTACTACAAATACTGGGGTGGCTGGAGATTTCTCTAAAGATTTTGTATTGTCTTTTGCAGTTGTAAGTCATTTTGACAACTTTGATGGGGGAACAGCCATCAAAGTCTTTATCCTACACCATTAGATTCAAACGTTCTAACCTACATATATAGAGGGCCTCCGGGAAGAAATGGAGCTCTTTTTTGAAAGTGTCAAACGAATTTCTAGCTCCTTGTCTATTTCAGTCAGCGTGATCTGCTTTGAACTTGCTACTAACCGTGATTTTTTTGCAGGATTACCTGTAAAGAATGGGAAAGACAGATTCAAACTTCCGCCTACTTTGCAACCATGACGTACAAATGGCAGGGGATCACCTCAATATGTGTCGTGAGGTTTTAAACTGCATTTCTTTTAACGTTGTTGACTGTGCCTTTGGTGAACGGTTTTTTTTTTTTTTTTTTGGTTCTTCATTGTATTCTGCTGCTGGTTGACTTATGATCGAAAAGACAAAGACGATTATAGGATAAAAAAAGTTTTAAAATATCTTACTGCTCCTAATAACATCTATATTGATATTTATTTAAATGAATTCTTGAACGTACCTTATGATGTATACCAGTACCAGTGTAGATCATAAGGTACCTGTAACATCGATACATCACATGTCAGTGGTAACAGACACGGCATTAAGATGGATTACAAGTTCTAATTTTGGTTCCACTAATTAAAACAAAACAATAAGAACTACTGCACATTAAATGGAACGAAATCTCAAAACACCAACATGAAGTGGCATGGAAATTATAGAAAAAAATACTAAGGTGTCATCATCAAAACTGATTATGGCTCAAAACTACCAAAGCCATTTATAATTACCCAAGACAAGCTTCTCGAATGATGTTTAGTAAGTTGTAAGTTGAACTTCACAGGAGACTGGATTGATGACTCGATCCTCCGCTCCATATCTTGAAACTACGGTATTGCTGGTGTTGTTAGCTTGGCTTGTTGGAGGAGGAGTGGCTTCATTAAGGCAAGGATCAATGCTGTAGCTGGTTTCGGCTATTGGAATTGAGCATTGCTATTGGTTGTAGAGTAAGCTTGCGTAGACAGCTTTGAATGATGTTTAAAGCAAATGAAAATTTAAAAACGTGAATATTTTTTTTTTAAAAAAAGTGGTTTTTACTAAACGGTACTTTTTTTTTAATGATGAAAAAAAATTTTAAATTTATGAAAATTTGAGCAGCGTTAAAGTACATCTTCTTTTAGCATAACTGTCTTTTCAACTGTCTTTTTGTCTTGTCTTTTTTTTTCAATATCACATTATTTAAATAGTATTAATGAAAAATGTTCTCCCTAAGAAACATTCTGTGGTAAAAAGGAAATTTTTTCGAACAGCTAAATAGTAATGGAATTTCTCATTCCGAGAGCTATTAATTGGTTTCTGTATGGAAAATCTCTTGATTTTATTCCAGATAAACAGAGTTGAATATTTTGAGAATTAAATACTTAATTTGAAATTCAATTTGTCCACTGAGGCACAGTTTTGTAGATTGATTATGGAAATAGGGGTATCATTACAATCTGTTCAATAACTGTCCATATATATTAAGGGATTCTCACACAATTTGATTTCATTCCGTAATATGAGATTTATTTGAATGAAAGGGGAAATTATGGATAAATTGAATTATGTAACTTAACTCAAATTTTTTTTCTATTTTTCTGACTATTATAAAAATAAAATACTCTAAGAGAATGCATATAATACAAGTAACATTTTTTATCACATGATTAAAAAATTTTAGATACAAATTTTTTAGAATTAAAAAATATATATAGAGAGAGAGAACACATATTTGTTATTTTTACATTAAAAGATATTCACGCTAATCTGTTTAATATTTTAAAACTTGATAAATTGAAATAAAAAATGATATTTTTATTATGGTTTAACAAGAAGTATTTTTGCATCAATTAATTTTTTTGAATAATAATGTTTAAAACATAAATTTTAGGGTGAAAATAACTCAAACACTCAATTTCATAAATGATTTATGTTCTTAAAATTGGCATGTAAAAAACTTTAAGTGTTAGGAAGCAAGACACACAAAAAAGCAAGACACACAATTCTGGGTCATTATAATTCATTACCCTTTCACTCGCCAATGTTTCATGAGTGGAAGAGACTATTTTTAAAATTTTCTGATGTACGTATTTTTTTTTTTTTTTTTTTTTTGAATTGCTCTTTAAAAGTGATTATATACTTTTTGCTTAGTTTCTAAAATCTAGATCAGCTTAGGACAGTTGCTAAAACTAATATCGATGAAAAGGAATAAAAAATTCAATGACTAAAAATACCATGAATTCAGCTTTTTTTTAATTTTTTCAAGAAAAAAGTCTAAAATTCATTTAAAATTCAAAATTAAATAAATGTTTTAAATATTCAATGAGAAAGTAACAAAATTCAATGAGAGTAATATATTATTTTCATAGACAATAAGTTATCTCAAAAAAGATAATAATTTTCATTTTTATTTATTTATTTATTCTCTGTTATGTAAGAAATTGGGATGTATTAAAAATGAAACATTAGCAGTAAAAGTATCGGTTTAACACGATTAAACAAATTTAATTACTCTGTATCAAAGTCATTAAAAGGCTAATATTTTCAGTAGAAAAATAGTAGAAAATAGTACTTTGTGTAATAGTAGAAAAAAGGCTAATATTTTTAAAAAGTATCGATTGATATGTTTAGATCTATTGATGTATTTCTCAATTTACCTGTATATAGTCTTCCTTCTCCCCACCCCATCCTTTTTTATACATTTTTAACGAATCTGAAGTGAATTACTCACAGCTTTTTGACTTCCCCCGGATAAACCTCGCATCAACCAATCACCATTGAACCTCTCGTAAAAAGTAAAAACTCAACAATCTTCATTTCCGACATCAAAGTCTGTCAGATATGGGATTGAGGAACGGAGCTGCAGTCCAGAAGTGAAAGATATATTCGTATCCACTCACAGCTGGCGCCAAAAAAAAAAAAGGATTTGTATACACCTTGCTTATAGCTCACTATGAGAGGCACTTGTATTGGAAAATAGCATGCTAGGGCTATTTTCATTCTTTTCCTGATCAATGCATGTTTAAAAAGGCGTCTCAGGGGTGTTAAATTTTTCTAGAGGTCTGAAAATATAAACAATTTTCAAATAGGTATAATTCTTTTAAATTTAAGTTAAATGATTCGAATCTCTTACACATTATTTATAAAAGAATGGGGCTTTAGAAAAATTTAAAATGTTTAAAATATAATAATACTTTTAAAAATCATAAGCATATGAAAATTCTATGATAAATGTTAAGTATTTTTTGCGTTGCACACGTTATTTTCTAAAATAGAATCCTCTGATGTATAAACATTTATAGAATTATAAAATGCATCATACTCTTTAAGCCCTATCTAATTTTAGTATTATATATCTTTTGTATTTCTAAATATTTGTAAAACATTGCAATTTTTTAAATATTTTTAAAAATGTATTTTTTTTTATTTATTAAAATATGGAAGTTATTATTCTATTTATATAAAAATAGCTACAGTGTAATAAGAATACATTTAACATTATTAATCAACTTATAGCTAGTATAATAAAAGCTACTATTTTAGAAAATAGCATGCGCGACGTAGAGCTTAATAAATATGTCTTATAGAAAAGTTTCTTATTTTCATATGCTTATAATTTTTAAAATTATGATTATATTTTAAACATTTTATACTTTTCTGAAGCCCCATTCCTTTATAAATAATGTGTAAGAGATTCGAATTATTTAATTTAAATTTAAAACAATTATACCTATTCGAAAATTGTTTATATTTTTAGACCTCTAGAGCAATTTAACACCCCTGAGACCCCTTACCATTCAATGAAAAAGATAGTTACCGCTGATAAGATATTCAACTTAAAATGTTTTTTCAGACTGTAAAAAAAGCACTGTAATAATTTTATATATAATCAGATGACAAAGAGTGTACTGATATTCATCAACTGCCTCTCCAGAAGAAATTGTATATTGGTCTGATGAATAGGATATGAATGAAGATCTTTTTAATCTGTTCTGTAAGCAGTTGTTTGTAGTAAAACTGAAATTTCAACATAGACGATGAAGAAATATCTCATTAAGCCATATTTGGAGAGACAGACAAGTATGCATTTGCCGTTGGAAAGACAATTCCGTAGTAACTATAGCATCCAATTAATCAACACATAAGTTTGGTATTTCTCAGCCAAAGAATTTTAAAATGTACAATGAGAGAATGGGAGTAATCCATTTGTTAGACAGACTTCTTGGATCATATTGACCTCTGTTCAAAACCAAAAAATTTTATTGGAATCAAATTATCAAAACGCTAAATTTTCTGGTTTTATTGAATGGATTTTACAGCTACTTTTACTGAAAGTTAAGGAAGCCGAAAAATTGCTTCTCAATTTCTGCAAAGAGATTGCGCTATATGTCAGAACACTAAAAAGATATGTTTCGAATACGAGAAAAAATTGTTTGAGAAACGCTTCCCTGACAAGAGCACGATACTAGAAAAAATTCTCAGTTTATAAAATCCCCAAACAATAATATTTCTTAGCCTTCATTTCTTGTTTCATGGAATTTTGTTGAGTTTATATTTTTCTTTTAATTCTTACCTTTTAATTCATAGGATTATTGTTTCGTGAGTTTTGATCTGAAAATTATGTATTACTCCTTTTATCTTTCTGTTGTTTTTCTTGTTTGAGTGTGAGGTCAATAAGTGATTGTAAAAGTCTTCGAATGTACAAATGTAATTTTACAAATTTACTTGTTTGTTTGAAATAAGAAGGAAAGCTTAATTTACTTATGAACCTTGTGTTATTTCTGAATAGCATTTAAAAATTAACTTTTTTTAAAAAATTATGTGCACTAATTGCAATTTGGACATAAATATCAGTGTGTGTAACCATTTTTTTTTAAATCACATAAACGATGTTTTTTAACATCGCGTTAAACGTCAAAGTTCCATTCATATTAATCATACAAAAAAGTTTTCGAAATTTTTTTCCCAATAGTTCTTATATTTGCAGTTTATTCCAATATTATTTAAGAGGTCTCAGGGGTGTTAAATTTTTCTAGAGTTCTAAAAATATAAACAATTTTCAAGCAGGTATAATTCTTTTAAATTTAAATTAAATGATTCGAATCTTTTACACAATATTTATAAAAGAATGGGGCTTCAGAAAAGTATAAAATGTTTAAAATATAATAATAATTTTAAAAATCATAAGCATATGAAAATTCTATGATAAATATTAAGTATTTTTTGCATTGCGCATGTTATTTTCTAAAATAGAAGCCTCTGATGTATAAACCTTTATAGAATTATAAAATGCATCATACTCTTTAAGCCCTACCTAATTTTAGTATTATATATCTTTTGTGTTTCAAAATATTTGTAAAACATTGCAATTTTTTAAATATTTTTAAAAAATGTTTTTTTTTTTATTTATTAAAATATGGAAGTTATTATTCTATTTATATAAAAATAGCTACAGTGTAAAAATATTACATTTAACTTTATTAATCAACTTATAGCTAGTAATTAAAGCTACTATTTTAGATAATAGCATGCGCGACGTAAAACTTAATAAATATTTCTTATAGAAAAGTTTCTTATTTTCATATGCTTATAATTTTTAAAATTATGATTATATTTTAAACATTTTATACTTTTCTGAAGCCCCATTCCTTTATAAATAATGTGTAAAAGATTCGAATTATTTCATTTAAATTTTAAAGAATTATACCTGTTTGAAAATTATTTATATTTTCAGACCTCTAGAGAAATTTAAGACCCCTGATACCTCTTAATTAGTAGTTTATGTTACCTTTTTCTTTGGTAGATTTGTAGTTAATATGTTACCTTTTGGTAGGAGTTTATGGCCTTTAAAAGGTTAACGTTAGGAGTTTTAAGTCTATAAAATCAAATTGGAGGCATCAGAATTATGTCTAGTATATGTTCGTGCGACCCGCCATGCAAATATTTAATGGTATATAGTGGCCGCGGTAGCCTGATGGACTCATGGCCGGCTTGTCATGAGTTCGAGCCTAGTACCACTAAAACCCACTGTGTAGGAGGAGTGATGCACGTTAAATCTGTCGAGAACTCAAACGTCCTCTCGTTGGTGTTGTGTGGTGGCTAAGAAAGGGGGTGCTAGCTCAACTGTCATCTTCGTCACTTGACGATGGATCAAAATTATAAGGGCCGTCGCTAAAAGCCCTCGAGTAGCTTAACAGTGCGACTTTAAAATTCACTCACTCACTCACTTAATGGCATATAATGCAAAATGTTTCTTGCTTTAAAAGGTATTTTCTGTTGAACTAATAAAAGCAGTCGTAAATCATACTATGATTTAAAACTATAAGGGTTATTTTATATATTTATTGTATAATATGTTTTATATTTTATTTTTTCAATTGAGTTCCATCTAAACTATGTTACAGGAAAAATTCTGAGGAATAGAGCTAAAACTTGTAACGATACTTTTGAAAGCAATTTATTTTAGAATTTGAATTCAGCTATAGAGCTGTATATAAATTAAAAATAGTAAAGAAATGTGCATAAAAGGTATTACATATTGGTAGATAAAATAATAAAAATAAGTAATATTCTAAACTTTTTCTCTTAGAAATAGAACAATGTATTCAATGTATAATTTAAAATAAAAATTAAATGATCACCTAAAAGCAGATACTGCAAAAATTTTTTGTAGTTCCTCAGAAATTTTACGGTAAAAGTTTAAGAAACATCGTTTAAAAAACCAATGGAAATTTCACCGAACCTCAAATTAAAAAGAATTCTACAATATCTGCTTGATTAGACTGAAAATGCTTAATTAATGTCCATAGACAGAAACGTTTTCAGCAAAAAATATTTCTCTCAATTAAGGGTGACGAGAAAGAATCACTCTTTGAATACTGATTAGAAGCCTTTAATGTGTGTCAAATACTCAAAAAATAAGAACAGGAAAGAATAATAAGTATTAAAATATTTTAATGAATCGTGTTTTTTCCTACAAGATTTACATTTTATTTATCTTTTAATATTTGCTTATTACTTATATATATTAAATTATCATATAATATCAAACACATAAATATAAATTAAATGAACATTTAATTTTATGCATAATATGAACATGATTGCAGCATATACTTGACATAGAGCTGTGTTATAAATAATAGATGAATGAAGTGAGCTTCGTATCGGTCTCAGAGAATAAATTAATAATATTTATTACAACTCTATTAATAATGTTTTCAGAATGAATAACATAAAATAGGTTAAAAGCTTAATGAAAGTCATTCCGGAGGAGTACCAGTTAATTAGAAATTTTAACAAATGAAATTTATCTGTATTGTACCCTAGTCTGAAAGTAGGACATGCAGCAGTTCCTGGTATGGGTTCGAGATGTTTTGAAGTTGGCTCTAGAAGCTTTGTCCGAGAACTCTGAGCTCTCCTATTAAGGGAGCGTGAATTTTTTATGCTAATTCTTTATCAAATTAGAGTTGTCCTTTCCAGGTTCTAATGGCTTGTAAATTCCTGAAGGTTTACAAATTCATGCCACATATTCCCTTTGCTGTTAAAGGGCTACCAAGGAATTTCGGAGACCAAAGGGGAGCCGATATAAGTGAAATGCTATTACAAAACTTCGCATGATATTTAAAGGCATATCTAACTATAATGATATTTATTCTGATCACACTTTATCAATCGTACATCTTTTTTGACATTAAAAAATAACACACTAGAAGTTTCAATACATTCCATGCTATGGAGCAATGGAGTGTTAAACAGTCACAATACGATTGAACCTATCTCTGTATCACTTTCTTACTCTTATTCATTTATTATCATTGGTTAAACAGAAGCAATAGATATGGAACAGAAAATTTAGTCATATTAGTGTTTGGGGCTATTCGTGAATGACTTGTGCGCGTGTTTTGTGTTCAACCAAACGTCCAAAAATTTTTATTGAGGATACTGGAGCCCTCAATTTATCATTAAAAATGTCTAAATTCGTGGATTGTGTTAGATCTCCATAAAATGTCTAAGGAATCTGTAACCCAATTATCCTGGTGTCCACCGAGATTGGAGGGCGGGGGGGGCCGCCTTTTTTTATGTACCGCCCATTTTTGTATCTCTGATTGTAGTAAAATTTTCTCTTCGTTATTGTCTTGTCAAAATTTTTTGAAACATTTTATCCTTTTTTTTTTTTTTTTTGGGTTTAAAGTTGATTTTTTTTTTTTGGGTTTTTATATTTTTTAATTAACCAAAACTTATGCTCAGATGTTTTCCTATAAGATGTTTTTGG
>BMAV01013362.1:0-19674 GCA_019973955.1 Trichonephila inaurata madagascariensis
CCTCGTGTAGCTGAAGAGTGCGACGTTAATATTCCCTCACTCACTCAAGACGATTGAGAGTAGCTCAAGCGATGCAAATAAGAAACAAATGGGTCATGGTTAGCTAAGAATTACGTGAAGGAACTGAAATGAGGATTGATATTCAAACTGGGTTTGGGAAAGAAGGATTTGACTCGTAAGCCGGTATTAGAGTTTGACCACCAAACTGTCCCAGTCCTGAGTTAATTTTTTTTTTGAAGGATCTTGATGCCATATGAGCGGGGTGGGGGTGGTGGGGGGGAACACTCACCTGTGCACCATTAGTTGAAGCGACTTTATCATAATAATCTGCAATGTGTCGTTAAAAAAAAGTATTATTATTATGACCCTTAATCCAGAAAATAATATAAAAATTGCAATACATAGAGAGTTAATTCTTTATTAAAACAAGATACGCAGGTTCATTGTTCGGACTTATAAGAAAAAGAATGGATGATAAATTATCAGTGTAAATATTGATTCTAACGTTTTTAGCAATGGCCCATAAAACAGAGAATCCGATTGCATATACCTCTGCTTGGAAAACAGTATGGTAAGGTTTTAATTTGAATATATGGGCTCAGTCCCAATTTTGATTCGTCTGTGCACATTGCCCACTCATTAAAACCCCACAATTGATTAAAATTAATGTTATTTTTGTTTGTTGTTACTTATACCACTTGATCGACAGTAACATCAGATCAAGACCCGTGAATTCACCACGACATAGGGCTACATATACGCCTGTCGTTAGCCGAAGCTTTGACTACCATACAGGTGACAGTGCGATTTGCCTCGATTCCACCCCAATTTTGAGGAAGAACACCCTGAGGATTATAAGAGACCTCTCACCTCTCTTCCAATTCCACCAACCACACGAGAGGACTTGCAGCTCAACGGCTATTTAGAGTTCCCCCATGCCACGAAGGCACTATACATTTACAAACATTCATCAATTCCCCGGGATTCGAGCCCAGGCCTAACGGCACAGCAGTCAGCGTCACTAACTGCTATATTGGATGGGCGGCACATACATTAAAATTAACAATTCTACTAAGCGCTTTTATAAAGACGGAAAATGTATAATTATGAATCATGGTCAAATGAAGAGGAGGTCACTTGAGCTGGAACCACCCTCACCCCGCCAGATTTAAAGTGCATCGGTCTCTCTTCCTGGCTGCTCTTCAGTGGCTCTAGGTTTCAAAACCGAGTCTCGACAACAACAACCACACACACACACACATGATCTGTTATTTAAGAAATTCGTCAATTGTAATATATTTTAGACTTGATTTTACTATCTTTTAAAATAATGGGCCTGTTCATCATTCGTGTCATCGAATTTGCTATTAGATAAAATAAGTCAAAGATGTGCCTTAAGTTAATGTTTGCTTTTCTAAAACACAATCTCTACAATACAAAAATGTCTATGGCGAATTTTTACAATGTAAAGATCTATAATATTTCAGTGATACCTTTGTTTTTTTTATTTGCTTCTATCGTTAATTCTCTGACTGTACACATTTGAACCGGCTTTTCATTCCCCGATATCCACACCACACCGTATGAAGACTGTGAGGTCAAACATGTGAGACGGTCTCCAACAAAGGACCGACTTCCTGTTAGAGAACTAATGACTTCCCAACGATCAAGTAGTTTCGCGTGGGAAAGTACCCAAGACAGGACAATACTGAAACCCTAAGTTCGGGGGCAAGTCGACCTTTGATATCCCTTTGATTAAGCCAACAGCAAAAAGACCGGCGTAGTTCCCATGCCAATCTTCGGCTTTAAAGTCCACCGCGTGAATGACTAAGTGAATATTAACGTCGTCCTGTTCAGCTGCACGAGGGCTTTTGACGACGGACCACGTCATTTTGATCCATGGTCAAGTGACGTGGACGACACTTGAGCTGGGACCCCCCTCTCCTAACTACCACACCACACCAACGGGAGGACATTTCAGCTCTCGACAGATTTAACGCGCATCGCTGCCCTACACGGCGGGTCTTTAGTGGTACTGGGCTCGAAATCATGACATGCCTGACACGATCCGATACTTTGAAGACTGGGCTACCGCAGCCCTTTGAAGTCTACCGCACGAGAGGTGACATGGATCAATGAGTGAATGGTAATCCCAGCTGCGTCCAAACAGAAATGTTTCTGCATCACGTGTTTCTTTTGACGTCATGATGTATTCCATTTTTTAAGATATACGAGGAAGAGAAACCCACACACTCCTAGACTAACTATCAAACAGACTCTCAGAATCTCTTCCAGATTTGCTTGAACGTTGTAGCACCTACTATACACTTTCAAGGCTCCAAATAACGAGCACAACAATGCTTCTTACGCAGCCTTCATGTCGGTGATCTGCCTGTAGCATCATCCGATCGCCATGACACATTAGGAGGACAGCTTCATTATTCGCCACAAATGTTCGATGGAATCATGAAGTAAGCAATTAATTCGACTTCAGTGTCATCAGTCATGAAGTTAATGACCTATTCCACCTCGATCACTACTGGCAACGAACTTTATAATACTGAACCATGGTCTAATGACGGGAATGGGACCGGAACTGTTGTAAAAATCGCCCAAGTTCCAAATTAGACCATAGCTTCGACAACCGAGTGGCCATGATCACAAACCGTAAAACGCGGGCCAGGAGTTTTGTTTTGTAGGTTTTTATCAGAATCTAACTAAAGGTCCATATTATAGCGGAATTGATGGAAGTTAAAACTAATAGGGATTAAAGTCCTCACTTTGGCATGGAGAGTGGGGTGTTCACTCAGATATCGTCATCACTATTTGTACAAAATCACAAATATCGTTACAAAGAACCCTTGTATTGCTTTCTAGATGCGACATTAATGATCCATCCACGCCAATGAGTGAGTTAATATTAATGTCGCACTGTTCAGCTACACGATGGCTTTTGGCAAAGGACGTGCGGCCGCGGTAGCCGAGTGGTATAGGTATCGGATCGTGGCTGGCTTTGTCACGAGTTCGAGCCCAGTACCACTAAAGACCGTCCGTGTAGAGTAGCGATGCACTTTAAATCTGTCGAGAGCTAAAAGTCCTCCCGTTAGTGTGGTGTGGTAGTTAGGAGAGGTGTTGCCAGCTCAGGTGTCGTCCACGTCACTTGGACTAGTTCAAAATGACGTGGTCCGTCGCCAAAAGCCCTCGTGTAGCTGAACAGTGCGACGTTCATATTCACTCACTCACTCGGCAACGGACGTCGTAATTTTGAACCATGGTTAGCAATCCACGCCAGATTTTGGAATGTGATATCGAATCACTAATCCTGAAGATTTCGATGAATCTGGTAAACTGAAATTCAGTTTGATAAAATTGTGGATGTTACTTTTCCCCTTTTTGTTTTACGAATCACAGTGACATCAAAAATAATTCTTGTGGTATATTATTTTTATTCATTATTCAGGAAAAACAGAACTTAGTATTGTATCGTCGACCAATTTCAACAAATCCAAAGGCGTCGTCAAATTCCACGATATACTTTCAATAGTGGAAACCATTTCCGCTCGCGTTTCGACACAGTAATTATAACAATGACAGTATTTGGTGACATTTTTTAAACAGGTGATGTCTATCCGTTTGGTGAAATTGTTGGACAGTATAATATTTAAGTACTGAAAGAACAGAACACAAAAGAATCATTTGAAGTAAAATTCATCAATTTTCAGCAATTTACTCATTCAAGAAACAAAAATTGAACGTGACAGGATATATAAATCTACCTCATTTTCAAAACATGTCTTAAAATTTCAAATCTTTACACAAGTTAATTAACTTTATCTTTTTTCTAAAAGAAAAAGAACCTGATGACTTTATTTGTTGAACTAAACAAGTCTTTCGGAATCGTTTATCATTGGCTTTTAACATCTCAATCTTATTACTAAAACATAAATCATCTCACAAAAATTTCATTTTTTTTTAAAATCCTTTTTACTCCACTGCACGCATATTTCATCAATTACTTTACTAAAAAAAAGTCCAGACAAAATTTGCTGACTACTTTTTAAAAGGAAGCAGCCACTAGCTTTTTAAAATGAAGAATATCATCAATTCTTAAATTTTGCATCTTTATTTTTCGTGACAGATAATTGAGAATGACAAAACAATTTGTTATTAGTTGGCTGTTCAGAAGAGTAGACGTTTCCGATGATCACTGGTTGACGACACCTTTCCCTCCTGAGGTCAAACAACCTTACCACAGAGAACCAAGTGTAAAGACCACCATCTTGCAAAGATCGATTAAACCGCTTGACCACCTTTAACTGGCCGCTTGCCCTCGATCGGCACAGAGGCTGATAAACGCCGTGAGAGTACCTGGGAACTTGTAACAGCAGAATTCCGCTGCGACCTTTCTGTTGTGACCTCTGATCCAGAGCTTTTAACGGCATTTATTGCTTCACGTTATCTCGTGTCACTAGTGAAAAGCAAACCGGCAGCTGTAACAGTGACTTTTGAGAGAAGTGGCATAATAATTGATGATTCATTGGTGGTAAGGGCCAAGGGAGGCAGGGGCACTCGTAAATAATTGCATCGACTTTCGAATCTCCTTACGGGCTCTACCCAGAATGTGTAACTACGTTTCTTCGTTTTAAATTCAAGATGAATAGGAAGAAATATTGTATGCAACCAGTGACACGTAAAAAAAAAGGTCATGTGGTAATTTCTATTACTGACATGTGTTTAATTAATGTTACTCTCTTAATGTTTTCTAATGATATAATTCTTAATGTTAAGGTGATATATTTTATTACACTCTCTAAAGAAGTAACATAGGTCTCGCTACTCCAGTACTTACTAAGTGGGCCCTGTATCTGGTATATCCATTGGGCGCTTGGGGTGGGTGCTCAGGAGTCCGGGGCCCGGAAGGCCCCTCATAAGCAAGACTTAACCAGGTTTTCTGGGTGATTGTAGATCTACTGTGCCCAAGGCCCGAAATGGGCTTAAATCGACACCGCCTGCATTAAATTTTCAAGAACGCCTTTTTTAGATTCCTTAACATGTTACGATTTGTTTGTGTGTATATGTTGGGATCCTTGTAGCTTGGGGCCCTGTATCATTGATACGGTGGTACCAACGCACCTGATATTAGGAAAAACCGATAAATGGCGTAATTTCTTCCTTCGTGTCATTAAAAATTACTTACCATGTTTCATAAAAAAATTATATTGAATTATTCGCTATTTCGGTGGTTTTCTTAGGGAGATATATGACAATTATGAACCAAGTACGATGTTTGTTAAAATTAGAAGATTTGAAATTGAAATTTTCTCTCTTAAAGATTTTCATGTCTTAATTTCATGTAAAATGTTGTTACATACGATTACCATACAAATGTTTTGCAAAAATTCTATGTTCTAAAATATTAGTACTGTACTATTGATGAGTTAATGCAATTCGGAAAATTGTGCTTTATCCTTGCTTGCTTAAAACGAAGGAAAAGTACATTTCAAAAATAAAACTTACAATATTTATAAATTGCAATGTATATTTATAAAGTAAACTTTCATACTAATTATGAAATTAATTAATATGAAATATGTCAGTGGAATTAAGCAGATGTCTTCCCATTCCAACGATATATTACAGCAATCGATATTTGAGACAATAACAGTAAAATTTTTTTATTGCTTTAAGTACATTCTGGCTCGATTCCACTTCAACTTTAAGGGATACCACCCTGGAGGTGGTCAGGGGACTCCCACCACTCTTCTCCTTCCACCAACCTCACGAGAGGACTTGCGACTCGACGGCTATTTAGAGCATCCCCCTGTCGCAAAGGCACTATACATTTACAAACGTAACGGGATTCGAACCCATGTCTTACGGCACAGAAGTGAGCGTCACTAACCACTATACGAGATGGGTGGCAGTAAAAATTAAATAAAATACTTAAGAGTGATTCTTTGTTTTATCAAGTCCGCACTCCAAAAGCTTCACGACGGCTGTTGGGGACGGACATCGTCATTTTGAGCCTCAGTGAAGCTTGGAGGTCGATATTTAAGGTGACACCCTATTCTCCAAATTTCCACACAATGCCAACATGAGGCGGACGATTGTCAACAGATTTAACGTGCATCACCTTTACATGTCGTATCACCTGTAGCACCAGAGCTCGAAACCACAACTCGCTGGAAAATATGGTGGCTAAGAATTCGTGACCATGACCACTCGGCTACCGTGGCCACTATTGTCTCCTATGACGTCACACTTGTACTCAATATTGTACAAGTAAATCGATAGTTTTGTGAAACTATAAGAAAAGGCCGCTTTTCTGCCTAGACACGTGCCTAGGACGCAAAAAATTTGGGGGCGCAAAAAAATTCGAGGATGAAAAAAGAGAAAAGTATTAAAATTATAGCAAACATACTACCTGTGAGGCATGTGCCCATGGGTGCCCCATTTCTACGTTATCTACGCGACCTGTATCTGTAGGAAAGAACGAAGAACTAGACGCGCGCGCGCGCGCTTCAGTCTTCTTAATATCTCTTTATTAAGATCTTAACTTAATCCATATATGCAGTAATAATAATTATAGAAAGCTGATCGGGAGTGAGAAGACACAATTCGTATTACCAAATAATTGCGTAATTGACCACTATATCTAACTTTACAGATTACTGCTAATCTCCTTAATACACGTAGTTTCCTTATATCTTAATTGAAGACGCTTACCGCTAAATCCTTGGTAACAGCTACTCTCTTGGTCGCACTGACGTGGCTTTAATCCTTGAAGGCACAGGTACGGGTAGGTTAATTCTTGAATTTGTAATTTCCTCTAACTTTAGCTTTTCTAATCATAAACATAGACCTCATATAGCAACTTCACATAGCCACCCCGTGAACGCTAAACTTCTACTATTTATGATTCCTAATTTACATACAAGCGTTCTTCTGGAGTTGGTTGGAAAGAATTCCCATTCTGGCCCCAAAGAACCCCAAGAGGACATTAATGGAAATCGCGATGAAAGCCCGACACACTCCAAGCGAATCGTGAGAGAAACATTTCTGACCTCAAGAGAGCAAAGATTGAAATGAGATTTACTATGGAAAATGAAAAGCTTAATAGTTTGATTTTGCTATGAACTCAAAATGATATTACAATGAAAATTGAAGTTATTAATGATTTTTCTAGAAAAAATCATTCGTTTTTCGAAGAAAATCTTTGTTGTACAAGTACATTGACAGTGATTCAACAAAGAATAAGTGTGACAAAAAGTATATAAATATAAAAGATTATAAGGCGATAAGCAAAGAAAAAGAAGATAATTAACAAGTTGAAAACAGTTCATACAATAATGTATACTCTATACTGTAATTGCAAACGATTTCATTAAATTACTGTACTAATGTACAAAAGGGTGGATGGTCCGTGATACGGTAAAGTAAGGAATGAACACGAGTGTCACAACCATATCACTATTCCTACCTTACGACTGTCAGTCCATAACACGGTGGGTTTATAGGTGGTGGTAAAGGAAAGACTATTCAAACAGCAAAAACAAAAACGGAAAAGAGTAAGAAAGTTAAGGGAAAATCCCTCATGATACAAAACAGGAAAATTAAGACCTTACCTACCTATCCCGGCCCCCCCCCCCCGCCGCCCCCCCCCCCAGCTATGAACGTGCCTAGGGCGTCGGGAAGATTAAAAAGGGCCCTGCCATAAGGTATATTTTTTATTGTAAAAGATTCCCCGAGACAGAACTTTTGAAAATCAATCTAAAATTTAAAACTGGTTTCAGTTTAAAAATTTATCGCAGCATTTTTAGTACATTACATAAACACCTTCATATAACTTTTCTACAATTAACTGAGAAATTACCAAGACTTTAAAATAAGTTTTATTCACTAGTTAACGGTGGTGCTCACATTTGGCAGCTTACAACTATGTGTGTCACAGAAATCGAGCGATGACGAGTATACGCGTCAATCACAGAGTAAATGTCAATGTTAAAATATCGGATCGAAAAAAGATGGGTTTATGCTATAAAATTGTCAATTTTATTAATAATTCTTATTCTGCGGGGGTCTGTGTATGGGCTATAAGGTAATTTAGCTTGGTCGCGGGTTCATGAGGCCGAAGGTCCTTTCAACCGTAAATTTGTATGGATAATTGTGAATTTTAATAATCGTCGAAATTCTCGGACATACACACACTGATTTACTTCTTTTGCTGATAAAATAATTTCTACCTGTCTTGATACTAGGGAAGCTCTGGAGTAGGTGCAGCAGAGTTGTGTGATCACAGTCCTCTTACTACAAAATATTTTTGCCTTTCCCACCCTAATAAAATAGCTATTCTTTAAGTAGCACGGCATTGGGCCATTACTCTAATGTCAGCACATGGGTGTAACACAGTGTGCTTCTCAAACTTTCAATACTCGCTGCCCAATATTCAATCCTCATTTTCATCGCGCTCCCCTCCATACAATAACATTGTATTGAATTAAAAAAATACTTTTGCACTAAAGCTACAGTACGACTTTAACCTCTTATGTGCCACCGACGTATATAAACGTCTTGCTTAGCCAAAGTGTGCATTGCCCCTGACGTATATATACGTCTTTCCGGAGTACGATCTTTTCTGTGCACTGCTATCCATAAAATCATTTCCAAGGCTTTGGAATGCAATAAAAGGACCTTGACAGTCTTTGCAAAGGATTTAATTATTTCAGTGTTATTCCTTTTCTCTCATCGCGCGCCCAAAAAAAAGATATCAAAATACGCGCGTCTATGCGGAAAACCGTGACATTGGGAACCAGACAGCGTAAATTTTAATCGGAATTAATTATAAACCGTACAAATCATCAAGATAAGTGTTAATACACAAGCCTATGGGGTCACTGGTAATTATCAAACTTGTTCTTAACTTAGTATTGTTAAATTAATAATAAAATACATTGCACACAGTACAGATACTTTTATAAAAAATTTTATCAGTGTAAATGTGTATTTTATATTTTATTATGTCAGAAAGTATTTTGTTTGCTTACTTTCAGTAAATTAACAATGTTTTGAATAATCTTTAGTTTTCAACTTTTCAGTATGCTCGCGCCCCCCTTTTAGAGTTATCACGCCCCTCAAGGGGGGGGGGGGCGCTCCACAGTTTGAGAAACGCTGGTGTAACACCAAACAATTGGCATTTACTCCACTTGATAGCTAGGTAACTTCGGGTCTACAGTTATCCATGGGCTCAGCGACTGGTCGGCGTCAAGTATTTGTCCCATGGTTGAGCTCTATTATAAATCAACTTTTCGACTTTTATCTTTGCCTCTTTTAGGCTAACATCTAAAAATATAATCATCGTTATGTGAACTTATATTCTCTTTCAGCCGGTTCAGCTGCTTCATACAAGGACGCATGAGTTCATATTAAATTTTACATATTTTTTTATTTATTTGTGTTACTCCGTCCTGGCCTTAAAATAGTCTAAACATCTCAAAAATTATAATTTAAATAGCCACTGGTCACTACTTTTTACGCATGACGAGTTTACTCGTCAATCACAGTTAACTAGTTAATTCTATTCCATTTGAATATAGTTAACTAGAAACAAAGGTATACGAGTCAAACGACTTACCATTTCATGATAAGTGGAACTGAAATAAGTGATGGATCAAAAATGAAAAAAATTAGAAAAAAGATAGTTTACTTAATACAAAACCAGTTGACGATTAATAATGGGAAAACAAGAGGTCCTTTCACAAAAAAATGTTTTGGAAGTTTTCTCTGTTCTTCAGGGGCAGCTTATTTTTTTTACTCTCCGGAATTATTTTAATGTTCTTTTAAAGTTTTAAACTATTTATTTGATTAATGCTATACATATCTACGAGAATATTCCTTATTTTATGCTACTGCGATGAATAAATACTCGTTAAACTTGGGACATCATTTTTCAAGTTTTAGTTTAGACATCTTGATAAAATATTTTTCCTGTAGCTGTCACATCTCTAACACACAAACGTACTTATTTAAAATTTAACAAAACTTTCGTTTTTCATCTGGCAAGTTAAAAAAGAAACTTAAACATAAATAAGGAGTTGAAAATTAAAATATTTAATAGAACACTTTGAAGCAAGTAATTTCATCATTCGACAGAACATTGTTGCCACTCAAGAAAAATATTAAAAAAAAAAAAGGCTGCTTACAAGTCAAAAGATAAATTAAAAAGGTTATATGAAGGACTTTAAAAGTTAACTAAAGAACAACATAAGCAAAAAATACAAAAGAATGTCATAAAGGGCACGAAATAAAAAGAAATAAACATTAAATTGGAAATACACACATTTAAAGGAAAATAAAAATAAATAACAATCCAAATTTAAACGAAATGCTAATTTAATTAAAAACTGGTAAACGTTAAGTTCGCATACTTGCAAATACTGGTTACTCTATTATTTTTTGCATTTTAAGTTAGCATTAAATGATTGATATCAGAAAAAAACAAATAATTCAAAAATAGTGGCCATTTGTAGTAATCAAATCTACGTTCGTTCTACGTAGGCGTGTTAGTATCTTACTAGCTGCAATATCCATTCTTCACACTGGTGAATTTTGGAAATAGAATTAAACAATCGAATTAGAAAATGGAAGATTTTAATTGGATGGGTTAGTGAGTGTTTATATACATCACACTATAAAGCAACACGAGAGCTACCGGCTGGTGGTCTAGCAATTTTAAATCACGCTGAATTGACGAGGACGACACGTGAGCTGGCATCCTTTCTCCAAGCTACACACCATGCCAACGGGAAGACTTCGAGTCTCAACAGATAAATTTTAGTAACACTAAGGGCTCGAACTCCTGATTATAATCACAAAGCTACGACGGTCACCTCTACGAAGTCAGAAAAGAAAAAGATCGTAAAGTCACGTGACGTAATTCTTTCCACAGCTATGCGTAGTTGAGTCAAAACCATCCTTATCAGAGAAAGAGAAAATGTCGAGGATTATTCTCACTGATTATTCAATTAAAATAGCATTCAATCCAGTTTTTAATTGAGTGTTTATTAACCTCTTAACTGCCGATTAAAATTTACGAGATTCGCTCCCCAGTGCCACCGTTTTTCACACAGATAAGCGTGTGAGGTGTTACTGGGGGTGGAGAAGAAAAGGCATTAAAAAAAAATTAGCAAGTTCTTCTCTGAAATAAGCGAATTTTTCTCAAATCCTGCCAAATTCTTTTTATTGCTTTCCAAAGCCTTCGGTATAATTTTACTGATAGCAACGAAAAAAAAAAAAAGGATCATATTTCGGAAAGACGTATATATACGTCAGAGGCAGTTAACGCACCAGTTGAGAGAGGCGTATATATACGTCGGTGGCAGTTCAGGGGTTAACGTCGCATGTAAAACAACAAGAGAGAGGGCTCCAGTTTTTGGTATCCCTATCACCAAATATTCAATTCCTTTTCCGCGAGAGCAGCATAATGCTTAGATCGATATATTTCTAGATGAAAGGTTTTTAAATTTTTAAAAATTTGAAATTAACGTGATTCAGCACCATTTTTAAAAATTCGCCGAAAATCCATTTAATTGGTTTACATGCTCTAAGCAAAGTCACACTTTAAGAAAAAAAAAGCGTTAAGTTTGAAATTTTTTAGATGGTTCAATAATTGTAAAGCGTGATTGAACATAATGACTTTTCCGCGGACGCTTCAAAACCTTCATCGATCTTTATTGGTCTACGGCAGTATTTCCAAAACTTCTGACATATGTGTACTCCTTCTAATTTTCGTAATGCTGACAATCCCTTGTCAAAATAAATGGATGTATTTTAATAACACACATTCAAGATATATTTATTATTTCTTTCTGACACACACACACAAAGAGAAATAAAGTTATTTATAATAAAATATAAATAAAAGTTATATTATAAATAACATTTACTTGCATTAATGAGAAGGATGAAATTGTTTGTGCTGACGTGATAGATCGTTATAATTTGGTTCCCTGGTTGTCAATTTTAATCTCAGATGCGATTCCACATCCAATAGTCTGTTTCTTTCTTTTCTTTTTTTTCGACATAACCCTTTATCTACAGCACTATGATTTACTGCAGTTTTTTCATGCAATACTTTTTTTTTTGGATCACAACATTGAAAATTAAGGGATATACATAAACAAAACACTGAACTGTGGGAAATGCAATCCGTTAGAACTAATTAATTAATTAAAGATATTCCACTATAAAATTAATTATATACACTGTTCTCTTAAAATAAAGAGTCAAATCGTTTTCTAAGGTCCACATTAACATAAAAAAAAGACATTTAAATTTTGACATTCACTACTTTTTCGGGACAAAAAGGATAATCTTCGGAATCCGCTGAAATGCAATTTCTGCTATAAAACTATACGCCTTGCCCGCTGAAATACTCATCATAGAACCCGTGCTGCCATATATCTTGGAAGAGTGGATTTCAAAGAATATTTCTGCTTATTGTCAGAATATTCGTAAGATTGGTTATTCTATGTTATTTTAAAGCGAGTGGTACTTATAAGTACCACGTCGGTAGATAAAGGGTTAATATCTACAAATGCTAAAAAAACAACTTCACATAAATATGAAGTTGGAAAAGGCACATGTATTTCAGAACTTTTTCTGTTCTTTTGCATTTGTAATCAGAATGATGGTAAAGTACACTCCTTATATTTATTTTTCAAGAATCCGTCTGAAGGAAATTCCAACAATTGCTTTTTATCCGCATGCAACAAATCTTCTGGCATGGATGTTGTGCTAATTTTAAACAGATTTCATCTATTCAATATTTTTAGAACGTAGAATTAGTTGCAGCTAAGCATGGTGCAGTGCATATCCTCACCAAACTCCGGTGCTACGCGAAAAGGAACATTAGAGAGACCTTCGTAGAAATTTAGCTAGAAAGGCACTTAGGAACGCTGGGGTCTGCGGACCACAGTTTAAAGTTATATCTTGATTTCATGCAAACAAAAAATTTTCCGAATTATAGATCTAATGTAACATCAATCAAACTAAACTGGATTTCAGTACAAGAGTGTGTGAAAATTCCTTAAAATCATTAATTAACTGTCCTTTCCTCAATATAATTACATTTCTTTTCATTTCGGATTAAGTGGAGAAACGGAACACCGAAACGAATTCCACAAGGAAATCTTCCATTAACCTTTCCCGAATCGGAGTATCATTGCATGCCAATACTAATTAAAACGAATAAATTAAATTAAACGAATACTTCATTAGAATCCAGATCTAAGAGACAAAAACCAACTGACATTTCCTTACACCTTTGGTCCAGAAGACTCCTTGAACCCTGAGGTCCCGCTCTTCGCCCCTTTGTTTCCTGCCCGATCGGGGTCAGCTTGGACACTTGCCTGACCAGCTTCCGCTTATCGCCTTGAACCCTCCTCCCCCCTGTTCATCACTTAATTACACGCTTCCTAAAATCCGATTTTATTTTCTAGCGCATCTTCTTTTCCGAATAGGGTCATACCTAGAGGTCACCGGGGTTTGATTTCTGGGATTTTACTCTTGCCTTGTGCATCGAGGTAAGTTTGTTTACGATGTTTTTGCTGTTATTTTGTTTACTAGTTTCGTAAGAAGTTAACTTTGAATGAGGGGATGATGAATGCAAGAAAAGCGGAGGCTGGTTTTTTCGCGAATAGTTAGAGAATGAGGAATGAGATTGGAAGTTTAATTTTGCAGTGGGATGTTTCTGGAATTTAAAATGATGGGAAGTAAAATAAAGAAATTAATGAGCGTTTTGTTGTTTGTTGGCTTGGAGAAATGTAATAAAGATGTGTCTAGACAGGAAGCTTGAAAATAATGATAATCGAAGAGACTATTACGAAATGTTTTGGATTGCTTGTCGCAGTTGCATCTTTACTGAACGAAGTTGCCTTATTTCTTTTCGTAACAAAACGCAAGAAAAATGGTTCTTGATTTTATCTCTTTGGGAAAATTTAACAAACATAGTTTGATTATAAATGAAAGTCGGATATTATGCAATATCATGTTTACATTTCTAAAAATAACTCTTTACACAGCAGCGCTTCTCAAACTGTGAGGGGGGGGGGGCTCGCCAACCCCCGGGGGCCCACAAGCATATTGAAAAGTCAAAAAAAAAAATATGAAAAAAAATATTGATTTATTGAAAGTAAACAGACAAAATACATTACGACATAATAAAAAATTTAAAAAAACCCATTTACACTGATATAAATGTATCAGTACTGCAAAATGTATTTTATAATTAATTTAACAATACTAAGTAAAGATTAAGTTTAATAATCACCAGTGACTCCTCGGGCTTTTCATATATAAAATTATTTGCAAACATTATCATGATAATTTGCGCGGATTATAATTAATCTCTTAACTGCCGATTAAAAGCTACGCGATTCGCACCCCAATGCCACCATTTTGCACGTATGCGAACGTATGTGGTGTATTGGGGGGGGGGGATAGGGAATAAATAAGAAAATCCTTCGCAAACACTGTCAAGTTCCCTTTATTGTATTTCAAAGGCTTCAGAATAGTTTTATGGATAGCAGTGACAGAAAAGATCGTATTTTGGAAAGAAGTATATATACGTCTGCGGCAATTTAAGCATTGGCCAAAAGAGACGTTTATATACGTTGGTGGCCCTTAAGAGATTAAAATCGTATTGTAGCTTTAGCGTCAAAGTATCGTATTATCGAATTCAATACATATTTATTGTATGGAGAGGGTGCGATGAAAACTATGATTGAATATTGGGTCGCAAGTATTGAAAGTTTGAGAAGCACTGCTTTACAGATTTTTGATAAAAATCTCCAAAATCATCATGAATATAGACTATAAACAATTGTAAGGAATTATCCTTTGCCAAAAAAATAATATTTATTCTGTTGATATAAAAAAGTATTTTTTTTAAAAAAAGGGATAAATGGAGAGTATTGTGGAATAGTCGGGTAATATATGGAATAGGTGGCTTATACCATTGAAAAACCAATTAAAACTTAACCCTTAACTTCGCAATTTTTTAAATTTCTCTGAAAAAATTGTATCAGCTAGTTCTCAAGCAATAATAAAAATATGAAAAAAAAATTAAGCAGTTTTAAATTTCATTTTAGTTATTTTTTTTTTTTTTTTTTGTTGCAGAAGTGCAACATTTCACAGTAGTGCTGCAAATTACAAAACCTTTTTTTATATGAGGATTTTATTAATCATAAAATGTTTAAATTTCTTACCTGGTAATTTATTTCGCCAATAAACAAGAGGAAGCATAAAATATAATGGCTTCTTTTTATAGCAAAAACACAGTTATTGAGGCATCAGAGATTTTCATAATTGTTGCGATTTATGGAAAAAATGTACTTCCATCTAGTGACAAAATTAGCATGTATTTTGTTGCAGTAATCTTTTTTTCTCAGATAAGTGATTTGAAGTAATTAAAAAAAATATTGAGTCTGTTAAATTAAAATAAATTATATGTTGCAGAAATGCAATAGTGCGAAGTTAAGGATTAATTTTTGACTAGAAAAGACATTTTTGAGAATATGTGAAAGTCGTTTCTGTTTCGAATTTATTAACAAAAGTCACAGACCAGTACAGTCAAGGTGAGCCCACAGAAAACAGCTGAGTCATTGAATTTAAATTTTCCCTTGTTGATATTCGGATAATTTTCTACTACAGAAGATACATTTAGCATCTTTGTTTTCTGCCCCAATAGTTGCTGGCATGAAGTCTGTTACAAATGATGTCGGGTATTATGGAATATCTAGCATTCCATAATACCCGATACGCCATCTTGGAAAATGAATGCTTAAACTGAAGGACAAAACATTGCGAGCTAAAAATCAAACACAGTATTACAAACTACAATCCTTTTAGTATACATACGCTTAACTTTAATGCTAAAGTCACATGTGTACTAGTACGTACTGGTAGATTAAAATGTTTGAAGCTTATTTGCAAAAATTTTTGAAAAGCGCAAAACGAATTTTGTTCTGTAGCGAGTGGTATGGCAACAAGTGGTCAACTCTTACTGCAATGGCGGACATTTTAACGGCACGTATTTTCTCCAAAGATCTACTAGAGACCTGCCTTCTCACTCAGCAAAACTTGAAATTTATAAGATTTATAAAAAAATGCTTTCGAGATGTTGCTACCATTGCTGCCAAAAATAAATCATGGAGAGTGTTAATAAAACCTAACTGTGTCTCGGACTTTCTTCGTACTGTGGCTGAGTTTGGATTATTGACTGGACATGACTTCCTTTGTGCTCATTTGTATCGTTTTAATCTGACTGACCCCTCCCCCCTTTTGTGTTTTGTATGCTTCTGGACAAGTCATGGATGCTTCTCATCTAGACGTGTGCTCTGTACTAGAGTTTGGACTGTATTGTGAAGAAATATTGGAGAGCTCGCTGCCTAATGACCTGATGGCCAATGGCCAGGCATTTGATAAATAAAATAAACTCTCACTACAATGCATCATGAGAATCTTCCTTCAGTACTTCAAGGTTTTCCCACGCATTGGTAGCTACAGAGCTAAAACCTCGGTGTAAAGTCTTTATTACTTTCTTAAATACTTCTCCGTATAATCATCTACTACACATAATTTATCTTGATTAAATATAATTATCTTAATTAAACACAATTATCTAATACACACAGTCCTCTCTTGTTTATCAGTACAATCAAATAACAATCAAACTGCAATGTCCGTCATTTCTCAAATCAGTCAATTCAAACACAGTCATCCGTGTTAAAACACTCCCAATGAACTCTTTTATTGGTACAGGAAACTGCACGGCGGTTCTCACCGAAAGAATTCCATTTCCTTCGGCCCAAAACAGTTTTGCGCCTCCGCTTACCAAAACAAGGGACTTTATCCCTCCCTCAACGTACTCTCCCGGGTCAAGAAACCCTCTCCCTCCAAAGCACAGCAATCCCTCCGAAATTGCGCCAACATTCCATAATCCTCGCCAACAGTAGTCTCAGACCCTACACTCAGTATTCCACATTACCTGACTATTCCATAATACCCGACTTTCATTTATATGTGTGACGATTTCGCTTGAATTAAAACAATTTACTAGGATAATCTTTATCTTGTAGCAGTTGGTATTTTAATTAAACATTTATCGTTTAAAACAAACGAAGCGACGAAACAAAACACAGTAAAACAAATACAAGTGGACATTTAGACAATATACAAAGCGTACTTTTTTCATTCCAAAGATCTCCGCTTTTATAGCTTCCTCAACCGGAAGCTTAGAGAATCACAAGATTTCCGTTAATGAATACCGTGATTGGTCAGAATACGTGGATGATGCAACAATGTATCATCTTGCTTTGAAATATGTGAATGTGGCAGTCTTTTAGGAGATAAAGTTGGGTTTAACGGAATATTTCCCGTTAGGAGGGTAAACTAAGAAATTAATTATCACGTGAAGTCTTAGAGGGCCCAAGGCCAGCCTAAATATAATGAAATCCCCCAAGAGAATATATTATATATATATATATATATATATATATCACACACATGAAAGTTGAAATAGAAGCCATAACAACAAATCCTGTAGGCTAATCAGCGTGATAAAGAAGAAATCTCCAGTAATTAATATAATTGTTTATCACAATTTATTTAACAAAAAATGTTATGTTTGAATTCATCTTTTTAAATAACATCATCACAAAAGTAAAAAGAAACAAGTAATATAACACAAAAAATTTTAAAGTCAATTTCTGCTTAGGTCAACAAAGAAAATTTTTATTTTAGTTAGTTTTTATTAAATAATTACAATTAATATAAATATGTATATACATAGGACAGAATCACAATATTAAGTGACAAAATGGAAAGCGATTTTCCTTGCAATTTTCCATTTTTCTTTCTATATAGGGTATTGGACAATTTTTTTCGTTTGTTACTGTCTACTCATTAATTAAATTTAGTTATTCTATATTAAACCGGTATAGTGATTAACGATGCTGACTGCGGTGCCGTAGAGACTGGGTTCGAACCCCGGAGAAGACATGGATGCTTGTAAATGTATAGTGCCTTGCGGCATGGGGGTACTTTAAATAGCCGTCGAGCCGCAAGTCCTCTGGTGTGGTTGGTGTAAGGGGAGAGAGGTGGGAGGTCCCTGGCCACCTTATAAATTGGAGTGGAACCGAGCAAAATCGTACTGTCACCTACGTGGTGCTCAAAACTAAGGCTAACCACAGGCATAAAAATTCTAGCCCTTAGCCGCGATGAATTTCGCGGGCCTCGATCTGACTTCGTCAGGCAGGTGGCATTAGTCACAACAACAATTATTCTAATAAAACTGTATAGTAAAAAAAAATCACGTTCTCAGAAATTGGACCATCTCAGGTGGGATTCAAACCCACGACCTGTGAATAAGAAGTCCAACGCGCTATCATTTGCGGTACAGGGACACAACGAACGATCCTCCTTTTTATATATGCTGTTGAAATATTATTTTTTGTATGTTACTATTTATTCATTTTTCAAGTTAATTAATGATTTACTATTTGAAAAACTGTATTAACACATCAAGTGTCATCCATCCACTACAAGTTTAAAAAAATGTATTTGAACTTGAATGGATGAATAAAAAGTATTTTACTAACGATTGAAAATTTGAACAAGATATATATATAGAGTGCGAACTAATTGTAGGAATTGAAAAAAAATGCTATGTTTTTTTTAATTCATCTATTTAAAAATAACATCATAACAAAAGAAAAAGAAACGAATTTATACGCGAGAAAGGAATTCACTGTATACTCTAGAACAGTGATTCTCGACCTATTTTTTCAATTCCTACGCATTATTAGCTCTCACACTCTCTATATATTTATTTCTTTATCTTCGTGGAATTTTCAATCGTTAATAAAATACATTTTAAAGCGCTCCATTGAGCTGAAATTTTATATACATGATTATTTTGGATGACAATACAGTAATTTAATTATAATTAATAAAAAAATAATTGATTAAAACTAATTATTTAAAGAATTACAAATACAGCCACGTTGGCATCATTTTTGGTGACTTAGCGACCCTTTTAGCGACTTGTGTCAAAACTTGAAAAGGTTTCTTTCTCACATTTTAAAACGCTCATTCGAGCTGAAATTTTCTATACACTATTGTTTTGGGTAAAAATACGATACTTTAATTATAATTAATTAAAATTAATTGACTGAAACTAATGATTGGAAGAATTACAGATACAGCCACGTTGGTTTCATTTTTAGCGCGACTTGGGTTAAAACCTTAAAAGGTTTAAAAGGTCAGTTTTTTTAACTGAAATTTTGTATACACGATTGTTTCGGATGACAATACGATACTTTAATGATAATGAATAAAAATTAATGACCACTCAATGTTGTGATTCTGTCCTATGTATATACATATTTATATTAATTGTAACTATTTAATAAAAAGTAGCTAAAATAAAATTTTTCTTTGTTGATCTAAGTAGGAATCAACTTAGACTTTTTTATATTACTTATTTTAATCCAAAATCAATTTATTGACTTCTCCGAATGTTTTGAAATTAAATCTCGATTATTACAGATCAATTAGTGTTTTTCCTCTTCATTCAAAGTTAATTCATACACACAGTCAACGTTTGATAATTTTACT
>BMAV01013362.1:26204-226086 GCA_019973955.1 Trichonephila inaurata madagascariensis
TGATCCAACTAGAGTCTTGGGATTAAGTTTCAGAAAATTCAAAATTGAGAGCAAATTGATTGGGATGGCAAATAATTCAACATTTATGGCTCCGATGGGCCTATAATAACATGTAAATGAAAAAAAAGGAGTTTAATCCCATGAATTTATGTGGAACAAGAACTCCTCCACCTCAATGCTTCAGCATGGAAGTGAAGGCGTTCAAAAATAGTACAAATCAGAAATTAGAAGAAAATTTTACAATGTTCATGAAGGATTCCGTAAGCAAAAAAAATATATAATTATGGTTATTTAAAGCTCACTTCTTTAAATTTTTTTATAATTTGGGTATCGTTTGTTAAAAAAAAATAACAATGTTTCAAAAATCCAGGAACTGCAGACTTCTAATTCTTGTAAGACTTCTAAATTACAGAAAAAGTGTCTCCTACAAATTCTACTAGTATTCAAATAAATATCATTCCAACAAAAATTGTGTATAGTTATAATTTTTTTTATTAAAGGAAAAAAAAATAAAAAACAAGGCAAAAGGCAGGTAGAAACTGATAAAAACGTTACGTAATAACTTTTATTTCCAAAAGGAAAATAAATGATTATTAAGACCAAATTTCCAACTCAACTATTTCCATGTAATGAAATAGAACTTCGTGATACGGTCTTTGGCAGAGAATTTCCTTTTTTTAAAAAATTATTAACCAGAGTATTAATTCTTTGTTGTGTAATACTTTTATGCATGTATAATTATAAATACAATATTCAATTTTTGAAATCCAGAACTTCTTATTTCATCAGTAGATTATAATAGAGTGAAGCTGAAAATTATTCATACGATGTGATTTTGGGGCTTCTGAAGAGACCAATTTAGTTTTCTTTTTTTTGTTATCAGTTGCAGAAAATTTGAATTACAAATCGTATAACATTGAATAAGTTTGAATTCAATAGCATTTATCGAATTAGTATTAGTTAATCTATTGCCTTATAGATGGCGCCACGACCCTACTAATTCTACACAAAGTTTACATATGTAGTCAGAAATTTCTCTTATTATCTTGTGGTGCTATTTCAGAATTTCAAGGAAGATTTTCTATTCCTGGAAAATATCGAAATCACGGGATATATTTAAAAGATTTTAGCTGTGCATATTTCGCACCCCTATTCATTTTTTTCTAACCTAAATAAACAGTACTAAAATAAAAGTAGTAAAATAACTTATAATATAAGCAAGAATATAACAAATAAATTCGGCTAAATACAAATCCTAAAAGCGCATTTTTGTTAGAAAAATTGTTCTAAATTAAACCACAGCAGCTATATTTCATTTTAGTAATTTTTTGTATTTTTAACCATGAGAAATTTTTTTTTCCTTAGCTATCAATTTTTTCACACTTACCCTATTTATTATGTTTTAAATGACGACGAACAATACTTATTTCGGAATAAATTATGAATACAAAACAACTTTTAATTAAATATTTTATGGAAATAAATATTTTTTTCGCTGTTGATGTTTCACTTTTTTTGATAAGTTTTGCAAATCTAAAAAAATATTATGCTAAGATCTTTTTCTGAAGTTAGTAAATTTATAACTTTTTAAACAGTTTACAGTGGCGCCCCCGTTTGAGAGCGTGATGTGTGTTCACGGAAATCGAGTGATAAAGAGTATGCTCTTCAATCACAGAGAAAGCACCACTGTTAAAGTATCGGATCAGAAAGATGGGTTTATTTTATAAATTTGACAATTTTATTACTAATACTTATTGTCCAGGGGAGGGGTCTATGTACGGGGCTATAAAGTAGTTTAGCTTAGTCGCGAGTTCATGAGGCCGTCAGTATTTTCGACCGTAAGTTTTTACAGATATGTATGAATTTTAGTGACAGAGAAACCGTAACACCTGAAGTGTGTGTTTAGAGACCAAAACACACACTGGTTTTATTTTCTTCCGTCTTTCTGACAAAACATTTTCTACGTGGTATGATCTAAAAATTAAGGGACTGCGACCATTGCTGACGACGAAAGAAAGTACCTCAAGTTAAACCACTTGAAATGGATTCTCCCATCTCTCCCCTACCTTGCCAGGTTGGTTTATAGTACATGTGTAACCAAACCGCAAGCATAGCTGTTATCTTCCGAAACTAGTTAGCTTTGCTTCGCGATGCAAGAAAGACGGAGCTTTTTTTGAACAGCATTGAAGATTAAATTCTATCAGCGCGTATTTAAAACACCAATAGAGACTTTGGAAATGGTAAGTAAGGTATATGTTGAATCTACCAAGGCGAGATCCAAGGTTCACGAATTGCATCGGAGTTTTAAAGATGGCTGAGAATCCGTCAAAGACAATGAACGCGTTGGATGACCTTCGACATCGCGGAAAGCAAAAAATGTTGCGTTGGTGTCTGAATGAGTTCGAAAAGATCTTTTCCAAACTCTTGTACAAATCGCTGAGGCTACTCACTCCTCGAAGACGTCGTTTGAGGGAATCCATTTGTCGTAAGCGACCTCAGTTCTGGCAGAATGACGACTGGTATCATCTGCAAGGCAACGCATCAGCACATCGATCCCTATTGGCAAAAGAATTCCTCGCCAAAACTCGCACTAGCGTGCTTCCACATCCCCCTATTTACCACAATTAGCTCCGTGTGACTTTTACCTGTCCCCATTAAAGAAAAAAACATTTACAGGAACACCGTATTGTGTCATCAGATGAAGTGAAAGCAGCATCGCGGGAGGTTGGGAAAAAAAGGGGCTTCCAGCAGTGATTCCAGAAGTTATACGAACGCTGGTTGAAGTGTATCGTCGTCCAAAGGGACTACTTTGAAGGTGGATGTGCTTCGGTGCAGTAAACTATTCAGGGTATGGTTTTCTACACTTTGTCCCCGAAATTTTGGATCCATACCACGTACCTGTCTTCACACTGAGTTCTGGAATAGGTGCTATTAGGGTCAGTGGCGTAACGAAGAATATTAGCCCCTTGCAAAGCTAGGTTTTGGGCCCCAAACCGGATCTGACTGCAAAACCATTTAGTCCGGCTTCTAACTCGTTAGAACTCTTACATTTTCTTTGTCCCGATGACAAATTTTAGAAATTTAACTTTTTTGTCTTTTTAATTTTATGCAATCAATAAGAAATATAAAATAGAATAAATTCCATGCAAATACTGTTCCTTTTAGCGAAAAATGAGGACAAGTAGAATGCATAATTCAAAGAAAAGTAGAATGGCTTTGTTCTTAACCACAAACCCGAATTTTCGATGATGTCCAAGATGTATTTTAATGCAATACATAATTAACCTTATACGATATAATTGCTTAGAGAATAGTCGGCAATTAATGTCAAATGCTTCGAATACATAATGTGAATTATAATTCTAACTTTTAAATAGTTAAATGCACTTGTCCCTAATCAAAAGTGACATGAAGCATTTTTATATTTAACTTTAAATGACTCTTATTTGCAAGGAGTTGTGTTTATTTTCAATTTAACATGTATTTATGAAACGGTGCATTGTATTTTTCGTTAAAATCTTGTAATAAATTCCTTTGTGTCATTTTCTGTCTGTATTTGTACTTTTATGCACAGAAATATTTGTATTGTCTGATGAAGAATCCCCTTTTCGTTTGAGATGCAATTAAGACATTTTAAAGTTTCAATGATACATTCTTGTTTTGTTTCCTTGAAACGATAGCGATTATTACAATCGACTAAGTCATCCAAAAGTTATTTATTTCCGCATTGTGTTGCGACATTGGATACGCTACACACAACTTAAGTTTCATCATTCATTAAGAAAACTTGGCATGAAAACTATGGGAAATAATTATAATTTGACTTTTAATACCCTATTCGCCAGTCAGATACAAATATATCCGTTTGAGTGAGAGTAAAGGAAACATGGGCAGAGAGTAGAGAGTAAAGTGTGAGGAGGGGAGGAGGTAAAGGGAGAGAGGAAAGGAAGGAGAGAGAGAGAGAGAGAAAGAGTAAAGAGAGGAGGAAGTGGAGTAAAGAGAGGATAGAAAGTACAGAAAGGGAGAGATGATAGAAAGAAAAAAGAGAGAAAAGTGAGGAGAGAAAAAAAAAGAGAAAATAAAAAAGGAGAGAGGAGAGAGTAAAGATAGAGCGAGATGAGAGAAGAAAGTAAAGAGAGAGGAGAGAGAGCAAAGATAGAGCGAGAGGAGAGAGAAGAAAGTAAAGAAAGAGAGAGAAGAGAGTAAAGAGAAGGGATGGTGAGAGAATAAAGAGAGTGAGGAAAAAGGGGTGGAGGGAGAGAAGATTTTAGACCTGATACATAACTTTACTTTTGATTAATTAATAATACATATCGTCGTTTAACAAAAGATGAAATTATATTCGCAAACACTTTTAATCCCAGAATGAAGTTCAATTCGTCATGGTTTAGTTTATCTGTTCCTCTTTTATATGATGTAACACTATTACGCTTATATGGATATGGATTATGATACTTTATAATCCCTGAATTATAATACTTTATGATCCGTGGATTATATAATACATATAATCGATGGATTTTAATACAATCATACATCACTTGTTAAAATTAAAAATAGGTTCTAAATCTGGATCCAGCTCCATTATTTTTCCCAACATTATGCGAAGATAATAAACAAGTTTTTGATTCATTATTGATGTGGTTTACCTGTTTCTTCTCTGCTATGGAGTAATACTATTGCACAAATTATTAAAAACAAAAGACAGCAAATAACAAAAAGTGAAAGATAAATTTAAAAAGTTAGTTGAAAAAAAAGAAAAAAAAACATATTATCCTTATTTTATTTTTGCAAATAAAACTCTTTTCCATGTTCGTGTAATCTCTAATTTTCTTCTAATGTTTTAATTTCAGGGTGCCTTAGCTTTGAGGAAAAGAACTCGATCTGCACTTGGAACACTTTTTCTAGCAAAAAATTGTACTAATTTTGATATTAACTTGTGACATTATGGCACATATACTTATTTATTATAAAGTAGTTTCGGAAGAAAATAGAAGCATTTTAAAAATAAGTGTTTTCCCTAATGGTGCATTCAAAGTTTAAAACCCATTTAACATAGCAGAATAGGAGACAAAATATGAAAAATTTTTACGTCAGAAAGAAAAAATGAATTTTCTCAGAAATGAGAAGTGCCATAAAATACATCATTCTCCAAGACAGAGAGGTCAGAAAATATTAATGCTCAAGAATTATTTTAAACAGAAAAAGATTCCAATTTTGGGTCCTATTATTTAACATCGCTAGAAAACACTACTACAGTACCAGCATTAAGCAGCTATAACCTGGGAGTGGTCATGCGAGGCTGCAGGAGTCACTGAGCTCACTCTAAAATCTTTAATTTTGGAAAAAATGTGTGTTTTTTTTGCAATGACTTGTCAGTATCCTCCTATATGACAGTCTTCATGGGAACTAAAATGTATTTGTCGCATATCTCCCTCTTTTTTGGGTGTGGCAAACGTTTTTTTTTTTTTTACAATCTATTAGGACCGAATGAGTTCTCAGGACGACCACTTTCGTTCCAAAATATTTTCTAGAACAGGCCCTTGTGAACGACATCAGTTTGATTGCTGTGTTGTACGACTCATTATAGTTTTTAAATGTAAATGAACAGAATATAAAAATGAAACGGGTATCTGCAATTTCTATTGGATGAAGTTGAAACTTCGGGAAAAGGAAGTTGATCAAGCAAGGGCAAAACCTGATTAAATAATGAACATTAATCATGATAGCGAAAGTGAATTTGAGAAAAAATGATGAACATGAAACGTTTGAGTCGAAAGGAAGATTTTCAAATGCTACCTTAAGTACTCCATCAAAAAGGATACATCACCACAAGTGGAAAGCAAGACATTGTTCTCCATGTAAAAAAGGCACAAGCAATAAAGTTCAACATGTTATTTGTGTCGATCATCAAAGGACAATAAAAGTACAATAACTTGAACAAAATATGATAGTTCTGCTTGCAAATAACATTCTCGTAATGTTAGCGAAAAGTGTCACGCTGATTTGTGACCTTTATTAAGTCGCGCATTTTGAAACTTTATTTTAGTTCTTTTTGCTGGTCGTTGGTCCCATCCATTGGCATACGAGGTTAGAAGGAAGATTAGCCATAGTCAAGACAAGCAATTTATTAACAATTCTCAACGACTAACAAATTTCTATATATTTAAAGTTGGAAATGCACCATTAGATAAGTATGGGAACAAACGCGAGGTAGACGAGATAATTGAAGATTTAATTATAAATTAAATCACTTACTCTTAGCATGTCATGGCAATACACCTTCAAAATATTTGAAGCTAAGTTCTAAGTTAATCTAATTCAAGCCGACACTATAATCCAATTTAAATATCAAATTGACCCAATCGTCAGTTTTAAGTATAAAGCAAATAATCTACGAAGCGCTCTCGACTAGCTTTACGTTAATCACTAACTGCTATCCTTTAGCTTCTAACCTCTCTCTCTCCTCGAATCTGAAAGTTAATCTTTATATCTAAGCCTTGATTTGTATAATTCGCGTCTTCTTCTTCGGGAGACAGTTTTCAATAGAATTATATTTAACCCTTTAAGCGGTCTGCGCGTAAAATTTCGCCATTCCAGAGATGCTTTTTAAACCCCCCCTGAAAAATAAAAAATATCGGTGCATTTTTACCCCCAGAATGGGAAACTTTAAATCGAAACCCCTTAGAGGTTAAACAACATTTTACCCAAAGGAAATAAGAGGTGCGCGAATAGACCCGTTACAAGTTTGATTCAACTTTTTTCTCAAATTATGAAACAAAATTTGAAAAATTCTTAAAATTAGGTAAGTATACTTTCTCTTAATTAAGCTATTCACTGGAAATATGATTTTTTCTAGTGTTCAATAAAAATAATATTTTTTAAAAAAGGATTAGGGTGACTCAGTCACCCCACGCGACCACTAACGTTACTATCGAGCGCGCGACTGCTAACGGGTCAATGGTATCAATCACTAGAATGAAGCAAATAATTTCGATATTTCATTTCTGATGTTATTAATCAACAGCACGCTGATTTCCCAACATGAGTTAATCCATCAAAGAAAAACCCATCATTCAATTCTTCACGAAAAAAATATCTTCATTGTTAAATGACCGTAATGCAAGCAGACGGTTTTTGTTTCGAAATTAATTTGATTAAGGGCATCAATCAATCAAGCAGATTGCTTTGAAGGCTGTCCGTCTCTTGTTGACACGCTTGTCCACATGCTGCCTCATCAAATCGGGGAATCGGTTCGTGATCTTTAACTGTAACTGAAGGATGACGTGGTCCGATACGATGCCTTTTTCGACCTTTGCATTTTTAATGATCCTAAAGTCAAGGTGGACTCTTCAAAAGTGGACGTTCTTCATGAAGCATCTTGCAGCACCTGCGCGTGGCTGGGATGGGGTTCTTTGAGAACATTTCTATTAAGGTTTGACTTTTCTTAAGAACCGGAAACTATCGAATTACTCGTCTTTTTCCCCAATTAGCATGTCGTATTTAAATGTTGATGCTTGTTTTTTTTTGTGTGGAGATGAATAGGCATTAAAGTAATTTGTGGTACAGGATAATTGCATAAATTACCAGATGTCGGTTTTTTTTAAATGCAGTTTTTATAGTGTCAAGGCCTGAAATGTAATGCTTTTTTTTGTCAGCAATTTGTGATTTAAGGCTTTGAGTAATGCTAAAGATATATTTCCGTGAAAATAACCGAGAATTTTTGGAATTTTTCTTAAAGTTAAAGAAAGGAATTGACTTATTGTACGGATCAACTAATTTCTGGAAAAAACATAGTTAAGGAACGATAATTTTTAAAAAAATATTTTCCGTTAGCCATGCGCAAGTAATTTCATATTTTTACTTTTTTTTGCTGTTGCCCATCCGGTATAGTGGTTAGCGACGTTGACTGCTGTACCGTAGGGCTTGGGTTTGAGTCCCGGAGAAGGCATGGATGCTTGTGAATGGATAGTGCAGTTTCTCAAACTCTGAGGAGCGCCCTCTTTGGGGATTGGGGGCAATCACATTGAAAATTCGAAAGAAAAAATTATTTTAAAAAAATTATAAATTTACTGAAAGGTATCGATACAAAATACATTCTGATGTAATAATTAATACAATACACATTTACTATGATATAATATACTTATAAATGCATCAGTACTGCTCATTGAATTTGATAACAAGTTTAATAATTTCTAGTAACTCTCATGGGCTTGTCATATACAAAATTATTTAAAAATTTACTACTTACCTTGATAATTTGTATGGTTTATAATGTAAAGTCGTATTTCAAGCTTTAGGTCAAAGTACATTATTGAATTCAATACATTGTAATGGTATAGAAGGGGGGGGGGAATATGATGAACATTATGATAGAAAACTGGGTCGCAAATGTTGAAAGTTTGAGAATCACTGGAATAGTGCCTTTGCGGCATGGGGGTACTTTAAATAGCCGTCGAGCCACAAGTTCTCTCTATTAGGTAAGGGGAAAGGGAAGAGAGTGGGAGGTCCCTGACCCCCAGGGTGCTCTCCCTCAAAATTGGGTGGAAACGAGCTAAATCGTACTGTCACCTGCTTGGTGCTCAAGGCTACGGCTAACGACAGGCGTTCATCTAGCTCCTTGACGTGATGAATTTCGTGGACTGGATCTGACACAGTCGAGATCAGGTGGTATAAGAAACAACTTTTGGCTATACATAATGGAATATTTCTTCTAAAAAAAAAAATGTCTCAAAAATCTTTTAAAATTAATGCCAGAATGCTAGTCTCCGAACAGTTCGTAAAGCTTATATTAATTCATTGGGATGTCTGAATGCATGGGGTCACGCGGCGAGTTTTTTCTCCAAGGCATGAAACATAGGTTGACGATCTCGTGCTGTCTTTTTGATTTCAGCATCTTGCTAAAGTAATTTTCTCCCTCCCGAACTTGTCTATCAGTTGCAAAAAAGTACCGAACAACCAGACTGTTACTAAACTCTTCACAAAACGCGATTACCTGTAGTTAGTGGCGTATGCAGACATTTTATGAAGGGGTGGGGGAGAGGATTTGTGTACGGTACTACTTGTACTTTGAAATACATAGATTTCTCTTCCCACTCTTTTCCAACCCCCAAAAATGTCAAAAAAAAAAAAAGTAGCACAGATATTGTACTAGATAAAATTGTTTTAGTTTCAGATAGGTTACTAGAAACAAAGCTATCATGTAAACGATGTTGTTGGCGTCAAGCGTTTTATTTTACATCAGTTTGATTGAAAATACTGAACTCGGCCTGCTACATGGCCTGTCGTCAGTGGCATCAGGACTTGAACGCAAGACTTAACGGAATCAACGTCGACAACGAATTTTCGACCTTTATCGATCGATTATTACGGCTTGTTTCAGAGACGTCCTAAATCGTATTTTTTGAGGCCTTGGACCCCTAAGCAAAAGTAGGCACCCCTTTCAACCTTTTAAAGTAGATTCCATACAGCATACGTTGTCAAATACTCGTAAAAAGGGCCACTCGGAACAAATAAATATGCAGTGCCGGTTTATTCATTAGGCGCTGGGGGCGGGCGACCAGGGATCCGGGGTCTGGAAGAGCCCGGATAAGCTGGACTTAACCAGATTTTCTGGTTATAAATTTCGATCCACCAGTGTCAAGGGAATCATGTAGATCTTCTGCGCCCAGGGCCCGAAATGAGCTTAAATCGGCCTCGGTGTGTGACATCCAATGTGATAAACCTAGGCGCAAACCAATTCGACTGACTGTCGAATTTCGAGTAAATGAGTAATGTGGTTGTATGGTTGTAGGCTTAGGCCAAGACAGGGACATGACATAATACTGCAATCATGCCCCTGTTACCTGTTGGCATATAGTTCAAACTTCCCAGTCTTTCACAGAATATGTCTCTGAATAACATTAGCATTATTCGGATCATGATCTTATTGAGGTCGAGTCGAAAACGAGACAAGACTCCTTGCCCTGGCCCAGTTGGCCCATGCCTTAAAATGTCCCTGTTTGTTACTCACTGTGGTCTATTGATTTATATCTGGAAGACCATCCACTTACATCACCCAAACATCAAAATTGTTTGGTATTAATTCAAGACAAAAATTATCTAATCATTTTGAGACGACTCTAAATCTTGTAAGGTTGGATATGTGCACTGTCACATCCCCTCCCCCTGTTACTTCGAATGGAGCAATCCACACTGACGTCACACCTCGCCAATAGTTCCCGACAAAGGACTACACGGAAAATCACTCAGACGGACGCTAGAGACGCTAAACACTAGACGGAGGAAAAAGACGATCTTCTATGGTGTTTAATGTATTATTTTAATTATTTCATCTTTCATTACTTAAAACTGATATATATCATCCTAAGGTTGTAGTCATTTTCCCATAATCTTATTTGTATTTTTAAATATTCTTGCAATTTCCTTCCTGAAACATGTAATTTAGCTATTTTAATTAACCCCTTAACTGGTTTTCCCGTATACCGCACGGGCAGCAGAAATCTGGCCACAACCAGCTTGCCCGTACGCTGTACGGGCACTGATATTTTCTTTCTATCTTTGATTTGTGACTCTATGTTTTTAATTCTTATAATGAGATTATGTGTGCTAGTGTTTTTAAGAGATGTAGTTTGTCCATGGTACCGAAATACTTCTCATCCAGGATTTTCTTTGTGATGAATGTGGGGATTTTTCATTAAAGGCAGGAATTTAGATTCTTGAAAATTTTCGATAAGGAATGAGGATTGGCAACGCAATGGGCAATGCGTTGCTTGAGAAGAAATGGAGTGATAATTAAAAAAAGTCGATACTATCTCTGTCCTCATTGCACTGTACGACTTAATATTACACCACGCTTCAATTGCACGCACGCACGCACACTCCTCAACCGTTTCAAAAAGAGGCATGAGCATGAAATTTATTTTAAAGTATGAGAGAAATTCTTTTACGATATATGAAACATTCCTCATAGCATGTAGGGTGTACTTATAAAAAGCAAACATTTACGGTATTTGTTGTTCTACAATTATAAAATAAAAATGAGCGTGGAAAATATAAAACTGAAAATAGAAAGAAAAATTCTTCCATTTTCGCATTCTGTAAAGTATTATACATAAAAAAACACCATAAAAAATGTGCCCCCTTTGAAACATTTTTGGGGAAAAAATTGAGCGCATAAGGTATTCGACTAAGTTCGGAACCACGATTTTGCAAAAGCGAATTAATGGATAATATTTATGATATTGAGTGTCACTTGGATTAGAAAATGTATATAAAATTGTTTTAAGAATAGTATTACAATAAAAAATTATTTAAGTACAATATTTTGATAAAAAATGAACACAGACTGACCCATTTTCAAAATATTCTCCTTTTGTGAAAAATGCTTCTTTTACAATAATATTTTGCCTGTATACAGCTCAGACGTCTGTGCAGAGGTTCAACTAGAATTTTTGAAATATATAACTTAGAAGTGGGTTTATCCATGTTTTACGACAACAGAGGGGAGACATTTTAAGAAAAAAACGCCGATCATTATTTCAATGGGTTGTAACTCTGAAAATAATGTGAATTTTTCAAAAATCGTAATTGAGCCTCTGTACAGAGGTTTGAGCTATATTCAGGCAAAATATTATTATAATAGAAGTATTTTTCACAAAAGGAGAACATTTTGGAAAAAGGTTATTCTAAGTTAACTTTTTGCCGAAATATTGTATTTAAATAAATTTGTCAAAATGTCCTTAAAACAATTTTATACATGTATTCTAATCGAAGTGACACTAAATATCATAAAAATTATCCATTTACACGCTTTTGCAAAATCACGGTTCTGAACGTAGTCGGATACCTTAAGGGTTAAATCCAACAGTAGTTACAGGTGTTACTTCATTAAATCGTCAGATTTTCATCAACGTCGGCAAATATTCTTTTTGATTATTTAAAACAAGCTTCAATACTTCACCAGGTTTTCATTCAACAACATTGATAAATATCTGAAGCATCCTCATGTATTGCTTCCCATCTTAACAGCCATTTATCAACAACACATTCTTCTTTTTCTATCAAGCAACCGTGATAAATTAAAAACCCAACCTCGCAACCCCGGCAACTTTTCTCCTTGCCTAAAAACAATCAAAGTTTGCAACACTTAAACGATTTTGCATGATGTACGTTTTTAATACATGTAATTTTATGCTCAACTTCCCCTATGATGCATGACAGGCGTCCAGGGAATGAGATTTGAAAATTTATTTTCCGATTTCTTTTATATAACACAGAAAACAAAATGGCGATAAGTAATTGCTCGACTCTACGTGAGATGCATTTTTTATGCGCATGCGCTGTGGCCCACGCGCTAAACCTATTAACTATGCAAAGAAAATTGTTTTTTCCCCCTTGTCTCAATTTAGAACGAGGGAGTGTTTATCCTTTGGCCAAAGATGAGCAACTTCCGGTAACATGTTTGTTTTTTGTTTATTAATTTTTCGTTTGCCAAAAATTTCATTCAACGTTAGGCGTGTTACATGGAAGATGCGGTAGCGTGAAAGGATTTGTAAGCAGTAGACCGTTAAAGACCTAAAAATTCTGTGACTTTTTGTTGCGTTGGGGTTTTAAAGTGCTTGACGTTAAATAGAGTAAAAGTGTTTTAAGTCTTGCGGTTTTCGAGAAATAATTTGTGTCTTTTTTGTTTGTTTGGAGCCAATGCTTTGTTTTTTTCGTAAATCTGTCGGAAAGTTAAATTACCATCAGGAATTTAATTGATTTTCACTTGTATTAGAAATGTTGGGAATTTAGGAATCATGTTCGGTTTCCTTGACAACGCCCTATCTCTAAATTAAGGCAATGAAGCAAATATATACATTTTTATCTAAGCAAAATTCTTTCAAATTTCAGTAAACCATTATACAGCCGAACCTCCATATTGGGAATTTTTCTACATAGTGAACTTTTTCATGGAACCTTGAACATTTCACGATTTTCTTCGTAAAATAACCTCTCTATAGCGAAGTGCATTTTCTATATAATGAACTTTTTCTTTTGTGATTCAATTTTTTTCTCTCCTTATTTTTAAAGTATTTCTGAACATTTTTCAAGTTGTTCTAACACATTTTATGGTGGTCATGAATCTTGAACTGGTTTTATTAGATCCTATCTCCCCGAGAGCAATAGAGTTTCGGACGTTTCATACAAGATGTGCAACCTTTAATCCCCATTGTCCAGTTCACTAGAAACATCTTCGATATCCCCTTTCATACTCAATGGAGCTGTCCCATGTTCTAGTTAAAAAAATGTTTAGTAAATATTACTTGTGTGTTTTGAATTAGAAAATGTCCTTGAAAAGCATTAATTTTATAGTATGAAATCATTTTCTTAATATTGAAAATATTTCTTCTTCGACATTCTTTTTTCTTCCAGTTTTTCTTTCTTTCCTTTTGATGGGTAAGATATATAAAATAAACATATATTAATTTTACAAAAGGTATGAATAATTACTTTTTTTAATATGTATAATGTTTATGAATTTAAAATTTGTTTTATGTAGTTTATAAAGTATATTAAAAGATGAACCTCTATATAACGAATATTCCATATAACGAACTTTTTCAGGGACTTACCGACTTCGTTATATACAGCAGTGCTCCGCAACTTTTTTATCTCTGCGTACCGGTCAACGTTTGATAATTTTACCGCTGCCCGCTGAAGGTGGGACACGTTGATTGTTTATATTTTAGATTGTTTTGATTTAACAATTTTAATTTAGTTATATTTAAATAAGCTTTCAGAATAAAATATAGTTACATCAAAAATGAATAAAAGTGATTTAACGTGGAATATAAAGTAATTTCCGTGGAAAGCTGCGCAAATCTGAGAGAAATTCACCATTTTTAATAAAATGGCAATAGTTTAATGTTCTTTAGGGGGCCCGGCACCATTTGATCCACGGACCGGTACCGGTCCGCAGACCAGGGATTGTGGATCACTGATAGAGGTTCGACTGTAATCCCAAATTTTCGTTTCGTTTACTTTTTATTTTACAAAGTGCTCCTAATTTTGACACCGCTTTTTAAAACGATCATATAATATGTAAAGTCATTAGTCGTAATCCACCCCTTTCACTATGTATTTTATGTGGTATGACTATTGTTTTTAAGTGAATGATATCTAAGTCCCAGCTTAAAGATTTTGATTGTACAGAAAAATATTTATAAAACCCACGCCTTTTAATTTAAAAAGGACAGGACTTGAATTTCTAAGACGAAGATATCTTTATCTTTTACGCCTCCATAGTCCCACCCATCTAAGTCGATTTCTGCGAAAACCCTTCTTAGTGGACCTCTACTAAACAACAAAAAGTAACATGCTTGTTAAATTTCTAGTCTGTTTTGGTCTAGTGGTTTAAAAACGGAAATATCTGTCTAACGCCCACCCTCAATCCCCTTGAGTGTTGACTTTTGCAACATCCGTTCCTCACGGATCTCTACTTAGAAAAAATGTTTTCCAAACAGTGCCGATTTAAGCTAATTTCGGGCCCTGGGTGCAGAACATCTACAGGCCTCCTTGGTACTGGTGGATCGAAATTTATAACCGGAAAATCTGGTTAAGTCCTGCCTATCCGGGCCCTTCCGGGTGCCAGCCTGAAGTTCCCAATGGTTAAACCGGCACTGTTTCCACATTTTAGGTTTATAGGTTTAATATAGTTACAAAACAAGAATTTTTGTCTATAACGACCCGCAAGCTCTTTTGGGTGTAGATTTCTGAAAACCCTGTTCTTAGTGGATCTCTACTCAACAAAAGGAACATGCCAACCAAATGTCAAGTCTGTAGGTCTAATAGTTTCGGAGATCTCGGGATGAGCGAGTGAGTAGCATTTTCTTCTAAATTTAGATTAAACCGTTACTTCCATATAAAATACTTAACAACGATTACTTTCATATGGGCATACTGAACGATTACTTTCATATGGGCATACTGAACGATTACTTTCATATGGCATACTGAACGATTACTTTCATATGGACATACTGAATCTGCTTTCATACTGACATACTGAACGATTACTTTCATATGGACATACTTTATAACGATTACTTTCATGTGGAGTGAGATGGTTTTTATTAACGTTCGCACCATAAAGCAACGCAAGGACTATTGGCGACAAACCTCATAATTTTGAGCCTCAGTCACCGGCACCTCCTTTCCCGAATTTTTACACCACGCCAATGGGAGGATATCGAGTCTCGACAGATTTAACTGCATCAGCCCTTCTACACGGTGGGTCTTCGGTGAAACTCAGGCCCGAACTCATGACACGCCGACCACGAGTTTTTGACCACAAGGTAACTGCTGCCACACGGAAAAAAGGAAAAGTTTAGCTTCTAAAATTTATATGAAAATTATATATTATGATGCATTTACAATTGCATCGCAGTGGTTGATAAACAAAGAATAAGAAACCTTCCAGCCGTCGAAATACATGCCTTTGCAAACAGACAAAAGGATTCTTAAATTCAGCATACCACAACGGGAAAAATACAATGATTTGGTCCAAAACTGTACACCAAGCCATAAATTCTATTCCTAACTATACACTACAGCTTGAAAGGAAGGTTAATTTCACTGCACTTAAACGATCGCCGAAAATGAAAATCAGGACTTCCACGCTTCGTGGTGTGATTACGGACAAACTCATCACCTTCCTTTAACCCTATAATGAAACATTCATCAAAGGATTGATGCTTAGCTACCAACAAGGAAGACACCAATTCCGAGCTTTTCGAAGGGCGGGAAAAAACCTATTCGAATCTTTTGTTCTTTCTCGGAGTCGGTTCTCGACTCCACCCATAAAAGCACATTCGAACGGAGGGAAATTGCTTTTTATCTCTTTCCTCCCCCCTGCTAAATGTTGTCCCAGCTCTTTGGTATGCCTTATTACAGTCATCTTTTTAGACGGATGTCTTCATGCCATTTTCCTGCAGTAGATTCCTTTTGTTGTTGTTGTTTACGTCTTCCTCGTTCGCGCGGTGCAGAACAAAAAGGTGAAGGAGCAACAAGGGTTACCGGTGAAAAGGGAGGAATCGTTTGATATGAAAATTCGACGGTGAAAGAAGTAATTCCAAAGTGTCAAAAGGTCTGATTGGGAAGTGTGGGCGGTGGTTTTTTGTCGAACGTTGTGGTAAGCGATGGTCTGAATATTTGCAAGGAGACTGATCGATTTGCAGCGTTCAAGTAACTTGTTCCAAATATTCTGACGTGTCATTTGAATTTTGTGGTGTTCGATAAAATCGAGTATAAGATGTACCCAAATTTCGAGAATTGCTTTTGTTGTGTGGCTGCCTTTTTCGGTTAGTTTAAAGATAATATTTATGGTAAACTTTAAGATAGTTCTGGATATTATTTTAAAAGTTAAAATTATCAAAGAGTTCACCGGAACACTGAATCTTATTCCAAATCAAATGATTTGTTACGATGTATGTTTAACCCTTTACCTACCGACGGTACTTATAAAGTACCACTCACTTTAAAATTACATAGAATAACCATTTTTACGAATACTCTGACGATATTTAGCAGGAATATTCTTTTATATCCACTCTTCCAAGATATATTGCAGCACGGGTACTATGATAAGTATTTTAGCGGGGAAGGTGAATAGTTTTATAACAGAAATTGCATTTTCAGCTGACAGCGTTTTCAGCGGGTTGCGAAGATTAATTATTTTTTTGGAACAAAAATGACAATGTCAAAAGTGTCTTATTTTTTTGTACGTTAATGAAGACCTTAGGAAATGATTTCACTATTTACTTTAAGTAAACAGTGTATATAATTAATTTTACAGTTGAATATCTTTAATTAATTAATTAGCTCTAACGGATTAAATTTCCATAAATTGAGTATTTTGTTTATGTATATCCCTTAATTTTCAATATAGTTATTCAAAAAAAATTATTGCACGAAAAAAACTTCAGTAAGTTATAATGCGACAGATAAAGGGTTAAAGGGAACTTGGAAGTTATAATAGCCATATTTCAAAAGAAACCTTTATTTATTAAAATGCTTTAAAATGAGTAAACAAAATAGTCATCAGAAGCAATAGCTACTGTACGGGAGCCTTAAACTGAACTGAACTCAATGGCGCCACAGCCCATGAGGGCCAAGGCCTACTATATCTCAGTTTACGTGACCTTAGGCGATAAGGTGCATGTGCAGATGTTTTACTTACGTGGTCAATCTGACGTGAGACCCCCAATGTTCACTTTCCAAGTAAGCTTGGTACTTATTTATCAACCCACTGAAGGGATGAAAGGCTGAGTCTATCTTGCCCAGCCCGGGATTTGAACCCTGGATTTGTGGCGTGGAAGCACGATATACTACCACTCAGCCACTGGGCTTATAAGGAAGCTAGTGTAAGTAGTTATAGTAGTTAAATAGTTTAAGCCATTTATACATAGTTTAATTAACAGATTTTGCCACTGGGTTTAAGAGAGTCATTTTTTCTTTGAAGAAATTATTCTTGCAAATTTTCTGCATTTGATAATTCAAAACTTTATTAGTTTCAACGACGTAACTTAATTTTTTAGAAAAAAAAATTCTAATTCTTGTTAGATGTTTGAAAAAAATATATTTCTCACAAAAAAAAAAAAAAAAGATTGATTTTGTATAAATTTAAATTTTTATTGCAATTAATTAAATTTTCATTGATTTTAAATCAGATTTTGGTTTAATTAATTTAATTCTAAATTCTGAATAACTGCAATATTTACAGTTTTGAAGCACAATTCCGTTCGTCATCCAACTGCTGTGAAACATAAGAATATGAAAAGTTATCGAATTCAAACATATTTACTAGTCAGGTAATTTTATCAGGCCTAAATATAATTAGAAACTACTTTGTTCCCTTTGGACGATTCTTTCATATTGATAATACAAGTTAACGGCAGTCACTACATAATTTGAAATAATGATATTGTAGAATCTATTAAGCTAACCAGTTTATTCACGAAAAACGTTATGGAAAAAAAAAAAGAAAAAGAAAATCGAATCTTCAAAACTGCGAGTTTTTATTTGGTGCGTTTAACAGCATTCTCTTTGGCACGCTTTTGTTTATTTCTGACAGAAATGTTCATTTTTTTTAATTAAACAAAAATATAGGAAGTTTTCTTTTATTTTTCAGTGTCAAAGCTTTAAAATAAAAGATACGATTGATATTTTTTATTTGGTTTTTCAAAATATCTAATATTAAAAAAAATTTCAAAGACCATTTCAAAAATACCCAGGAATAGGCAATATACGTAGAAAAGGACGTTTGTAGTCATTATCTGTAAAAAAGTATCAACATTTATATAAAAATCAAAAGTTTGTCAATTTTAAAGTTGAGAATTTGAATAAGAAAATGCCATGCAAGCAAAACTAGTTTTCTATGAAAAATAAAACAAACAAAAAAATACCAAATAATGTTTTACAAAATTCCCTGAATAGTGTCAGCATTATTACTCAATTTTTGACATGCCTTAAAATAAATCATCTCTCATTGAAGATTTTTTTTCTTGAATGAGAGCCCAGTTCAATTTATTTTAACAAGCTTTATTAATCTAAAAATTAATGCTGAAAAAATAAATGTATATCTTTAAAATTAATGCACTGATTTCTTTCCATAATTTTTTTTACATCAGTAGCATTATCAAAAACTCAATCTAAAAAAAAAAATCAAAGTTTTGAAATAACTTTATATTGAAGATAAAAGCAAAATAGGGAATATTTTCGTAATCGGGGCAAAAACTCTTCACACACTTAAAAACCCCCCTTTTATTAATACAGAAAATTAATCATTTATCTCACGGTTTCCCGTTAAGTTCACTAAAAAGATAAAATTCCATTTATAAGATAAAAAGTCGAAAAAGTGTATAACACACCCAACTCAAGTTCATATAAATAAATGAAAAGTGAGCTCATGTTCCTCGAATAACCCTGAAAGAGTTATTTTAAAATGGACAACTGCAAAAACCGATGGCCTTATAAGATACATATTATTTTTGTTGTTTTTAATTCCTTTCCTTCCAAAAAATGCATTTAATGAAACAATTATAATTTTTTTGATAAATAATTAACGCCCGCATCTTAAATTTTCGCCATTTTTATTAATTTATTTTCTTGGGAAAATCGAGATCACCAGAGGCCTATAGTTACCAACCGACTCTCTGAGAAAGATGGTAAACAATACAAAAGCGATATAAGCAAGGAAAAGTACAGTTTTTTAAAAACAAAGCCCTGCAAAAATGCAGGGTCGAAGAAACAAAAATTAAACCAATCTATCGAAGATAGAGTGTGAAAGTATCAAAACAGAAAAACTAATTTATTGCGAATAACATTAGTGTGAAAAACAGAATATAACTCAACCGGGTATTGCTTCCTGGTTCGGTTTTACAAGATGGATTTTGGCAGTATGGGGGCAGTGAGAAACATTTGGTCGGTATCCTAGAGAGAATCAAATAAATAATAAGGAAGGGAAAGCAGTAATAACCTGTGGTGGTAAACAGGGAACGGGTCATTACTGCTAATAAAAAAATAAATTGCTCTGAAACAGAGGAAGGGATATTAATATTGCAGTTTCTAAGAAACAGCTTGACCCTTTGCTTGTTTGACAATCCTTCCAGCAGGAAATCCCAGAGTCTCGTTTACGATTTTTAGTCTCCTCAATTCTATTTGGTAAAATTAGAGCAACAACTGAAGCGTTAAAATATTATCAAATAAAAAAAATTCATGCCTTTTTCGCATTACCCTGTAATTAGATTTGTAATTAAAAATGATAAATCAGATATTTTCGTATTTGCGTCTTTTTTAAGCCCTGCTAATTAGCGCGCGTTATACCATGTTAATTACGTCTCTTACCATGTTAGTTAGCGAAAATCTCTTTTCAACAAATTTGTTGTGTACTAAAGTGTATACCATTCGTAGGTATTTTGTCAAAATAGTCAGATAATTTTCACATAATTAAGTATATATATATATTTACTGGAAAACTTTCAATCTCTGAATCAGAAATCCAGTAAACGCATAAACATGAGTGCATAACAAGCCTATCCTTAAGTGACAGCGCACTTAGCTTGTAGATGGCTGTTCTTGATTTTTCTCCAATTCCCCACTATCAGTTTTAAATCAGTGTTTCTGAACTTGGGGTCTACTTCCTACAAGGGGGCAATTCGAAAAAGGACTGATTTAGAGTGTAAATGATCTATTTATTAGTAATCTAACCAATTATAAAGAAACATTTTGAAAGATTTTATTGGCTCCAAAAATGGGAAGTAATTGATACAAGTCAATGGCGCACACAGGAATTTTTCAAGGAAAGGGAGGGGGAGGGTCTAGTGTCGAAAGTCCACCCTTCTCGTACGATTCTCCAATACTCTGCCCAACATATTTTTTGATTTAGTCAATTTCCGGAAACAAAACAAAAAAAACAGTAAAAAATTAATTATTGAATAAATAATTCGCATTAATTATTAAAAAATTATTAATAACAATTACTTTATTAAATTTTACGTACTATATACATAGGATTATACTCAATCGAAAGAGAAATCAAGGACTTTGGGGGGGGCATATTCCTTAAAGGCATGAGTAGGTAAATTATATTTAATTGCAACATTTAGAATAAATTTGTTAATATCTTCTGATAGCTGTTTTCTCACATTTAAATTGCTATTTGAAATAGTTAGTCGATAACCAGTGCCTTTGCACATAATTTCTCTTAATTTCTGATCTTGAACTATTTCTAGGTTGCCTGTTACTACATGTCCATGATATTCGTCCACGTATTTCCTGTAATCTCTCTCATTGCATCTACATTCATTTAGATCTACCAATTCCTGAATACTGTTATAGTTAAAAACTGATCTACTAATTTTTTTATTATACCTGAATGCTCGCTTTATTAACACATTTCTCACCGGGAATAAATCCATGTGTGTGTTTCTTGAATACTTCAGAAAATTTTATCCCATTATATGATTTGTTCATGTATAGCAAAGTGCAATATTCTATATTATAAGTATCCTTAGAATCTACCTTTATTTTTAATTTATTAGCAATATATTTGCATAGATCCATGACTAAGTGTGATCCGTGATTATCTGTTAATCTAATACTTTTTAATAAATTTAAAACTATTATTATTTCCTTTTTATTAAGTCACAAAAAATACTTTATTTGTCCAATGCTAAAATTATTCTCAAAGTCTTGTAATAATTTATTTAATTCTTTTTTAATTGTATCTCTACCTCTATTTTCTCGCTTTTAGCGTCCACCTTTTCCAACCCTTTTAGTCTTATTAACATTATTTCTACCACTATATATAGACACCTTATCATTTTGTTTCAAAACCTGGATTAAATTTTTTTGTTCCATATTACATTTAATCCGTAAGGATACATAGCGTTATAAACACAGATGTAAACGTTTTCATACCATAGTCTTTTTATCTTATTTGGAACAATCTTAACAATATTCAACACAGCACCTTCAAAACCATGTTTATTAAAATGCTGTATCTCTATCCTACCTATATTTTTTGTTGATGTATTTTTTCCAATGTCTGATCTATGTTGATTAATTCTTATGTTCATAAGTCTTGATGTTTGACCTACATACTTAAAGCTGCAGACACCGCAAGTCAACATATAAATGCAGTTGAATGCTTTACAGAACTTAAATTCTGATTCCTCACTGTTCTGTTCATGTTGCATCATGGTTTTGCATCTTTTATCCCCACATTTTCTAAATCTCAATTTTAAGTGATCCGAATCACTATAAAACCTGTTATCAATTTTTACGTCATATTTAAAATAATTACATTTCGATTCATAATTCCTCCACTTCGATACATCATAATAATTCCCTACAAATCCAGTATTCCAAATAATACGCGTTTTATATTTCTTAATGTGTTTTGATTATCCTGTATTCCTAACCTCGAAAATTTGAGCAAGATATATATATATATATATATCTTGTTCAAATTTTCAATCATTAATTAAAAACTTTTTATTCCTCGATTCAAGTTCAAATACTTTTTTTAAATTTGTAGTGGATGACACTTTATGTTAATGCTGTTTTTTCAAATATAAATTCATTAATTAAAATTTTTTTTTTCGATTTAAATTTATTCTGCGTTATTTCAGACGAAGTTAAGATTTATTTGCAACAGATGGCGCCAGTAAGGTTTTCTAACGAAGTAGAAATTAACTTTAAAAAAAATTATATTACTTGTTTTTATTTCAGTTTTCCGTTGTAAGTTTTGAAAATTTACTTACTATAATACTTTCCATTTATATAAAGGGGGGGGGCGTAAGAATTTTTAAAAGGCTTATGGGGCATAATAAAAGGTTGAGAAACACTGAGTTAAACAATAGCGCTGAAACTATAACTACTCTTCGTAGCGAGAGGAAATCCCTGCGTGGGATAAACTGTTTAACATCGAGTTCTTCCTAGTTAAATGTTATAATAAACACTATAAAATCCTAACAAGTAAGTAGCCGTAGAAAGAAAGAAATTTTGAAGTTAATACTTAATACATTAAAAACATATTTCAGTTATCTTGGGCTTTTTTAAATAACTTAACGTAAACGAAACACTTTACATAGTAGTAAAAGAGCGTACACATTTTGGGCGACCAGCAATGAAAATACCTTCATGCGTGGAAAAAAAAAAGAGCTTACATACAAGATGTGACACAAAAAAACGAAACTAAGTGTGTAGCCTGAAAAAGGAGTGGAGTTGGCAACAACTGATTTTGTGACGTCATCCCACTTACCTCCTCTATCCATGTGGCCAGTTTCGCCTTAATCGATCACTTTATAGTTGGGACTACAGCATCAATGAGTGAACACGCGCAATTGCATTCTGCCGGAAAAATGACGAATCAACATCAAGTTTCCCGTGAAACAAGAAATCAACCACGAAAAAATTTCAAATACTAACCGAGGCTTATGGAGATGAAACTATGTCTAGTGCACACGTGTTTGAATAGTATAAGAGGTCTTCAGGGGGAATAGTCAGTGTGGAAGACGATGAACCTGCTGGGCGCCCAAGATTAGCGATTACACACCAAAACGCCAAAATTCATGATATGAGTGGGTTCCCCCTCGCATCAGTGGTCAGACTGTTAATCAACACTACGATAGTGAAGTACTAAAAGACTTCGTGAAAAAATTGTGGAAAAAAGGCCAGAATTGGGGAGTGATGGATATCTGTTGCACCAGGACAATGCACCCGCTCACATGGCCCAATCTTTCAAGTAGTTTCTGATCAACAAAACCATTACTGTGATGAGGCATCCTCCTTATTCACCTGATTTGGCTCCATGCGATTTTTTTTCCCTACTGATAAATCTTGCTGAAAGGGGGGGAACCCATTTTAACTCAGTTGAAGAGGTTCAGACAAAAACGGAAAATCTCCTAAAGGGCCTTCCAGAAAACTTGTGCCAGAACTGTTACCAGTAATGGCAGGCCCATATGCAGAAGTGTGGGAATTCTAAAGGGAACAACTTTGAAGGCGATACTGATACGGAAAACTGATTCTGTAAGTACAATGATTTATTGGATCAGTCTCGTTTTTTGTGTGCGTCACACCACGTATATTAAAAATACGACAGGAACACATTCACATGTTTTCGAAGCAGGAAAAATTAATTTCATTATGATCTTGGTTCGAAATCACCGAAAATAGAACAAAAATGTTGAATTGACATTCGAGTCAGGAAAACAAGATTTGTACACAAAGTTTTCATTATTTAGACCATTGAGAAAACTATCTTGGCCATTCTGTATTAAAAACTCCAATAATTACCAGTACAATGATGATATTTCAAATATTTCTTAAAGTTCTGAAAATATACTCAAATATTCATGAAAATATACATAAAAATATTTTAAGAAGTCCACGGAAAATTCTATTCTCAGAAGAAACCTTCATAATTGTTTGCTCTTTTTATTACATCATTTTACACATTCATAACGATTCACTAACTTGAATTCCAACTTCCATAAATATGAGAGCCTTAATTTTAATTTGAATGAACAGAAATTAAAACTAATGATAACTAAAACTTTTTTCGTTCTATTTGTACTATTAACCTCCAAAATCTTCTTGTAAAGTTTTAATTATCAATCAGTTATATTTGAAACAGAAGGATGTTGGACAAACACATCGTGAGACCCCCCCATAAAAAAGGAAGGTCAACCTTAATGGTCACCTTTTTATTACCCGTTATTTGAAGCTCGTACATGGAACCCACGGAAGAGGAAGACCACCAACAGAAAAAGATTTGAGTGATAACGAAATTGAGAGTACCTCGAAAGCAATTTCCAGAAAAAATATAAATTATATAGAAAAGAATTGCCATTTCATTAAATGATTCAGGACAACTATCCCTTTCAACCAGGAAAGACAATTTTATTTTAACGTCGCTTCCTCCTCGAGTAAACAGACTGTGTGTGTATTAACTCTTAGACTTTTCTCAAACGATGCTTCATGAAAATAAGTGGGAAAAAAATAATCTAAGTGACTATTTCAAGACAGGAAATTTCAAGTATATATTTTTATACCCCGTTTTTATTTAATTCGGAACTATACTTGTGTAAGATGCCATTATTCCTTTTGTTGTAAATGTCTAGCTACTTAAATCAATTGTTCATGACTTTCAGTTGATCTTTGTTCGTGATTCGTAGATTAGCGTGAAACTGTATTTTTCCCGCAGAGAATTTTCATTTTACGGAAGGAAAGTGTTGATTTTCAAATGTGTTATGTATTTGCGTCACTGTAATGTAATTTTAAAATGCATTTTATCGCAATTTTATAATCTTTAATTACTTCTTTTGAAGTAATTGGAATGTTTGCATACTGTAATGTGATTGATCATTTTCAAAGGCACAAGAAAGATTCCCTCAATTAACAAGCACAAGTTCTTTTGGATTTGCAGAATAAATTGTAAATTATTTTGCAACTCTAGCAATTCACAGAATTATTTTCTTCTAAGAGCAAACAAATATATAACATGTGTAAAAATCTACAAAACACCAGATTCAAAAATCATACAGGTGTTGAACGCAATAATCACAGTTTTACATAAAGCAAATGAAGCGCACATTCACTGTCGAATGTTTTACTACAATTTTACAACTTATTAAGAATGAGGCAAGGAAGTAAAGTACTTTCCAGCAGTTTATAAAATTTTTTAGCAAAATAATCATCCTATAATTTTTTGGAATTTTGTAGAGACATTTATTTTGTTGTTAATTTGCCAAATTTGGCATCACTGCTGTAGTATTTATTTATGTAGCGGATTTACTATCCTTTTTTAAAGAATCACTGTAATAAAGGTATTTTTGCTAAAATGAAATTTGGGTTTGGGTGCAAGCGTTAAAAATTCTTACTTGCTATAGCTTGTTTAGTTTTATTTAAAAAGTTCACCTTTGCGAAGATTGGACCCCTTCAAGGTAGTTTGTATTAAATTTTGAGTTCAAGTTCAAATATATATTTTTTCTATCTTGTAGTCGATGACACTCGATGTTAATACAGTTTTTTTCAAATATTAATTCATTAATTCTATTTTATTAATGAATAAATAGTAACAAGCAAAAATAATAGTCCAACTCTATATATAGAAAGGAAAACTACTCGCTATTTCGCTGTACGGCAATGGATATCGTATTGGGGGTTGAGTTGAGTGTTTTATGGCGCAAGAGCCAGTTTTGGCTATACTGCGCCAAACATTCATAGGTCTGTGATCTGGACGGGAAAAGAAAAGAAGAAATTGGATGACAAGATGGAGGGTCGAAAATAGAGAAGGATCACTGGGGTATCCCGGGTCATGACACCCGTGTTTACCAAAGATAGTAAACCCCTTGGGAAAAGGAAAAGATCACTAGGGTACCTCGGGATTGTGACACCCGTACCCACCTAAAGAAGGTGAGCCCCCGAGGAGGGGATATCGCATTGGACTTGTAATCCAAAGGTCGTGGGTTCGAATCCAACCTAGGATGGCCTAATTTCTGAGACTGTGATTTCTTTTTACTATAATATTTTATTAGAATAATTAAATTTTATTACTGAATAAATAGTAACAAACAAAAAAATAGTTCGACACCCAATATAGAAAGGAAAATGGAAAATTACAAGGAAAATCGCTTTCTATTTTGTCACTTAATAGTGTGATTCTATCATATGTATATACATACTTATATTAATTGTAACTATTTAATAAAAAGTAACTAAAATAAAAATTTTCTTTGTTGACCTAAGAAAGAATTGACTTATGTAAAATCTGGCGTATAACGCGCACTTTTAACACAAAAAATAAGATCGAAATTTAGGTGCGCGATATACGCCGAGTATAAAAATGAGAGCTCTAAAAAAAGGAGCATTAAAAAATTTTTTAGACATATATATCAAAATACTGTTTATTTAAAAGAAATAACATACCTAATGAACTTTCATTGTTGGATAACATGAAAAGGCATTCTTTTTTGACCATTTTAAGACGAATACGCGTACACTGTTTCTTGTTTCAATTAATCCATTAGGCGATTTTCTAAAACCCAGTTCGCAACACTTTCTTCTAGAATAGGCCCCATTTCGTTACTCCCCCTTACGTAAAGCACATTTCTTCTTTGGCATGTTAATTATTGTCATTTCATTTTTTCCCCACTCCCTTATGGAGCTTTCGCCAATATCAAACATCCTTGCTGCAGCACGATTTCCACTTTCTTTTGCAAATTGAATCACTCAAATCTTGTAACCGGCACTGTGTTTTGCTTTGTTTACCAGGACCCATCTTTACTGCTTGCTGCTTGAAGCGTATTCAATATTATTCATAGTATTGAGTTTACTACAGACAGCTAGCGTAATAAGTCTCAGGCTTGTTCTAATTTATTTCAAAATTAATCGTCCGTCTCGTACATCACACGAAAGGGGAAAAAGGAATCATGTTTATAGAAAAGCGTGGGTAAAATACAGCCATGGCGCTGATCCCCCTTCCCTTCCCTTCTTGATCTTAAGGGCTGTATAATTCTAGAAGTATACTATTTTTTCAAAAGAGAGTCTGGAATGATTCATCCAATAAATAATGACTCAAAACATAAGAAAATTGCACACGTGCATTAAAATTATTTTTTCGTAAAGAGGGGTGTGTGCATTATACGGCGAATATACCTAAAAATTAAAAAATACAGCTTGAAAGTATAGGTGCGCATTATACGCCGGATTTTACGGTATTTTTTTATATTACTTGTTATACTTTGAAAAATAATAATCACACAATTGCAATCTATAACAATTCTCCCTATCATGATTTATTTGTGGATCCTAGAGAAGACGAGTTATGTCGTCCCTCGCGATGAAAGTGTTCAACTCCCCTGCACGAGAACTACAATGGAAGGGAAAATATAAAACATCTGCACATCCCAAATTTAAAATTCTCAACAAAAAAAACCACAATACTAAAATGAACAAAATGCAACAAAATACTCTACCAGTTAAAATGAATCGCAATCATTACTTAGTCATTTTCTTCCTTCTTTCCATGTTACACACGAGCAGGTTTAGTTAGTAGTTTCGATTTCAAAAAATCATTTCCTGACAAAACTAACGAAATCTGATTTGCATTGTTCAATGAACAAATGAACAGTAAGAAACATAGTATACAAATGACATGTTCCAACAAACTAACGCTTTAGTAAATCGTTCCTAGTTATTAGGTAACGTTTTTTTTATCAAGTCACAGAAAAGGAATTCTTCTGATTTTTACATACAGATAAAAATCACCTCAAGAACAAGAAACAAAGGAATTTTTTTAAAACCAGATAATATCGATAAAAGATTTTAAAACTTTATCGAAATCAATTCATGCAGCAATCTGAGCGGTAGATCCGTTTTTCTACAATACATGCTGTTGCTCTTATTGTTCTAGTTTGAGCGAATGGCATTCATAAATTTGAATATATTTTGTAAATAAACAATCGGCAAATGTGAGATGGAAACATATGATTTTCTATCTCGGGTGACATCGAAATTGCAACCTTTTTGAGGTGGCGTGTGAGAGGAATACGTTATCGGAAATGAAATGTATCTTTCGGACATTGAAGTTGACCTTTGTGTTTTGTTATGCATTGAACAAGGGAGAATTACACGTCGGCGGACATTTGCTAAGGAATGAATACAATTATTCAAATTTAAGGAACTGCTTCGTGTTGTAACATTGACACGGCATTGCATAATATATTTCTCCTGATAAAATAAAGTGTTTTTAATATGATGCAACCACACATCACCTTTAGGTATCCATTACAACTACAAAAGTATAATGAACTTTTAATGGAACACTTACTGTGCAGCGTTTCTCAAACTGTGAGCCATACTCCCTAGGGGCATAGTAACTCTACGGGGAGGGACAGCATATTGGAAAGACAAAGCAAAAGATTATTTAAAAAAATTATTAATTTACTGAAAGTAAACCAACAAAATACATTCTGACATAATACAAAATAAAATATACATTTATGCTGATATAATACACTTATAAATGTATCAGTACTGCACAATGTATTTTATAGTTAATTTAACAATAGTAAGCAAAGAACACAAGTTTGATAATTACCAGTGACCCCATGGGCTTGTCATATAAAAATAATATCCAAAAATTAATATTAATCTTGATAATTTGTACGGTTTATTATTAATCCCTTAACTGCCGATTTAAAGTTAGGTGGATCGCTCCCCAATGCCACCGTTTTCTACGTAGGCACGCATATGTGATGGAAAGAAGGGGAGATGAAAAGGAATAAATAAGCAAATCCTCTGAAATAAATAAATCCTTCGCAAACACTGGCAAGGTCCTTTTATTGCATTCCAAAGCCTTTGGAATAATTTTATGGATAGCAGAGCACAGAAAAGATCACACTTCGGAATGACGTATATATACGTCCGGGACAAATGACACTTTGGATGAGCGAAGCATTTTCACCTGGAGGTGGTTTTAAGAGGTTAAAGTCGAATTGCAGTGGACGGAATGGAATGTCGTTACTGGTTTGCCTAATATTTATCAGAACTCATACAAAATGAATCACGCTCACGATCAACATTGTTTTCTGTCACGAAAACTTAAGGATACTTGCCAGGTTTTTTTGAGATACCCAAGTTCCCGTCTCCTTTAAAGTTATTTCCCACTGGTGGATAGATTTTGATGTCGGAGGATCGACATTCCATTCTCTTCGAACACGTCGCTGTACACGCGTAACTGGTTTAAATTCGATTTACCAAGAACGCACTGCACCTTTTGCTGTGATATCCACATCTTTACTAATGGTCATTGCAAAGTTGGGTCATCGGGTTACCAAATAATGCGTGCGCGTGTGGCCGATCGGACTAGACCCAAAAATTTTCGGAGGGTTTCCAATCCATGAATGAACAGTTTATTACATTCTGATGGGTAGTTCCGTAATAGCAAGTCATAACTTTTGGATCCTTTAAGCCCGGGCACCCTGTATTATAATTTAAAATTACAACGGAAATAAAATAGTTAATTTTGATAGCCTCCCTTCTTCCCTTTCTTTCCCAGTAAACAAACAACGTTTATTTAAATCAGATTCATCACTGGGCTTAAAAAAACAACCATTTCTACTTTTCCCAAAGTCACCGTCTTAGGTGAATCTCACCAATCATAATTTAACCGATTCCACTTGCTTCATTCCTAAAGAACTACTTCCCGTTTAAATATAAATCCCATCTGTCACTTCCGAGGCACTCCCTCGTTCTTCTTCCCTGATGGAGGAAGTGTTTCGACTCTCAGTGGTCGAAACAGGTATAGGTAATGAAGAATGAGTGACCAGTTTGGACCCCAGAACAACGAAAATTATGGGTTACTTGTAAATCAGCGTGCCGGAGAAAGAAAATAGAGTGAAGGATGTATTGTACTTTTTTTTTTAAATGGATTTATTTTTTAAAGAAATGTACCGGTGAAAGGATAACCTTCTGTTATGCTCATCAATCAGTTATTACGTTTTTATTATATATTCGGTTTAAATTAATAAATATCTCACTAGGGGTTATACATTGATGTGCTTGACAAATAATACACACGCTGTCTTGATTTAGAAGATGTTAATTTAAAAAAAAAATCGGAAACCCCATGGTATGCCTGTTGTTTGAGAGTTTATGTTAATCAAAAACTAAAAAATTCCAGTCTCTCTCCCCTATTTCCCCTCTACCCCTCCTTTTTCTCATCTCTCTCTAATCTCCTCTTTCTCACCTCTCTTTTTCGTCTGTTTGCTATCTCCAATCTCGCCTCTTTTTTTTCTCTTTATCACCTTTTTTTTCCCTTTTTCTCATCTCACCCCTTATTATCTCTCTAACAACTATTTTTCCACTCTTTCACCTCTCCTTTTCTTCTCTTTTAGACTTTCCTGTTTCCTCTCGCCTCTCTTTTTCTCCTGTCTCTCACATCTTTTTCTCAACTCTTTCCTATCTTCTCTCTTTCATATCTCCTCTTCTTTTTCTTATCTCACTTCTCACTTTCTTTTCAATTTTTCTGTCTCTCTCTCTCTCTCTCACCTTCCTGTTCTCTCTAACAACTATTTTTCCTCTCTCTCACCTCTCCTTTTCTTCCGTTTTACTCTTTTCTATTTTCTATTACACCTTTCTTTTTCTCCTCTCTCACACACGCGTAAAGAGAATTTCAAATATGGAACCAAATCACATAAGTAATCAACACTTATGATTTTAAAGTTTCTAAAATTACCTAATGTGGAGAGAATCGGAACCGGGAGGAAAAGGAATAATGAAAATAAATTAACAAGAAAACATTAAGGTAAACTCGTTTGGTAAATTCTAATTAAAATAGGGAATTTTAAAGAAATTCCCCGTTTACAGAATCAAGCAATCTCATAACAATTTAAGATATAAAAGTGAGAACGGTTAAAACTAATAATTAACAATTCTCGCTTATCTTAAACCGCGTATGTACAAAACACATTCGGACTATTTAATGAATTCGCTAAAAAAGGTCGAAAAAAGTTCGTGTTGAGGAAAATTCGTTAAATAGAGATTCATTTTTTAATATACTTTAAAAACAACATAAAACAAATTTTAAATTCATAAACACAATATATTACTTAAAAAAGTAATCATTCGTACTTTCTTTGAAAAGTAATATCTATTTATTTATATATCTTACCCCTCAAAATGAAATCTGCAAGGAAAACAAGAAAAAAAATAAATAACATTGTCCAGGAATACACTCTATTTTCAATTTAAAGAAATAATTTTATATTAAAACTAATGAATTTTTTAACGACATTTTCTAATTTTAAGCGTACGAGTTTTTTCAGCGTACATTATTTTATAACCAGTAATTTTAAGCATGCACTGTGCACCATGCGAATTACTAATAAAATCTATTAGTCTTGTTTGAGTTTTTTGCTTGAAAAATAATGGCTATTTCTTTGCTCTAGATTATTTAGGTACCGGTAAAACAGTTCAAGGTCATTGATCACTATAAAATGTGGGCTAAAAGAGAGAGTAATTTGAAAAATGTCCAGAATTACTTTTTAAATAAGGAGAAAAAAATCGAATTAAAATAGAAAAAGTTCGTCAAATAGATCGCTATTTGGAGGTTATTTCACAAAGAAAACAGTAAAATGTTCTTGGTTCCATAAAAGTTCGTAAAATAGAGAAATTCGTAAGATAGGATTCGTTATTGTGAGGTTCGACTGTATTACAAAATACCACAAGAATTCAAGAAAAATTGAATTGATTGATTGATTGCTTGCTATTATACTCAGAGACAACACGAGTGCTATTTGGTTGCAGGCCGCATAATTTTGAGCCACTGATGACGATGACACCTAAAGTAGTACCACATCAACGTGAGGGTTTTTGAAGCCTCCACAGATCTAACGAGCATCAATCCCATTACATGTTGAGCCTTTCGGGTTGTTACTTATGTAACCTGATTGACAATACCTTCAAATCAAGGCCCGCGAAATCCATCACGGGAAAGGACAACATTTACGCCTGTCGTTAACTGTAGCTTTGAACACCCTACACGTGATGGAGTGATTTGGCGATATTTCACCCCAATTTTGAGGGAGAATACCCGGGGGGTGGTCAGGGGTCTCCCTCCTCTTTTCCCCTTCCACAAAACCTCACGAGAGGTCTTGCGGCTCGACGGCTGTTTGGAGTACCCCATGCAGCGAAGGCACTGTACATTTATAAACATCCATGCCTTCGGGATTCGAACCTAGGCGTAAAGACTGCGACCAAAGAACTTCAGTTACATGAAAAGAAATTCAGTGATTTTGAAACTAATACAAGAAGAGGAAGTACTACTGTTTTTCCTTCTAAAATATTTCTATTCTAAAATAAGTAACTATAAAAAATTTAATATAAATAATACCATTACATTAAAGTAAATTTATAATTAGTTTTGTTCCTTGCTTTCACTTTTAGCACTGAAAAAAAAAGTTTGCCATTTGAAATTTTGATGAAAAAGCTAGCATTATCTGTAAAACAATTGGAATTAATATTTTGACGAAAGTTATCACTAGAATGCCCTGAGCATAAATTTTATTCTAAGAATATTATAATTTTATGAAATTACCATTCTAAGCGGAGGAAAATTTAAATTTTATAACTAATTTGAAGTCGCTAGCAATAGATTAAAAGAAGAGAAAAGGTCATGCATATCAACTAACCATCATAATGATTTTGTATATTTACACTGAACTGTCAAAAGAAAATCCACAGATTTGAATAGATCGATTACGCAGTGGTTTCAGACTGAAAACCGAATCCGCAAAAACCATTTTATTCATTTATTTTTATTAAAGAAAAGTATTGGATTAGAATATCATAATCATTTTTCCAAGAAATTTAATAATTCTTTCGAGGCCAAAGAATGACGTAAAACTTAATTTTCTTAAATATATAAACCTTGAATTAAGAACTTAGTTTTATCTCACTAAATTTTAAAAGGAAATATCAGTATATTCTTGTTGACAGCGTGAACCCGATTAAATCTTGACAAGTTGCAGTTAGTCATTCTTCGCTGCTTGAAAGAAAACGTAGACTATTCAGAATTGTGCTGTCATTTTTCAAAATCTGTAATTGAACTTGTTTTTATTAAGAACCCAAATAATACTATAATCCCACAGTAGTCTCCTTTGTTATGATTTTATATTTAGATTAGAAATAATAGCAGCACGAGAACCAGAAATAGCCCAAGTATCAAAAACTCAAATCAGCTTGCTGACAGCTGTTTTATCTTAACAGCTGTTTATTGCTCATAATTTTCGGCTTTCGTTTTAAATTAATCTTATAATGACTAATCATACGAACGATTCAATGTGATTTCATTTTTCTTAGAATATTCCGTTCCAATATCTTTAAATTGGATATTAATATCTGGAATTTTATATAAAAAATATGGAATCCTATCTAAATTGATATCGTCTTGGGAAATTCACCTTTATGACCTTCAGACGAGATTTAACCTTGTAGTTTTTGAACTTTTATTAGAGTTTTATCAAATAAATATCTGAGACGTTCTGAAACAAGTCGATATGTTTTCTTTGTTGACAAAACAAAATTTATTGTTGCCATTATATTATTAAACTGACGTTGATTGCTAAAGTTATTCGAAGTGAAGATCAATTACTTACAGGTTCTTTCTTTTCTTTGTCCTTCAAAAGGAGAATTTAATATGTCTGTTTTGAATTTTAAGGTATAATTACACTCAATATTAAATCGAATTGTTAGTTATCATATATTTACTCAGAATCTGTTATATAGAACGATTCTTCAATGGTATATTAATTTTCTGTGGTAGCTCTCAGCTGTAGTAAAAGACTCTAATCTATATGTTTACAACCAAATATTTATTTTATGTATATGTGTCATATTTTATATCGTATATTTTACTAAATTATTTTAATATTTAGATATCATTTCTATTTAACTGTTCCCCCTCCTGTGCACACGGTTTTGTTATTAATTAATAAAAACACATTGAAAACTTGGTAGTTAATTTTCCTCCTTTAGATAGAAAAGATGGTGATGATGAGAAACAATTGATTCTGGAGAACGTGCATCGTTTTAAAAGTATATTTATTGATGAAAAATATATTCGAAGTTTATTTTTAAAATCGATACTCTATTGAATGATAAAAAAAAACCCCAATGATAATCGAATAAATTTACTTAGTTATTAAGAATATAATTGAAATAAGAAATTAAATCACCAATAAGATGCGATTTTAAATTCCGAGTCTCTTAGAAAAGCTGTTTGAAATTTAAATCCATTCCTTAAGCTCTGAAACTAATTCAAAATACATAAATGTAAGATTCAAATATAAAAAGGTAGGAGAGAAAGCTTTGAGTATAACTCAGAAATTTTCTTCATCTCATAGATTAACTCAGATAACCGTTGTATTATAAAAGAAAATATTGTAATCCTTTATTAATGCAATTTTCCGTTCCGTCACTTCATAAATTTCGATTTGATTAATGTATGTAACTGTATCAATATCATATGATGAAGTTTAAAAACTTAGCGTCTATTGAAGACATATCTTTTTTCTTTTTGATAATTTCCGTCAAAGATATCAATCATAAAATATTTTGGAAATTCAAAACTTCAGGGCATCTATGAAAGATCTATACGATATTGGGTTAATAATAAGGTTTTGGCGTAAGCATGATTCAAATTTCACCGAAATAGGCAGTGGCGTAACGTACATCCCGCATTGCAACCATAAGGACTTTGGGTGGCTTGACTGACGCCAAGTACGTATTTAAGCTTGGGGCTTGTTCTTAAAAATCTTATACAATGTTCTGTCAACAAGTAGCCATATTCTACTCTTTCTTTCTTTCTCTTATCTTTTCTCACTCTGTCTCACATCCTCTCACACACACTCTTAATATCTCCCTCATTCTCTAGTCTCACTACCTCTCTTTACCTCCCTACTCTTCCCCTCTTTCTACTTCTCTTAGTCTTTAACCTTTGTAGTTTCTACTTTCTATCCCCTCTAGTCTTTCTATCCCCCTCTCTAGTCTTACTATCCCTCTCTCTAGTCTTACTATCCCCTCTCTCTCTAGTCTTACTATCCCTCTCTCTCTAGTCTTACTATCCCCTCTCTCTCTAGTCTTACTATCCCCTCTCTCTCTAGTCTTACTATCCCTCTCTCAGTCTTTCTATCCCTCTCTCAGTCTTACTGTTCCCTCTCTCTTTCTATCCCCCTCTCTAGTCTATCCCTCTCTCAAGTTTCTCTTTGTACCCGCTCTCTAGTCTTTCTACCTTCTCCCTAATCTCTCTTTGTACCCGCACTCTAGTCTTTCCATCCTCTCTCTAGCTCTTTCTAGTCTCTCTCTAACCATCTTTAATTACTCTTTACTCTCTCTACCCCTCTTTAACTGCTGTCTCCTTTCTCTCTTCATGTGGATATGCCACCCTTGCATTTACTTACCAATATAATGGTCCTGAATCTTAGCCTCATCACAGGAAAAAATTTGAATATAGACCTCGTTTTAAATAAAAACCACACGACTCATCATTAATTCCAGTCCTCCACCCTCACAGAGATTACAAAGCCGATCGGCGATGGTAGCTCGGCCTTCCGCCCCCAATCCACGATGACCGTAAGAAGACACCATTCATTTGACTCCTACTTGTTACCATTGTTTTTCGACCATGTCGTGACATGCGGTGAATGCATCAATTACCTTAATCTTGGGTGCTCTCCGATTAGCTGCATAAATCACCAAAGTGGAACTTCTCCAATTTCCGTAGGGCCTCTGCATGACTGAGAAAGTGGAGGGCTCGGAGATAAGGTAACCACTCTCATTAACATGCAATTACTTCCTGTTATTAGCGGATTTGTTTGTTTGGGGTGAGTGGCAACATGTGGGAGAGTCACGATTTCCAGAAGGTTCTGCGTGACGGAAACAGGCCTCCTCAAGGAATGCACTCGGGCACGGGGCGTTGAGGTGTTAGGGATGAAATTTCATACTAATTTGCTGTGTGTGTGTTGGGCTACTGCCTCTACTGTGCCATGCGGGTTCCCGTTACCTAAATATACTTGCGAAATTCGAGATTGCACAATAAAAAGGATTTTGATCGTTAAATGAATTTGATTTTCTTGTTGAAAAATAGTTGTATTAGACAGAGACTTATCCATCTCCCAAGGCCAAAAAATATCCTGGTACACAGTTAGCGAAAAAAATACCATTTTCATTGAAGTGATAACTTCTCCAGGCGTGTTTTTCCGAAGAGTGAATCTAAATCAAGCGTCAGGTTCGGCTGTGTTACACTCAATCGGGTTTACTCGACTCCAGTCGGCAATTGTACTCGAGTTGGTGACGCTCGCTTAGTGTTGAATTGAAAACTTTTCAGGCCCACGTTATTTTTTTTATATAAAAACTTCATGCGCATTTTTTCCCGTGAAGTTTTATTTTCTGTATTTAAATATTACTGTTCTGCAGCCCACTTCCACTCAATTCTAGCGAGTGAACAAGAGAAGAGGACAGCAAGCGAAAATAATTGGAAAAAAATTATTATTACGTATTGAGATAGAAGATAAAAAAAAAGAAACATGGGATTTTTTTTTGATTCAGTAGAAAAAACATTTAAGCACAAAAAATGAGCCAAAAGAATTAAAATTCGAAATTTTAGTGAAGTTAATTGGCGAGAAAGTTGTCAATATTTTGGTTTATATTAGTGATGACAAATAAAAGATTAGGAGAAAATAAAAGCATGAATTGTACAAACCCTCTCCTATTGATTGCCTAGAGAATTTTAAGAACAGTTAACGGCTCTCAGGACATAAGGTTTCCTATCCTTACATAGTATACGGCGTTATAAAAGTTATATAAACAGCACTTGCGTATTATCGTAACGATATTGGCGACGTTATGTGAAAGGAAGCACATGATTGCCGTTTCAGCGCGTACGACACATGGGAAATCAGGATTGCCAACTTGAGGAGTTATCTAAACGTTGGCATTGTTACGATAGTACGTAAGTACCATATAAGCATATATTACATAAATATAATGTACATAAGTAATTTACATATAAATATTTTAAGTAATTCGACTAATTGACACTTATATCTAAATCGTATATTCTCATATATAAATATATAAGAATGCATGTTTAAACAATGCCCTTTAGCGAAAATCGATGAAATAAACAGATCCATTGATGAATGGGTACGAAAAAGGTAACTACTTAACACCCGCAATCGAAAATGTCGAATAAGAAAATGTATATCCGAAAAATTATCTTTCTCAGAATAAATCACTTTTCACTTCTATCGTTTGGTCATAAGCACACATACATATTTATTTATTTATTATTACAATGACGTTTTTACAGCTTACTTGTTTAGCTTCATTAGCCCCTTAGTAATAGCCAGCGTATTTCCTCTTTTAATTGCTCCAGTTGCTATATATATATATTTTTCTTTGTTCTAATTTTACAAAACTTAAGGGCATTTGTTTACTTTTGAAAACTGATTCATTCCTATTCCAGTAATTTTTATACAGAGCCAACATAAGCATTAAACATTATGCAAAATCCTAGTTAAAAGCCTGATTTTTTTGGGGAAAAAAATATCACCAAACTTTCTACGTTACCACGTCGTGAGTATACCGACCGTTGTCGAAAACCCGATAGAAAAAACAGTCAGGATAAAGTTACACTTTCTTCTCTAGTTAAATTTAAAAAAGTTCGCTTCAGAGCTCTTATGAGGAGTTACATTCTAAAAAATACATAGTCGAAAGTGCCAAGGGGTAATCTCTGGATAAAAATTAAAAATCAGTTGATCTATGGGTGATTGTACCCTAATGCACCCCCCTGTATACACTAATATGTAGAGGGTACCTTTGAATTAATTGTGTACCAGCGTTTTATTACTAAAGATTTTTCGAGTTATGGCAGCATTTTCGTGCAATCAACAATTTGTTGCAATTCGCCAAAGGTCGCCAAGGTGGCATGACTTCATAAGTGCCATTTAATGACTACAACAACAAAGTAGTTAAGCGATTATACATTTGATACTTTTAGGTTTATTAATAATTTTCCTTTTTTCGTTTATGCAATTCCTTTTTGTTCTCTCTCATCTAGGCTCAAGTTTATAAATATATAAATCAGATATAGATTCATTTAATGGTGCGACAACATTTTTTGGCAATTACAAAAGATAGCTTTCATAACTGTCACGGGATAGTATTGAACCCATTGAAAATGCAGCAATATTAAACGCTTCAAACAGTAAAACGATACAAACCTTTTAAAGATGAAGCAATTGAGGTGCTATCTATTTGTTGCTTAAGAATTTTGTATTTGTAAAGATTAATTCAAATTGCAGTAAACAGCTAAAAACCTATATTACGTTGCAATGAATGAACTCTACAATTTCTATAAAATAGTTTGAGTAATGTTTTGAAGACATATCCTCAGTTAAACTGTTCACTAACTCCTTTTAGACATGTTTCAATTAGCGCTCTTTATCTGTCGAAATACCCACTCTCAATAAAGAATTTCCGATAAAAGCACTTTTAAACAATGTTATGTGCTTCCGCAAAAACTTTAAAAATATGAAAAGTAATTCCTGTTTCATCACTCAGTATCACACTTCTCAACTCGGAGGTGTTAATGGAAGATGTCCAAACCATCAAACTTACAAAAGATTTCAATTAAATCTTTAGAAATCTTGGTATTACCCAGACAATGGGATGGACATTAACCCCTACACGCTTAAAAAAAGGATTTGGGCAGATAAAAACTTCACAGACGATTTCAATTCATTTCACAACTCTGGATACTCAATGGACATTCCTAATGTTGCATTATGACTTTCGAAGTCAATGGATTTCAGCTTTAAACCATCCGACAGTTAGGTTGTGGCCCCTGAATGCTTCTGATGTCACAAGTTTAGTTTCAAAAAGCACTCGACATTCCTCGTTTGTGAATCGTTTCTACTCATCTCACGTCTCGTCACGTGACACCTGGAGATAACCCGTGAAAACGTGACTATTCTTTTCACCTTTTTGGCAATGATAACTGTCAAATGCTTCGATGCAGTCTATTTGCGGTTGATGAATTTATGAATTTGATGACGCCGGGAACCATTGAGATTATTCCAAGCATTAAATTCGTTTTGTGAAAGTTATTAATTAATTAGAAAGAGTTCTGTGGGAAGCTGGATGATTAAAATTGATTTAAGATTAGGCTGTATTAAATAGTTATGTCGTATTCAATTTAGTTTTAGTGATTTGACGACTTGTTTGGTATAACCCTTTTAAGGTATCCGACTGCGTTCGGAACCGTTATTTTGCAAAAACGTTCAAATGAATATTTTTTTAATATTTAGTGTCACTTAGATTAAAATACATATATAAAATTGCTTTAACAATATTATTATAATAAAAAATCATTTAAATGTAATTTTTTTGGCAAAAAATGGACACAGAATTCCCTATTTTCAAAACATTCCCTCTTTGCGGAAAATGATTCTATAATAATAATATTTTGCCTTTATATAGCTCAAACCTCTGCACAGAGCCTGAATTAGGATTTTTGAAATGTATATAACTTAGAAGTGAATTTATCCATCTTTTAATACACCAGAAGTAAATTTTAACAAAAAAAAAATGATTGTTATTTAAATTGGTAATAAATCACAGTTCAGAACCTAGTCAGTTACCTTAATTAAATCACATGAAAGTAAAATAATTACAAATAATTTATGTTAGTTATGCATATTGATAAAACTTTATTATTGATTTGGAAGGAGGACTTAAATATATAAGACGACAAATTAAAAATAAATGAAAAAATAAATAATAAAGAATTTAATTTTAAAAATGAATCAATTGTTAAAAATAATTAAAAAACCGTAAGAAAAAATATCATTTCACGAACGTTAAAAGGGTTCACCCATTAGATGGATTAAGAAAAATCTTTTTCTATAAACTGCTTCCTTAACATGTCTAGAATACGGTGGTAAAGTGATTTTTTAAAATTCGAAGGAAGCAAGTGTTAGAAGAGCAGCTGTTTGGAGCGCTAAATTAAGATTTTCATTGTTTTAATTGGATTTGAAACTTGAAATGCGATTTTCTCACAACAGTGTTTTTCAAATTTTCCTCCATTATATCTCAAGAACGGTTTGAACGAATGACTTCAAATTTATAGGGTAGACTCAACACAAATATACGCGCGCACCAAAGGAACTACGATCATTCCAAAATTTAAAATATTTCTATTTTCTATAACAAAAACATAACAAAATGAAATTTGTAACTTTTTCTTCAGAGGTCTACCCAAAATACAATTTTTTATATTTTCAATTGAGTCTAGTTCATTCGGTGCTTTTAAGCTTATAGCCGTTGATTTTTTTTAAATTACAAATAAGCCAATCACAGCTGGAATCGTGGAGGAAGTGAGCGTCCATTTTTTCGAGGCGGGTGTGTTCAGAGTGCTATAACTTATGTTCTGTTGGATATTTTTGACTAAACATTTATATACATACTCTTAAAATACGTATAAATAAGTGATAAAAAAAAACTTAAAGCTCTATCTTTTTATTTGTCAGAAAAAAATTCTTTAAGAATACTTAAAAAACAGGCCGTCATATGGGTGAACCCTCTTAAAGATTTTTAAGGAGGGGGAAGGAGATGATACTTCATGCAACAGTTTTCCTATCTCCGTAATGTTAAAAAAAACTAGGTTTAAGGAACAGATTTTTTAAAAACATGACTGGTTCTACATTCATAAATATCTTACGTACATCTATTTTATTATTGGTAACATTTTAATGCGGACAATTTTTAAAAAAATGAGTAGTTTGTCTTATAAAAATTCATATGGAGAGAAACATTGAAAAATCTTTCAAGAAAATTCTCATGCATATTTTAAATCGTAAAAAAAATTTTTTAAATAACTTCTTCTGACAAAAATTTATCTAAACATTTATTTATGCAATATTAAAGTGTGAAAAAATTTTTCCAAGTTATAAGATGAATAGCATTTTACAAAATACTTCTTTTGTTCTAATTTACAGTTTTGAGAAAACACAATTTAAAATAAGCAATTTTACCTATAAGTAACGCATACTAGTACCCTATTTTGGATTGCTAAAATACTTCTAATTCATTTAGAGAAAAAAATTTAAATCATATTATAAAAAAAAATTAAATTTCAGTTTATTTTTTCAATAAAAATCGAAAAATAAATCCTTTCGACAATTTTTGGGATGTGACTTCTTTAATTTATTTTTGTAAGGAATCAAAGTAAAATTAATGTAAAGAAATAAGAAAAAAGTAGTGAATATCAATTCGTTTACTCTGGACATTTTTATGCAATTTAATATTCTTAGTTTTACTACTTCCATGAAAACTTTAGGATATATAGATTTAGTAGCTATTATTAAAAGAAATTTTCAAATTATTTGATTTCAGTAGCCCCAATTTAAATGCTTGAAAAAGAAAATACTTATCTTACGAGGGCAAGTAGTAAATAATTATTGACATAAACCCATGAAACCGCATATTTCTTCTAAGTATCTATTACAAGTACAAAAGAGGACAGCGGATTTCTTTTTGATTTTCACAATGTTTTTTATCTAATGAGCTGCATATCGGCAATTAAGCGTTTGCTTACATGGCACCAAACGTAAAAGCTATTTCATGGTGGCACCATCTAGTGGCGCGGCTCTTACTACCAGATTTCGATGCTTGAATTAAGGCTAAACAGTACCCTTACAAATCTCAGATTTACCAAAAATAATTTTTTTTTGCATTCCTTTGCAGCCCATAGCATTGTGCAGCTTGCCACTAAATTTCAGATCTGATAACAAATTAGTTTTTAAAATATGTGAGTTCCAGAGCTTAGGTTTTGGTTTCATTTCATGTTAAAGCATTTTTCCACTTTTAAATTGAAGTAATTAAAAATATATTAGAGTTTAAGGTATCCGACTACGTTCGGAACCGGGATTTTAAAAATGCGCATAAATGGATAATTTTCATTATATTTAGTGTCACTTAGATTAGAATACATGTATAAAATTGTTTTAATGACACACACACATTTTGACAACAAAAAATTACTTAAATACAATATTTCGGCAAAATATTAACTTAGAATAACCTTTTTTTCAAAACGTTCTTCTTTTATAAAAAATACTTCTATAATAATAATATTTTGTTTATATAAAGTAAAGACTTCTCCCCAGAGAGTCTGAACTAGGATTTTTGAAAAATTCACATTATTTTCGGAGTTACCACCATTTGAAATATAATTAATGGCAATTTTTTCTTAAAATTTCTCCCTCTGTTGTAGTAAAATATGGATAAACCCACTTCTAAGTTATATATTTCAAAAATCCTAGTTGAGTCTCTGTATAGAGGTTTGAGCTATATACAGTCAAAATATTATTATAATAGAAGCATTTTTCACAAAAGGAGAATATTTTGAAAATTGGTCATTCTATGTTCATTTTTTGTCAAAATAGTGTACTTAAATAATTTTTTATTGTAATGCTATTCTTAAAACAGTTTTATATACGTTTTCTAATCTAAGTGACACTAAATATCAAATATTAAACATTTATACTCTTTTGCAAAATCACAGTTCCGAGCGTAGTCGGATACCTTAATGAACTCTTTCAGTGTGAAATCATTATTAACATCAATTTTCATTACCAAAATTCCTTTCTGCGTGAATATGTTGTGAATTTTTTGAGTTCTCATAGTTAATTAATTCACATTGATTTAAAGGCCAATTTTTGTTTTGAAAAATAGTTTATATAACTTAGAAGCTTTATCATCAATTCTTTTTCTAGCAGAGAAAATGTCATGGCCAAAATGTTCTCAGTTTGCTATGAGAAAAAATATTTTATAATGGGATGGAATACTACAGAAAATGATAAATCTAAAAACACCTTCAGATGATACTGTAATTAAGACTTACACGCGCGTGAATACTAGTATTGCAAATAAAACTGAATATTTCCATCATGTAGCAAACTCCATTATATGGAAAACATTCTGCAGCACTATATCATAATATTTCAAAGTCGTGCAACGAATACTAAAAACTTAATAAACTTTCCTAATTTAAAACTGCAAATTTTTAAATTTCTTGTACAAATCTGGCGATTTTAACTTAAGTTAGTTGCATTATTATTGTGTTTATAAATGCTTTGTGTTTCAAAACTTTTGTGAAAATATTAGGTTAAGATTATGCCGAATAATCTGTCATCTTAACAAATGCTATCAATATTATGTAAAAACATTTTGCATCACAAAAAATGTTTTCAGTCATATTTAATTAAAACAGTGTTTTAAGGTAGAAAATACGTTGGGAAATAACATTAAAAAATTATAGCTTTTCTGGTACTATAAATTTTTGTTTTATGCCCTACAAACTTTAAATGCGTTTTTCTCAAACATTTAATTTTGAAGATGTAAGTGTTTTCTAAGCTCTAAGGCTTTTTTTCCTGCTCAAGATAGAATCTCGAAATTTTTTGTAAATATATCCTAAACGTATGTTCTGTAAAAGTTAGAATGGATTTAGAGCTGAGATCTCTAGTTTTTTTTTTAAAAAAATGCTAAAGTTACTATTTTAAAAATTTCTTGTTTTTTCCAGGTTTAGCTAGAAAAATAATCGTTAACAAGTAATATAAAAAAAAAAGAAATTAAGTCAATTCCTACTTAGATCAACAAAGAAGAATTTTATCTCTTAGCTACTTTTTATTAAATAGTTACACAATTAATATACATATGACAAAATCACAGCATTAAGTGGTAATTGATTTTTATTAATTATCATTAAAGTATCGTATTGTTATTAAAACAATCGTATCTATAAAATTTCAGTTCAACACTGAATGCTTTAAAACGTGAGAAAAAAAATCTTTTAAAGTTTCGACACAAGTCGCTAAAAATGTCGATAAGTTGCCAAAAACGATGCTAACGTGGCTGAATTTGTAGTTCTTTGAATAATTAGTTTAAATCAATTTGTATTAATTACAATTAAATTACTGTATTGTCATCCAAAAAATCATGTATATAAAATTTCAGCTCAATTGAACGCTTTAAAGTGTATTTTATTAACGATTGAAAATTCCACCAAGATAAATAAATAAATAAACAGAGAGTGTGAGCCAATAGTAGGAAGTGGAAAATCAACAAGGGAACAGATTTTCAAATCCATACTAACTTTTGTTAACAAAAATTCAGGAAACATAAATCACTTAAAATGATTAAAAAATTTTTAAAAATTGAGCATTTTATAAGAGTTTGAAAAAAAACTTCAAAAATTCCTAATTTTTTAAAATTGTTAATGGCTGGTCAAACTGACTTTTTACTTACAGAATCAGCTTAGTAATATAATCTAAATATAAAACAAATTATTTTTACTGTTACTGTCTTCAGAAAAGTTTTTGGAAAAAGGGTACTGTGTAGCCTTAATTTTAATTCAAGCTTTTGTGGGATGTTAAATGTTGCTGGGATTTAATTTTTGCCGAGAGTACCAGAGCCAAATTGATATTCAAGGGATCTTTTACAAGCCACATAATCGTATGACATGCGTTTCTACAATTTTCACATCCAGAAAACCTATCGACTCCTACCGGGCTCGAACCCGCAACTTAGAGGTAGCACGCTCGCTTCGTAAATCCTAAGCCCGAGCAGATATTTTTACAAATGTAAGAGATATCTATTGAAAAATACTAGAAAATATATAAAGATTCAAAGTGAAGTAGAAATTATTTTCTTGAATAATTTCTAAAACCAGAGGTTAATTTCAGTCCTTTTTCACTTGTTATAGTTTACCTCTTTAAGAATCTTAAACAAGGTCACATTTGATGTTGATCTTATAATCTCTTCAATTTGAATACTATTACAAAAATTTTCAAAATAAAATTGTTTATTTTCATTAAAAATTCCCTACAATTCTAATTCAAAAATAAAAATGGTAATATACCAACAAGCATTCTGTTATGACATCAACAGCACGCTCAGGTTTACAGTAAATCCATGCGAAAGTAACATGCAACAATAATCACAATACAAAAGGAAGATTAAATTCTTCTAAATATGTCAGTCATATTACTTCATGATACAAATGGAGCTCTAAAAAAAGACAAATTCTTTATACCCAAATGCCGTGGGACTTAATTCCGTTCTTCACCGCAAATGAATGATTTTAATCAGAAAAATGGGGATGTTCGAATTGCTGTTCACGAAAACGACCCTCTTTTTTTCCAACAAACCTTTCTGATATCGCTTCCCACGCACATGCTGGGGTATTCAGAACAGCTTTTATTAATCACTGCAGCATTCTTAATTCGATATCGTTCCATCTCTCATTACTAAACAACTTTCATGGTAGATTCTAGAAGCCTGATCTTTAGCTTCAGGTTCTTAGGATGTCGTTGTGGTAGTTTGAGGGGAAGTTTTATTACATTGTTACTTTATCTGTTGTCTATGATTCCCGCTGAAGATAATATCACAAGGTTCACTTCGAGAATGGAATGTCTTTTGTATTTTTATTTTCATTGTTTGGAAACACATTTAGAAGAATATGTAATGCGTTCGCATAATTCTTTTTTTTCCTTCATTTGTTTCATAGCTTTTAATTTCGAGAATTTCATCTTTTTTTTTTAAATAAAACATTTAATGAAAATCTAGAAACAAATGAATTTATAGAAACAGGTGAATCCGTTATCTTTTGTTTAGAATGAGAATTATTTCAAAGCTGTTTTTTCTTTCTTCACAAGTAAAGGATTGGGGAATTTCTTTTTATTAATCTTTTAAATAATCAACATTAAATACTAATAAAAATTCTTATCAGAACTATAAATTTTTTAAGAAAATGCGCCCCTCTCGAAAAAAAAATAGAATTAAAATAAAGCGGATTAAACTTTGGAAAGATACGAACGAAAAAAATATTATTATTAGAATTGTATTCAGTTTAATAAACTTGCAGATTAATCAATAAAATATAAAAAAATAATTTGTGAAATAAACTTCTATTTCATGACTAAAATGATAAATTCAAATCGAATCGTTTGAATTTCGAAAACAATGACAAAAAATTAAATCAGAATCAGTACCGATTAAGATGAGAATGCACACATTAAAAATTGAAACTTAACACAAAAATAAGTAATTTAAATAAGAAAGGCAGTATTTAATTCAAACCAAAAGGACGATAAGATAAAATTACAACATAAGTACGAGTTTTTATGTATAAATACCATGTCAAAAGAAGATTCGACAGCTCTAAATAACATTAAGGCGTACGATATTATCTTAAAGTACAATTTTATTTCCAGAAATAATTATCGAAATGTGATATAAAATTACTGATATTTCATCATGAAGCTGTTAAAATATCTTTTGGTGTATTGATTTTATATTTTATGAAAAATCATTTGTTAGTTAGATAATTGTTTAGTTTTAATATTAGATTTGTACGATTACTTAAATCGTTTGCTATGTTAAACTGGTAACTACTTCTGTAACTGATTAAAAATGGAATTTGTGAAGAATAAAACTCTATAGTTTGAATTTGTACTGGTTGCTATAGTAACACGATTGTGTGACCTGTGTTTCGTTGAATTAGTATTCGTAGAATAAAAGATATGGTGGTTGAATATATAAAATTGATGTTAAGAATTTTTATTTGATGCAAAGTTCATGAACTTGTTGAGAACAAATGTATCGTATTCATTGAAATGTAATATCTATTTCATAATAAATATAATTAGAAAAGTATAAACATCTATTTAATAATTATAGAAATTAAATTCTTATTCTGTAATTAAATTTGAAATTTTTTACTCAAACAGATTTACAGAATTAGAATATTTTCATAATTAGGGAAAAAAAGGAAAATTTATTTAAAATAGTTAAATTCAGCCTTGTACAGTGGTACACAAAAGTGTTCGTACACTTGCAATTTCTTATAAAATTTAATGTTTTTCGACTAATAAAAATTAATATACTGTAATTGTAATTTTTTTATGATATCTGCAACTTGTTCTTAATGGAATGACATAATTAAATTTTTTAAAAAGTAGTATAACTATTATTTTTAAAAATTAATAATCAAAAAGCTACTAAAAATTACGCCACAAAAGTCTTCGTACACTTAACAAAAATCTCAACTTAGCTTTAAATATTGTATTTCTTACTTAATTTAGTACTTAGTAGGATATCTTTTAGTGTCCACAACAACTTTTAATATTTTTTTTTTTTGTATTTTCTGCATCGATTTTCTTCCATTCTTCTGTGATTATTGTTTTTGCTTCACATTTTGTGTTTATTTGTCATCTTTTCTTTTTTTTTACATCAAATTTTCACCAAATATGTCCTACTTGGTTAAATAAAGTGATTGAGGAGGTGTTTTCGTAATTTGTGGACTGTTATAGAGACACCAGTGGCGCACATTGAGAGCAGTGCACTTGGCGTCATTACCCTGTTTTGCCTGAATACCCAAATTTTCCCGGGGATAATTTAAAATTTCTCTTTAAAATATTTAAATAGAGCTCATGATTCACAATACCATCAAAAATACTAAATTACCTAATTCTGAAGCCAATTTACACTCCCCTCCAGAACACCTTCACTTCGATGCTGAAGCATGGATGAGTTCTTGTTCCACATAAATTCATGGGATAAACTCCTTATTTTTTCATTTACAAGCTATTATAGGCCCATCGGAACCAAAAATGTTTAATTATATTCCATCGCAATCAATTTGCTGTCAATTTTGAATTTTCTGAAACTTAATCCCAAGAATCTAGTTGGATCAATAAAACATGGAGATAGAAGTGTTCTTGCGTGGGGGTGTAAATCGGCCACAGAATTAGGTAATTTGATATTTTTTGTTGATATTGTGAATCATGAGTTCTATTTAAATTTTTTAAAAAAATTTTTTTCCCCCCAAAAATTTTGGGATATTGGAAACGACTTCATTTTTTAACAGGATTAATGACGCCTAGCACACTGCTCTCAATGTACGCAATGGTGTCTTTTAGTACTGGTGTCCACTTAGTACTTTTCAGAAGCATATGAAGAATTTTCTTTACCCTCTGCGCCTACAAAATACTCTAATTTTCTTTTTTCTTTTCTTTTTGTTTTTTATTTTTAAAATTTTGCCCTTTTTTGGGAGATTTCAAGATGCTTTTCATAGGGCTACACGAATCCTACGTGCATCTAATTTTTGGAAGCATGATACACAATTACAACTTCGTTCAATATTACATTTTTTTAAGGTCATTAATTTTTTGCTACATGACTCACATTAAACTGCGCAATAGCCATATTTATACCTAATTTTTGGGTTTTTAATTCCACAAATGTTGATCTTGGAATCACTAACTTGGGATCATAGTTATTAACACCATACACATTTGGATAAATCCAATACATTCTAATTTTTCCACTTGAATATCATATGGATTCGTGCACATCAGAAACATATGCGAGGAGAAACACCTGTGCTCCTAGAAGACTTTATTTGAGAAGTAGTCAAGGAGTAGCTTCAATAAAAATAAATAAATAATGCTTTTAATTATCGTATTTCCTCATATCATATCATTTTAAACAGAAATATTTGAACTTTTAGAAAGTATAAAAAAGTGAAAATCGATAATTTTTCAAATTTTCATGTTCTGGACCCCCTTAAAAAGGAATTAAAGTTCAACTAGAAAAATATGGTTGTTGACGACTTGCAATGCAGCGCCAACTGCAGGTAAGAACAGAGTTATAATTTATCTTCGAAAGAGTTCAGAATCGAAACCAAATTGTTCATACAAGAACCTATTTTCAATATTCATTAAAATTACAATACAGAACTATTTAGATACTAAATTATGTCTTCACATAACTCATAACAAGTGATTATAATGACTATTTACATCAAATTTCAAATACATATAATCATTTATGAAAGACTTCCCTAAATCCGTTATACATTCAGAAGATAATAACACAGTTACATTGCCAAATATAGCCAATCCGAATGCTCTTTTCAGCATCATCATAAAATATTGTTTATATCCGACTTCATAAAAGTACTTAATATACACCAGCGGAACAAATCGATTCTCAAGTACCATTACACGATCTTTAAAAACAATCATCAAGAAAAAAAAAAACGTTCTAAAATTTATGGATTCAAATGAAGCAGGCGTGAATTCACCCCAAAAACAGCATTCTAAACTTGCTTTAGACAAATCACTTGTTATATTTCGCCATATTTATAGACCAGAAGAAGTATAAACACTTTCGAAAACATCCCCACGCTTTTTTTATTATTATTTATTCATTTTTTTATTATTTTTATTTTCGAATCTTTTTCCATCCGATCTAATAGGTCACGAAACTCATTTTCTAACTGTGCACCCAAAAATAATCTCAAACTGTTGTTATTATGCCTCTGCCCGAGGAAGAGAGAGTTATGATTCGAAGGGGTGGCTATGAATCACGGTGGACTTGGCTATCGTGAAAGGCTATCGGGAGATGACCGACATTTGGCCCAGATCACCAACCCAACTCTATCTGTTCCTGCCACTTCCTCCCAAGCCCTTTGCTTTTTCTCTTAGTTGCAATGGTCATCTTGTTGGCGGCATTTAAATTAAAGAATTGTTTGTTGAGGATGACTCTGCTAAAGGCCATGGAATAAGACTTTCAAATTTAGAACAAATTTTCTGATAAATAAGAACCCAATATTAACAGCTCAGTGGCAATGGCACAAATATACGTCCTTTATAATAAATCAACGGATCAGAAAATCTTTTTTATACAATACAACAAAGGATGCAGGCACATTGTTGGTAAAGGTAAATTTAGCATGGAACAAGAAAATATGGGGCATATTTTACATTAGAAAAAAAGAGGATTGATTCTAATAAAAAAAGAATACACCTTTTCCTCAACTTATGAAGCACGACCCCTTAATAAATAAGTACCCTAAAATCAGGTATAACGTGCACTTTTGCGAAAAATAAGCTCAAAATTCATGGGTGTATGTTATACGCTAGGTATAAAAAAATGAGAGCTTTAAAAATAAAAAAAGATGAACCTAGATAAAATTAGGCTTCTATATATATCGAAATACTGTTTACTTAAAAGATGTGAAACTCCTTATGAACTTAAAGGGTTGTAGTTCTAGAAGTATACTATTTTATTTCTAAAGCTTGGAGTGAGTGAATATTAACGTCGCACTGATCAGCTACACGAGGGCTTTTGGCGATGGACCACGTAATTTTGAACCATGTTCAAGTGACGTGGACGACATCTGAGCTGGCACCCACCTCTCCTAACTACCACACCACACCACACCACGGGGGGACGTTTGAACTCTCGACAGATTTAACGGGCATCGTTCCCCTACAGGGTGGGTCTTTAGTGGTGCTGGGCTCGAATTCATGACAAGGCCAGCCACGATCCGATACCTTGACCACTCGGCTACCGCGGCCCTTCTAAAGCCTGGAAGGATGCTTCGAATAAATGTTCCAAATATAAGGGCATTGCGGACGCACATTTCATGTTTCGTCGTAAAAGAAGGGCTGCGCGTGATACGGCGAATATAGTTAAAAATTAAAAATTGCAGCTTTAAAGTATAGGTGCGCTTTTTATATGGCGAATTTTATTGCACCCCAATATTAACAGCTCAGCACAAATGGCACAATGGCAATGGCACAAATATGTGTCCTTTGCAATAAATCAACGAATAAAAAAATATTATATTACATCAAAGGATGCAAGCATATTGTTGGTTAAGACAAATTTAACATGGAATAAGAAAATATGGCCCATAGTTTACATTAAAAAAAAGCAGATTGATTCATATGAATTCATTTTTTCCTCAACTTATATAACTTATAAGTTGAGGAAATATATAAATTGAACTTACTTAATTTATGCCCAAAATAAAAAAATACATAAATAAAATAGTAAAAAAGTTTAAGCAGCTACATCGGTAGGTCAAAATATTTTAGTATGTAAAATGGAGTACATATTGTTTATTTTTTTAAAGCTATGTGAAATAATTTACGTACATAGATAGTACATTATGTACAGAAACTCAATTTTGTAATTAATTTTTAAAAATTTAAAGTATTCGACTACGTTTGGAAAACTAAATTTGCAAACGAATATTTTTTTAATATTTAGTGTCACTCAGATTAGAATACAAGCATAAAATTGTTTTAAGAATATTATTAAAATAAAAAAATTATTAAAATGCAAAATTTTGGCAAAAATTGAGCTTAGAATTACCTATTTTCAAAGCACTCTTTTATGAAAAATGTTTCTATGATAATTACAATATTTTGCTTATATATAGCTAATACTTCTCCAGAGAGCCGGAACAAGGATTTCGGAAAAAGTCACATTATTTTCAGAGTTACTACCAATTGAAATAGGTATGTGTTTTTTGTAAACAGTTTCTCCACTCTGTTATATTAAAACATAAATAAATTCATTTCTAGGTTATATATTTAGAAAATACTAATTCAAGCTCAGTACATATAGACACAACATTATTATTATTTGAAGAATTTCTCCATAAAAAAAAGATTAATTGAAAATAGGCAATTCCATGGTCATTTTTTTTGCTAAATTATCATCTCATTTAAATCATTTTTTTAGTGTCATTATATTTGAAAGTAATTTTATACGTGTATTCTAATCTAATCGACTCTAAATATTAAAAAAAATATATTTGTTTGTACGCTTCTGCAAAATCACGGTTCCGAACGCGTAGTAGGATATCTTAACATTATTATTACTATTACTAAATGAAAATGACATTAAATTACATGGAGCGGGAACCAAAGGTTTTCCCCGAATTTTAAAAATTCATTACAAAAAAGCCGTTTAATATAACAAAGTGACTTTTGTATCACTGGAGGGGTCAATTTTGGTAGTATTTTTGTGCAATAGATGACGGGAGTGCTCCTTCAAGAGTAAGTCAGTGGAACGTCTGTAAAGAAGACATCAGTTTCGGCAAGATTCAATAGAAAGCACAACATACAACAGCCCTTCTACATGGTCGGTTTTCAGCTACATTAGGCTAGAATTTATGACACGCCAATTACGTGTTCATGACCTTGACCACTAGGTTATCAGGGCCAAAAACATTTGCAAAATGTATGCGTTCTTTTTTGAGTGAGTGAGTGAATATTAACTTCGCACTGTTCAGCTACACGAGGGCTTTTGGCGACAGACCTCGTCAGTTTGAACCATGGTCAAGTGACAAGGACAACACCTGAGCTGGCACCCCCTCTCCTAACTACCACGCCACACCAAAGGGATTACGTTTGAGCTCTCGACAGATTTAACGTGCATCGCTTCTCTACACGGCGGGTCTTTAGTGGTACTAGGCTCGAACTCATTACATGCTTGCCATGATCCGATACCTTGATCACTGGGCTACCACAGCCCCGTGTTCTTTTTTGAACATCAGATTAAAACAACTTTAGGATTTCAGAAATTCCTACTGAAGGACAAAAATAAATTGAATATATATAATTCTAGAATAATATTCTAAAATAAAACTGAGTAGGATTTAATTTCAAGAGAATGTTTCGTTAGCACTTGAATTAAAAATCTGAAACTCGATTGCAAACATTTTGAAATTTTGTATTCAAATGAAAGTCATTGACCGAAAAATTATGGATATTATAATTTTTGATCGTTTGCTATATAGTGAGTGTGTATCCAAATACAATTACACATTACTGACATTTTGTTTCTCGCACCACTACTTCGTATTTAAATACTAGGTAGAAAGAGTACCGCGCCTTGTACCATACATGACATTTATAGCCATAAAAAACTGCTACTGACCAGTAGGTATGCTCTTTCATTTCCTATGTAAAAGCTATTAGATGTGGGCGTAGTTGCGGAAATGCAGTGAAAATTGAATAAACCAAACAAGCTAAGTGTATGATTTATATGCAATTAAACTTAATAACATAAACACAAATGCAATCAATGCTTAATATTATCTTCCTACGTCGATTACAAAAAGGTGTGAGGTTTTCACAAATATAACATGTTGCATTGAGAGTGGCTATAATGACCAGATATATATTGTTGTTACTGTTTTGCTTATGTCAATGCAGAAAGAGGGGATGTAAATTCTATTTTAATTATTCGTCTGAAGTTAAGGTACAATTTAAAACAAAAGTGTTTTGGGAGAGTTTTTTCCCCTCTTTAACTGAGAAAAATATAGGAACCAGTATTTCCTTGAGTATTTTTTTTAAAAAACATTTTGGATACAATATATTAGAGATGTATTATAAAATTTTAAAAAATGCTTTGTAGATTTTACATTCACTTTGACATATTTTTAATAGAATGACCGGGTTCACCGCACAAAGAATCAAATTCAGAATTTAATTGTTCTTTTATTCATCAAATGTATACTAATGAAGTTTCGGACTCGCTTATTCGCCGAACAGATATTGGGGATATCTGTTCAATGTAATCAATTGACTTGGCAACAGATTTTCAAATTTAGTCGCCAATGTCACTAAATTTTGTGACTGAAATAGATGTTTCCTACAGATATCTAGAAGGTCTTAGGGCATCTACTTGACGAGAAAACTTAAATTCCTAGAATGTTTTCCCCACCTTTTGAAGCACTATGCAGGAAAGTAACATAATAGTCAAACATCTGGCAGTGACTGTGTGTGTCACTTGGACTACGTGTTCAATATCCGTTTTATTTCTGAATCTGTGCTTTTGCGTAGATTTGTGCGCGTATATTATTTGTCTGCTGTTGGAAGAAAATAAACTGGTAATTACTTAAGAAATGCAGAATTAACTACGATGTACTCCCAAGGGAACTTGCCTGTTATTTGAACAAATCTTTCCTGCTTTGCGAAGAAGTTTCAACCCTTAACACTATTCACAATTTTCTCTTTAGATGGATAATAAGAGTATCTACTTAAGACGAATAGACTACATTAATTACAAATAAGATTATTTTTACACAAGATTATTTGGTACTTACGTATTAGCGTCACCGCAGCCAAATTGGCGTCATGCGAATCATGCCATGTGCCACCAAAATCTAACTGATAGGCTTTTTCTTTCATATAAAACACGTTCGGATATTTGTTGTTGTGATATCATGGCGCAATCTGAGGGGCGTCAGTTTTGCTGTGACACTCATACGTAAGCACCGCTTATCTTTTAATAATTTATCATAAAAAAAAATAATAATTGCTACTACCTTTAGCATTAAGTGGTTCATATTAAAACATAGAATTTGCAAATATTTAAGTTTTTAAAAAAAATTATTAAAAAACAGACCGATTTATTGAGACTTATTTACAGTGTCATGAGTTTTGGGTATACTATTCATGCAAATATATATATATATTATAACTCGATTAAATACAAATAAATTGAAGAATTCTTACGTTTAGATTAAGTGATTTTTTTAAATAGGTTTAAAAAAGTATAACTTATTTTAAAAGTCAAGATAAAAGGACAGAAAAGACGTCCTGAATAGATATTCTCTGTATCATTTATGTCAAAAACATTTAAGTTGGTTTTGAAACAGGTTATAAAAATATTGCTACGTCATCAAATAACCAAATACTTTGGCAATCATACAATCTACAATTTCACCGAAGTTTGAAAATATTTTTCGTAAAAAAATTGACTTAATATTACGTCTAAAAATTCTTAAAAATATAAAGGTCCAAGTAGAAAAATCTCTGGCAAAGATAAGGTAATAAGGGTGAATTAAATGCTGTGTTTCAATATGAGTTCTTATGGGAGGAAAAAACCACTAAACTGGGAATAATTCACCAAGTTGGTATGTACTTGGAGAGCACTTGGTAAAAAATTACTTGTGAAGGCTTTGCGAATATTTTTTGCCCGTCGTACGAGTTGAAATTTTTGGAATTTACTTGAAATTTGCCTTCCGCCAGCCAAGATGAAGAGTATTGTTACAAATTTATATGGTGAAAATCAGCCGGCGATTCCAACTAATTGAATAAAATCAAATTTATTAATGGACGTGGAAGAACAAGTATGTCCTTTGTGATTTAAATTTTCCGTCAAATTTATTGCCAAGGGCGATAAAGTCGCCAATCTGGTATAATCCTGCTCACATGCTATTATCTTAGTGAAGTTACAATTGGCAAAGTACTTCCCCGTAAAACCCTTTTTTTCTCAAGCAATGTCTCATTGCAAGGAAAACAACATACTTCATGCGTTTCAGCACACAAGGCGAGTGAGTGAGTGAATATTAACGTCGTACTGTTCAGCTACACGAGGGCTTTTGGCGACGGACCTTGTAACTTTGAACTATGGTCAAGTGACGAGGATGACACCTGAGCTAGCACCCCCTGTCCTAACTGCACACCACAACAACGGGAAGACGTTTGAGCTCTCGATAGATTTAATGTGCATCGCGCCCCTACACGGCGGGTCTTTAGTGGTACTCGGCTCGAACTCATGACATGCCTGCCATGTTTCGATACCTTGACAATTGGGCCACCGCAGCCCTAGCACACAAGGCGAACCGTAAGGAATGATTTAATGAAAGTCAGTTTATCTATAATATAAACCAGAGGTTCCCAAACTTTTTTGCCTCATAGACCCCTTGACAGGTTTTTCGGCTTAGGGTAGACCCTACTAACCTAAAATTAAATTTTTGTAAATTCATCAACTTAAATGTGCTTTTGATTGCAGATATATAGCTATTTACTTTAAAAAGATTTAAATTTTTAACTGCAGTGAGGTATAGTGTAAAAACTTTAGAAAAGACATTTTAATTAATTAAATTAAAATTTAATTAATACATAAAATAACTGAGCATCAAACAAATGCTTTTAGTGGGAGGGATGAATCTGGGTATGCAATAACATATATTCAACATTTGATACCAATCTTGTCAGGTTTAACCCTAAATATCTCCTCGGGTAATAGTGTCTAGTCTTTTCTTCTTTCTTTTTTGTTTTGGAGATAGGCAAGCACACTGTAACTCCTTCTCAACCGAAAAACAATTAAAAACTTTCTCACGATATTCCATAATATGGAATAAATAACAGGTATATTATTTTAAAGCCGAAATAATTGACATCCGTCTCTAAAATTTACTTCAAGATCTTCGTTAGTGCCTAATTCTTGAAATCTGACATTTTTTACAAAGTGACCAAATGAATTCATTGCCTACTGTGCTATTACGATAGTCAAAACATTCTCAAACCTAACTTCAAAATCTAAAATAAGGGTATTTAAATGTTCGACTTAGGTTGAAACGTCTTTTTTCCTGGTAGATTGTCTGTGACAATTCAGAAACTGAAAACATTTGCGACGTTCATTATTATACTCCTTTTGCATAATTCTGGCAAGAAAGGCTGGAATGTGGTCCTTGTTTTAATAAAATTTATGCTGTCACCTTGTAACTGCAAATTAACCTCATTCAATTTAGTAAATAAATATGTTAAATATGTAAGTTTGGTTCCCACTTGATGAAATTTCCTTTTAAAATTAAAGTCACGATCTGGCCACAATCGTAGACCCCCATTTACACCTCATGGGCCCCCAAATTATTTTTTCGATGACGTGGACCCCTTGCCGGTCATCATAGACCCCTGGGGGTCTATACAAACCACTTTGGGAATCACTGATATAAACGATTGAGCACCAAAAGAATTTGAAATTTAACTGCTGGAAACTTCTGTAGCTACATAAATTTCTTGTTATGTCAAGTTAACAGCCTTAAGTGAAAGCGGACATTTCCAATAATATCTTGAGAAAGCACTAGATAAGATTGATATAAACATATACAATATTGAAATGACTATTCTGAAAAGGCTAAAACGACTCTCTACGTTTCATTGGATTCATTTCAAATCGGATTCATTTCTCTTCACATGTTGACGTTGAAGACAAAGAGGTTGCAGACACTTTGGCCAAAGCTTGTCATCTATCAAAACCATCTACACCTCTTACTACTTGGAGTTCTTTTTCAGGGCACAGTGCAAAAACAAAATCCTCTTACTTTCTTTCAACTCAGCATTACCTAGAAAAGACCTCAATCTCCCTGGAGGTTCTCTGACACTCGATTGCGACAGACAGGATTAAACCCCACTCACTCGCTTTTCAGTGGACATCTTAGGCCTTTAACACAGGGCTTCTCAAACTTTCGGTTCTTGCGACCCAATTTTCAGTCATAATTTCCATCGCACCCCTTTCTCCATACAATACAATTGAATTCTGTAATACTATGCTTTGATGCTAAGGCTACAATACGACTTGAACCTCTCCCCACCGACGTATATAAACGTCTTGGTCAGCCAATGCATTAATTGGTCCGGACGTATATATATACGTCTTTCCGAAGTACGATCTTTTCTGTGAACTTCTATCCATAGAATTATTCCGAAAGCTTTGTAATGCCATAAAATTAACTTGACAGTGTTTGCGAAGAATTTACATATTTCAGAGGATTTGCTTCTTTATTCCTCTTTATCTTCCCCCTCCTCCAAAAATACGTCTCATACGCGCGCCTACAAGAAAAAACAGTGGCATTGGGGATTGAATCGTATAACTTTTAATCTAGGCAGTTAAGGGATTAATTATAAACCGTACAAATTATCAAGACAAGTGTTAATTTTTGTATATATGACAATCCCATGGAGTCACTTGTAATTATTAAACTTGCTCTCAACTTAAAATTGTTCAATTACTTATAAAATACATTGGGAAGTACTGATACATTTTTTAGTATAAATGTGTATTTTATTTTTTTTATTATGCAGAATGTATTTTGTTTGTTTACTTTTAGCAAATTAATAATTTTTTTAAATAATCTTTTGTTTTCGACTTTAATATCATCGCGCCCTCCTTGTAGAGTTATCACGCCCCCCTAGGGGGGCGCACCCCACAGTTTGAGAAACGCTGCTTTAACATATACTGATAGTACCAAGAATTATGCATGTGCACCAAATGTATTACAGGACTTGCTTCTTCGGAATATATTCTAGAGCAGGAGTCAGCAACCTATGGTACGAATACCACATGTGGCACACTACACTACTCTACAAATTCATCAATTTTAGAGTGAATGACAGTTGATAAATTTGTAAGGGACCTTCTTTTACAAACATCTTCAGAATTATGGACATTAACGGAATAAAATCTGATACGCCGTCTAATTATACGGAAATCTGAAAGATATAGCTTTAGAGATGAATCTACGGCTATTTTGTAAATTATTTGAATGTCATTGCTGATTCCCCATATCTAAATGAACAAATCTTTTATCTTATGAAAAACATTTCGAGTCCACATAGAAGCTGTTAACAACTGAATGTTCAGAATCGTGTCAAATTAAAAGTCCAAATTATATACCCCTGATTTTGCGGTATAAAGTATAGAGCGGTGCAAGGACTAGGTTCGCATCAACATTTTTAATTTTTATTTAACTATAATGATGGAGAATACTTATATTTTATGTTGTCTATTTCTTATTTTAATAAATGTTTAAAAGTACATAATATATGTACAATTTTAATACTTTTATTAGTGTTAAAGAAACAGTTATATTTTCATGTTAAATAAATACATTCAAATGATGCAAATTTAATATGTAATAAAATGTAAACCTATATTAATGATCTTTATTTTCTAACTCTGAATGCATGATCGCAGGAATCGAAATGTTTCAAATATAACCTACTGTGGGGCACACTGAATCACTTTGGTAGATTGGTTTGGCACACATAGTTATAAGGCTGATGACCCCTGTTCTAGAGCATCTGGGACTTTAGACAGCACCTTGCAGCCAATCCAAAATTATTCCTGGATTTTTTAGGATACATAAATGAATTGATGGATTTGATTTAGCACTGCTGATCTCCGGCGATATGTAACACAACCACCACTAGATAAGATTTCACATTGATTCAGTTTGCTTCAAGAAGCAACACATTATATAGATTGGTCGATTGTTTATGTCACACTCAAAATAATGACTGAGTGAGGTGAGTATTAACGTCGCACTGTTCAGCTACACGTAGGCTTTTGGCGACGGACCATGTAATTTTGAACCATGGTCAAGTGACGAGAACGTCACCTGAGCTGGAACCCTCCTCTCTAAACTACCACACCAACGGGAGGACATTTCAGCTCTCGACAGATTTAACTTGCATCGCTGCCCTACACCAAGCGTCCTTGGTGGTACTGGGCTCTAACTCGGGACAAGGCCATCCACGATCCGATACCTTGATCACTCGGCTACCACGGCCGCCACACTCAAAAGAAATTCGAGGGTTACGGATGACGGACGTCGTAAATGTGAACCTTGGTCAAATGGGCTGGAATGTAAACTTCCACACCCCACCAGCGTGGTGACTTTAAGCCTTGAATGATTTAACGTGTATAAGATTCGTTTCATAATGATTCACTCCCGGAAGCCGCGATTCGAAAAAAAACTCCACCCACTAATTTTTGGTCAAGACCACTGCAACTACCGTGACCAAAACAATTGCCAGTGAGTGACAGCGAGTGATAGTAAAATTAATGTCACACTGCAAAGCAACACGAGGCTATTGGCGACGGACCTCGTAATTTTGAACCTCGTTCAAGTGACGAGGATGACACCTGAGCTATTACCTCACTCTCCTAACTACCACAGCACACAAGTGTTTGTTTGAGCTTCGACATAATTAATATGCATAGTTTTATTTTACATAGTGAGTAAAATAATTGCCAGATTACTCTGTTTAAAAGAGAATTCCATGATGAGAAGAATCTTGTTTTTACAGTTTCGTCACTTACTAGGCATATTTTTCAATGAATTAGTAATTGGGATTTAAGGATAAATAATTATTTTAACAGGAATTTATAATTCATGAAGTATGGCCACGAACTCGTGACCGGATTTTCATGAGTTAGAGCCCAGTGCCACTGAAGACCCACCGTGTAGATGGGCTGATGCATGTTAAATCTGTCATGGCTTAAAGTCCACCCATTAGCGTGACGTGGAAGTTCAGGTAATGAAGTTCTAGTTCAGATGTCATCCTCGTCATTTGACCGTGACTCAAAATAACGAGGTCCTTCCCCAGTAGCCTCGTGTTGCTTTAAAATTCATGGGAAATAAAGGTTTATTGGAATCAAAAATTATTTTATTATACGGTGTTAAAGTATTTGTGTATTTACAGTAAACTATTTACAAATGTGTATACATGGTAGAACAGTGTTTCTCAAAGTTGCAATATTCGCGACCCAATATTCAATCATAATTTTCATCGAACTCCCCTCGTATGTATTGAATTCAATAATACTATACTTTAACGCTAAAACTTTGATACGACTTTAACCTTGTGACGGGGCTTTATCGGTACTTTTATTAATAATCCTCTTGGGATATCTTTGGGGCCAGAATGGCAATTCTTTCCAACCAACCCAAGAAGAGAACGCGGCTATGCAGATTAGGAATTGTAAAAATTGGAATGTTAGTATTCGCGTGCAGCTCTAGGTGAAGTTCTCGGAGAAGAGTCAAAGAGAGTTCTATGAGTCAGTCTAATAGTGCCAGTGAAGTTGATTTCTAAATGGGTCCGAGACCAGGAGATTATCGCTTAGCCGGATCAAGTTGATCGGAGAATATATTGACGATATGAGGACTGTAGCTGTTCGCCGTGGAATAAAGGTAAGAGCTTATATATTAAACTTTAAAACTAGAGCGGAATTCTAGTAAGTTAGGAAATCATCTATAGATATGGATTCGGGGGTTTATTGCGCTATTTGTTAGAACTACAGTTTGGGTCTCATCACTCCTGATCATAAGCCTCCTAGACTAGTGTTGTTTTGTTGAATATAAATTGAAATCATAATAAACTAATTTTAATTATGGAAGGTATTAGTGATCAATCTTTTCATTCTCTCGAACATAGGTCACGGGGATGATGAAGAGATGATACCCCCAGCCCACGGGGTATCACAACCTCTTAAGCGCCCCCGGCGTATATAAATGTCTCGCTAAGCCAGAGCATTTATTTCCCTGGACGTATACATACATCTTTCCGAAGTACGAATTTTTTTGTGCACTGCTATCCATAAAACTATGCCGAAGGTTTTGGAATGCCATAAAAGGACCTTGACAGATTTTGCAAAGGATTTACTTATTTCAGATTATTTATTTCTTTATTCCTCCCCTCCCCAATACATCACATACATGCGCCTACGTGGAAAATGGTTGGCATTCGGGAGCGAATTGCGTAACTTTTAATCGCGGCAGTAAGAAGATTAATTATAAACCATACAAATGATCAAGATTGTGACGTCTCTCGCGTCCTTCTTCTAACATAACTCCTAAGTTCTTTGACGGCCACGATTAATGGCAAAACTTTTCCAACCCAATACCAAGAAGAGAAACGAATCGAATATGCAAATGAGATATACTTTAAAAGGATAGAAAGTTTGGTGAGATAAAACGGCAAGCCTAGAGATAACTTAGTGCGGACTTGTTTGGAATAAAGGTTAGACGTCCTACAGCTCTGGAAGAAGGATACGCTCATCGCAATTGAATATAATAAAGGTTAAGTCTGAGTCTTCTCACCTATTATCAACATAATAGGAATTTCTTCAACCTAGGAAGGAAGGTGACTTTATAAAAGGTAATATTTTGTATAGGAAGTTAGATTAGACAGTTAAATTATTATAATTAAGATAAGTGATCTAGTTGCGCGATCTGACTTGAATATAAGGTTTAATTGTTGGCTCATTTTCACTTTAAGAAAGTTGTTATTTAGAATTAAGTAATTTAAGTTATTCTTAATAAAAGTTGTGTTAAGAATTACATAATGTCTCATCATTTAGATAATCCCACACCTCTAGCTTACGCGAATCACCCCAGACATAGTCATCACAGGATGGCTATGTCGCAAGATAAGTGTTTATTTTTGTTTTTAATTATATATATGACAAGCTCATGTGGCCACTGGCAATTAAAAAACTTGTTCTTAACTTAGTACTGTTAAATTAATTATAAAATGCATTGTGTAGCACTGATACACTTATAAGTAATATATCAGTGTAAATGTGTATTTTATTTTTTTTTATTTATTTACGTCAATGTTTTTTGTCTGTTTGCTTTCAGAAAATTATTAACTTATTAAAATAATCTTTTGTTTTCGACTTTTCAATATTCTCGCACCCCCACCTTAGAGTTAGCACCCCCCCAAGGGGAGGGGGGTGCGCACCACAGTTTGAGAAACGCTGTGGTAGAAATTTACGAAACATTTTTTACAAATCAAAACCTAAATGATCCTTATCAAACTATATGAAAATTATAATTATTCATTCCATTCTCTTAAAATCTATCTATTTAGCAACAAAATCGTTCAAGAAGTCAGAAAGGTCAAAGTAAGACGTTTCCGAGACCTTAATTCATCTTTGGGTCACACGCATTTATGGCATCTTTTGTGTAATTTTATGCATTAAATACTTATTCATAAGATATAAAAAGGTAATTAATAACAACGACTTACGTAGGAAGCAAGAACATTAAATATTATATAAAAACGTATTTATTATTTTACATCAGAAAATGGCAAATGTTTTCATCCAACTTTATTATGAAGTGACTTTTGTGCTTAATTTTATCAAATTAATACTGTTGTAGCTAACCTTAATTTATCCAATTATAGATGTACAATTAGCTTTAATTAATTATTTTCTAGTCGAATAAAAAAGTTGCGTTTTATCAGTGTTACGGATTTTTCTTAAATTAATGTATCTATTTTTTATGTAAATTAATTACAAGTATGATTTAAAATAGATTCTTTATCTATGTTGCATAATATCAAAAAATAATATTTTTATATATAGTAAAGTTTATAAACAAAAACTTATTGAGCCATTTCAAAATTTAAATTTAATTATTTAAATGTACATTTAAAATAGAGCTCTTATATTTTTTTCGTAATACCTAATAAGAAATTTTTAATACAACTTTGTTAAGAAGGTTATGTTTTTATTTAATATTTTTTAGATTTATTTCAAAAGCTCTTCTCTCTCTCTGTTATTTAACTCATTACATAGAACAAAGAATTCAATAAACTAAAATATTTTTGTAAGAATTTAACGATATCATTTCTTAGCCTAAAAAGCTATTGACATTGTACAAATGAACTATTTTTTTCCAATTATTCTCCTATTTTTTGTTACTTTAAAAAACTACAAAAAATGTAACTGATCCTTTTCTATTACATTTTTCGATTTCGACTATGTTTTAAACCCTTAGACATGTTGCCATTTGCGATATAAAATACACGTATAAATACACGAATACACATGTTGCCACATCATTCAAATTTTTTCTTCCGTCATCGATTGACTTTTGACCAGAAGCGTGAAGACAAGGGTAAAATTATCGTTTGCGCTTAAACACATATTTTGCACCTGCTACATCGAAAGGATAATAATTTATTATTATTGAACATTTTGCGAATTTTTTTTATCATATATCAGTTTGTAAAGCCTTTTTATTTATATCCTCAAATAACTCAATTAGTTTATAGATCTATCATGAATTTAATAATACGAATAGCTGAATAAATTGATTGCCGAAAGAGGTATAAAACTTTTCGGTTCTTTAGTTTATGGCAGCTCTAAAATTTTTTAATTCCTTGATTTATAAGTTTTGGATACTACCTTTTTTTTTTAAGTAAAGAAAATGAAAATACCAATTTTCTTGTTTAAATGGTTTTACCTTCAAAGTAGTAGGCTCTTGATAGAGTAAAAAATATGTCTTAAGAAATTAAGAATTTATCGTTTATCAAGTGATACATTTTAATTTATATAACAGTAAAAGTTCTAGGAATGTTTCGAAACTGTTTAGTTTAAAAATACAGACTTTTTGATGGATTTTGTAGCCGCCTATTTTTGTTCGTAATTCTTCAAACAATTTATTAACTTATTTAACTCTTCTAAATGTACTTTAGAACTACTAAATAATTTTGATACAGCTAATATTGTAATAATTGAATTACATCACCAATAAACCTTTAAAATATATCCTTTATGACATGCTGTAATTACAAAATACAACGAAAACAATTATTTGAACGAATAAACAGATACACAAAGAATCAGAAGGGGAATAATATAGACTGTATTGCTATAAATCGCTCTCACAACAAATAAATAAATAACCATAAGTTCTGAACATCTTATAGAGTTGAATAAATTTTCTGATTTAAAATTTTGGCATTAAATTTTATCAGAAAACACATTAAACAATTAAAATTATTTTGAATTTTTTTACTTTTAATTAGCTTTTAAAATTTCTGATTTTTTTATAGTTGTAATTGTTTGCAATTTTAAATACTAAATCAAAATGTTTTATTCACTTAAATTCCTTTTGTAAAAATAAAATTTTTATTTTAAAACTGCTTTTACACAAATTCCTCAAAATTTAACTAAAACAAATTTTAGCTAAAAAAAAAAACTAATTATTAATTATAAATACATTATTCAGAGTAATCTTCAGTACCATCAAGGCTTTTAATAATTCTACATCTGAAGTAAATTTTCACTTGGATAAAACAATGATTTTTTTGAAGGACAAATACTAAAGATTCATTACACTATGTCACAAAGTCTTTCCAAAACTTGCGAAATATGCACAATTAAGACCCCAAAGAAATAAATAAGAAAAGTTAAACACACTGTAAAATTTTACAGTGTTTAGTTTTAGCTACCAAGGTTTTACAATTATTTCTTAAAAGTCAATTTTTTTATGAAAAAATTTTGAAAAATAAATTAAAATTGTAAAAACAATATACAGTCGGACCTTTATATAACGAAGTCGCTAAATCCAGGAAAAAAGTTCGTTATATGGAAAATTCGATATATAGAGGTTCTTCTTTTAATATATTTTATATATATATATAAACCGCATAAAACAAATTTTAAATTCATAAACACTATATATTAAAAAAGGTAATTATTCACACCTTTTTAAAATTAATATATGTTTAGTTCATATATCTTATCCATCAAAAAGAAACAAAAAACTGCTAGGAAAACAAGAAAAAGAATGTCGAAGAATTCATTTCAATATTAAGAAAATGATTTTTACGGACATTTTATATAATTTAAAGCATACAAGTAATATTAAGAGCATTCATTATTTTATAATTACAACAGGGAGACAACTCCATTGAGAGTGAAAGAGGATATCGAAGATGTTTCTAGTGAACTAGACAATAGGAGTTTTAAGGTTGCACTTCTTGGATGAAATGTCCAGAACTCTATTGCTCTCGGCGGGTTAGGATCTAATAAAACTAGTTCGAGATTTATGATCACCATAAAATATATTAAAGAGAGAATAACTTGAAATTTTTCAGAAATGTTTGAAAAAAATGAAGAACAAAAATTTAATCACTAAAGAAAAAGTTCGTTATATAGAAAATGCACTTCGCTATAGAGAGGTTATTTGACGAAGAAAACCGTGTAATGTTCAAAATTCTAGGAAAAAGTTCGCTATATAGTAAAATTCGCAATACAGAGATTCGTTATACAGAGGTTCGACTGTATTTTGTATATTAAAAAAATCGAGTTAATTTTTCTTGTTCTTTTTTAAATATAACATCATTTTGTTTCCATTATAAGGTTATTATATTGAGGATCTCAGCAAATAGTTTTCATTATGCAAGTATGTTAAGATAAGAGGAAAAATTGTTTGTTGCAAAAAGGTACCAAAAAGAAAGCCGAATTATGAAGAAACCGTTTCCAAAATAAGCATGGCAGCCTCAAAACTGCCGTAAAATTTTCGATGAAATTTATTCTATTTTAATTCCATCTTGAATTGCTGATTATGTATAGAACTATAAATCAATTGACAGACGACAAAAACTGCTTAATATTTGTATGAAATTTATTTTAATCAAATACGAATTACAAAGGAAATTTATCACTGCTGAAATGTATTTTTCAAAATAAATTTCATTATTGGTGAAAGCAAATATTTAAAGTGTGGACAAGCAAGAAAATTTATTGTTCAAATTCTATTTTAGCCCACACCTTAGATAAAAAAGAAACACAAATTGTGCCAAATTGCGCCAACAGTTCCTTTTTGTATAAGGAAATGTCATAATAATGCGACGTCATAATCACATGATAAATAAAAATCTCGTGTTTCCAGGCAATCAGTTCAAGCATTTCGCTGCTGCCAACTTTTGTTTTCTGAAGAAACTTTGTTCTTTTAAAAATACGTATTTGTCAATAATAATAATTAAAAAAAATTAAAAAATGAACAATAATAAAATAATAATTAAAATTAATTTTCAAGTAAACGTATAATATAGAGAACTTTTTATTGTTAAAAATCTTTTTTAAGAATCTTAATAGTTGTGTGAATTTCTTTAGTCAATTATCTTTTAAATTTACGATTGGATTTTGCATTGCCCATTGGATTTCTATGTAATAGGAGGAAAATTCGCCAAGGGGTACTTAAAGGTGTGGGCTAAAATAGGATCTAAAGTAGAAGTGAAAAGCTAATTGTAATACGGACTTAAAAATGCCAAAGAATTGAATCTACTTTTTAATTTCTCGCGTTCTTCAATGTGGCTTCATTTTCATTGCAACTTACGCTCATATACACGCATGGGCAAAGGAAGCATTGTTACTATGGAATGCAGTTTTCGCCAAAGTAATTGTTATTATAGACCAACCATGCTAATACGGACTTTTCCTTCAAATAAATACTTCCGTACTTAATGCGTTAAAAAGACCCACATTACTGTCAAGAACCCTTTCTTTACTCGTTTAATGACTAGCTAAAATTACGTGAAAATGTGTCATATACACGCCAAATGTTTACGAATAGAGGGCGTGGAAAGGGATCGTGCATCTTTTGGAAGGGAGAGAAAGGCATATCCGATAGCATCGTGTAGGTGTCGAGAAAGAGAAAGTGTTCTGGGATATGCGGGCGAACCGGGCATTACCGTTTCTATCTTTAGACAATTCGCCTTTTAATGCCATGGCTGACCTTTTCGTGAGCTCACGCCCCCGATTGTTTTCGGTCGCCAAATGGCGCTGGCGGCGATTTTTGTTCGTAACTTCCAGTTATGGTTATTCTAAAAAGGACCAAAGATGTATCCGTGTGCCGATATTTGCTTTTTAACTTGATATTTGGGTATTATTTTGAAAGCAATCCACACATATTTTTTTATAAATTGTTTTTAAAATAGCACAATAAAAAAGTTTTATGTTTTTACCGGAAAAGTTTTCTTTTTTTCCCAGGAGAAATGTGAAAGTATAATAATTTGATTGGAATTATATTATTATTATTATATAACTGCTTATAAATATTTTTCGATTATTTGAAAATATCACCAAAAATTTAAAATAAACCTAGCTGCTTCAAATTTAATCAAAATATTTTAAAGATCACATTTTAATGTATGTATAATTTTAAAAAAAACACAATTTTCTGTGAGATCAATATAATGAACTTCAGGTTTGCTAATATAAGCAAAATAATTTTTTTCTCTTTTGTTAAATGATTGAAAATATAATATAAATACTATGTTCAAGTGAATGAGTGTTTATTAACGTCACAATATAAAGTAACAAACAAAAAGCTAATGATGATGGATCTCCTAATTTTGCACCATTGTCAAATGACGAGAAAACACCTGAGCCAGCACACGCAGCCCCCTCTCCTAAATTCCACGTCACATCAATGGAAAAACGTTTGAGCATCGACATATTTAACGTGCATCAGCCGCCTCTGCACGGCGGATCTTAAACAGTACAAGGCTCGAACTCATGACATACTAGCCACGAGTCTGTGACTTTAACCACTAGGCTACTACGGTCCTAGGAAAGCAAGTATAAAGAACATTTTCAGTAGTATATTATTTCCTTTTTTGCTGATGTATAATTATCTATCTACATATATGTATAAGGAGAAAAGTTACTCATTCATTCCTTCATCACGAGAACTATTACACATAGAAGCGCTTGAAATTTGGCCAGCATGCTTCTTTTGTTGAGTAGAAATCCGCTAAGAAAACTTTGACTTTGGAGAGGGGATACGAAGGCGTAAATGATAACTACACGTACGTCTTAAATGTTCGAGTCTTTTCTTTTAAAAACAAAAGGCGAGGCTAGAAAAATACTTTTTAAATGCAATCGAAAGCTAAAAGCTAGGGCTTGGATACCAGTCCTTAAAATCATTATACAGTCATGCAACATTATGAAATACCCAGTTAACGGGTAACGGTCGGTGTTTATCTAAAACTGAAGCTGTGCTTTTGACCTTCAGCTCAGTCTTGAGAAATCGGGGGCGCCAAGAAAGTCAGAAAAAAATACGCTTTAAACGATTTCTTTCTCGTGCAAGGTCAAACATTCATGTTGTACATCCACTATCAGGAAAACAGAATTCTTATTTTAGGAAAACAAAGGACAAGGAAGTCTTTCTGCTAAGATTAAAGATCATATGCAGTTTGGAGGACGAATTAACAAGAAGGTTTTAGGATTGAGAAAATTAAACCAAAATTCAATTTTCTCTTATCCCATTGCTGTTTATGATATACCACTTGAGGAGCAACAGCTTGAACTCAATGATTTGCATTCCGATCACAATGTGAAGAGAATACTTATTGCTGAGACAATAACTTAGAGAAATCTTTTTCTGCTGATAAATTTTCATATATGAAGAATTCGCTGTGAAAATTTCCCATATATTTAGGTCAATATACACTGAAGTGCCACTGTGAATTAGGGATACCTACTCAGTTGGGCCAACTCTGGCCTTGATAATGGCTGCCACACGACGAGGCATAGATTCAACTTGTTTCTGGAAACATTCCACGTGAAAGATTTGCCAAATATTGGCTAAAGCTGCCCATAATTCAGTTAGGTTCGTTGGTGCAAGTGTGATGACCTTTCACACCTTGTTCCAGAACATCTCAAAGATGCTCAATAGGAAATAGGATTTAAGTCTGGGCCAGTTTATGACAGGAAAGTCAAAGGAATGCTCATCCAACCAGCCAGTAGCCAACTGGAACTTGTGAGAGGTACACTTGTCTTGCTGGAAAACGCTATTATCGTGCGGATAACAGAACAGCATAAACGGATGGAGGTGATCACCCAGCAACTCTACGTATCACATTGATTTCAGGGAGGTTGGTACATGCACCAAAGATCCCAAACAGTGCCTCGAAAAAACACCCCAGACCATGATTGAGCCACCATGCTCTTGTACAGTTCCAACCTGGCATGCAGGATCCACGGCATCATGAGCCTGACGCCATATTCTCATCTTCCATTAGGCGTTAAGTAGTCGGAATCGAGACTCATCACTCCATGCTACTCGTTTCCAGTCCTCTACACTCCAATCTCTGTGCTCTCTTACCCAGGCAAGACATGCAGCCCGATGGCGAGCATTGAGTAATGGTACTCTCGTAGATCGACGGCTCCCGAAACCCACACGGTGAAGCGAGCGTTGCACAGTTCGTTTACTGACGGTACGACTGGCACCGTCATTCAACTGGGTGGTAATTTGAGCTAATGTTTGGCTTCGCTGGCTACGTACAATACGCTTAAGCCATCTCTCACCACTCACTGTCAAAGCTAATTAATGTGTCCTCTCTAACCACGATGAATTTCAAGGGGTCCGCTCAGACCACGAAATGTTATGTGTCCGTTCTAACCGCGTCCGCTGTAGCCACGCAACCCCCCACACTTTTGACCCTTGAGTCAAAACAGAATAGCCACCCCTGATTAAGAGGGGGGGAAAACCACTGTTTTGATTCCTAATTCACCTTGTGTAGATATAGCTGACAAAATATATATTATGTAACTATATAAGGAATTGAAAATTAATACCGGACCTCTCATAAAGTTGCACCTTTCTTTTTCCTTTATATTCCAAATTTATACGTCATCATATAACCCATAACGTTAAAACATCAATCACTAAAAGCTCATCAATTGCTTAGGTTAAAATCAGAGCTCTAAGTCAAGATCTTTTTGTAAATAACACATTACAAATCCTTTGGGAACACACCCTTATAAAAAAGTCTATTGGAATAAATGTGAAACCTCACATCATTTAGAGAATCTGGAATTAGCTCATCTATGCTTCCTCGACAGAGAGATATGTGAAACAGATAACGTCTATTTCTAGCAGAGGCGCGGTTCCACTACTCTTCATGCTTTAATCTCTTCAAAAAAAAAAGGTGAAGAAAGCCACAACCGAGGGTTTTGAATGGAAACTATTTAACGGGTTGTGGCTAATGGAAAAATCTCCGTAGATGATAGATTGGACAACTCTGCTCGAAAACAGTTTTTAAATAGTGTCACGGGAAACAAAAGAGGTGCATTCTTGGTCGGCGGAAATTCCAGTTCGTCGCTGGGCAGAAAGAACGGTAAATAGATGTGAATGAAGTTGTGTGATTGTTATTTCTTTTTTCGTTCTTTTTGGATTCTATTTTTTCCAAAAAGAAACCATGTGGAGTTTACGATGTAAAAGAACACACGTGTGGCGGGCGTGTCTTAGTACGAGAGTAGCAATTTCTCTCGAATTGTCTTAATATCTCGTAAAAGGGAGGGAAATGAGATTTTATTTCTTTTAAGAACACATTAGGAAGGTGAAAATTTAATGCACTTTTGAGACATGTATGGCTCGAAAAGGTTTGAAAAATTTTATAACATAGATGTCCTTAATGTTCTTAATTTTAAGGTGCCACTATGACTCGAAATTATGACTTGTCAGTAAGTTTACAATTTTTATAAATGCAAATGCGGTGATCTTTCTTGATAAAAAGATTAAGGAAATTGGATAGATAAAGTGAAACAAATTTGCACTTAGTATAGTTTCATATATATTAAACTAGTCCTTACCCGCCCGCTGCGTATTTCGTATACTGTATATATATATATCTCCTAGTATTCAGTGTTCAATTATATTGAAAAACATCCATATAACTCTCACCTCTTGATTTAAAAAGGACCAGAATTCTGAATAGTAATTTCTAAAATTGAAGAATTATATTTTACGCTCCCGTAATCCTTTTCCCAAAATGAATATCGGCAAAAACGATTTTTAATGAATCTCTACTTAACAAAATTTCAAATCTAATAGTTTAAAAACGGATTTTTTTCAATATGCCCCGACCCCCTTTTTAATGACGATTTCCGTAAGACCCGTTCTTAGTGAATTTAATCTCAACAAAAGAAACATGCACATCAGAGTTTAGAGTTTATTACTCTAGGTCCAGTAGTTCGAAAAAGGGATTATTAATCTATGCGCTCAAGAAACTCCCCACAACCCTCCCCCACATAGATGTAGATTTCTGTAAAATCCGTTCTTAGTGGATTTTTATTCAACAAAAGAAACATGCTTACCAAATTTCAAGTATGTTGGTTTGATAGTTTAAAAACGGGAGTTTTTTTCAAAGCCTCCCCTTTGCACATGGCTCTAATGAAAATATTAATAAAAAAAAACCAGTTTTCTTTAACTGCGCTTTTTTTCATAAATTAGCGGATCTATATACAGGCCGACCCTTTTACATTAAACATAAAAAATGCTTAAGAAATTCTCGGCTTACACGCTGAAAACACATATGGCATTAATTTATTTTTGTATCAGCCGATTATATTTACAGTGTTATTAGGCTTATCAACACATGTCACACAAACCTCTTTTTCAAAACATTTTTATTTCTAATAATAACAAAGCCTCAAAAATAAATTATTAACATTATACATCAATAAACGAAAGTGAATAATAAATGTACTCAGATATTCATGTGTGGATGATACAATGTTTGAAATAAAACACATCGGCTTATAATTAAGAAAACAAGGAAATAGATTCACTTTGTTTAACATACATTTTTAGAAAATTTTAGTTCCGTATTAGTTCTATTTGGAAAAACATATTTTTTTAATGTTGAGTAAATGCCGTAAAATACTTCACAAAAATAGGAAATAAATTGTTTCTAGATCTCAAGAATAAGAAAACTCAGAAATAATGCGTAGGCGGCTTTGATAATGCCTGTCATTTGTTTTCTTTGTAGCGAAGTACTTACTGTTGCCATTGCTTAAACACAAATTTACATAATTTTCTATAGAAAACAGAGCGATTAGAATCTTGTACGCATGAAACGGTTTTTTGCTTTCTGAGTGTCCTTTAACATCCAAATTCGACTAAACTAATAAACTTCTCACAATTATAACTTTTATAACTATCAAAAAAATATGACTCGCAATTTTTATTGTTCGATCTTATCAAAGACGAAGGAAGAAGCAAACGGTAATTTTTTGACTTGGGTGGCCTTTATTTCTTGGTCACGTGAAGGCGTACATTGTAATCACACACAAACGGTAACAATGCATTTAAAAAGTGTAATAGCTTCGCATCTGCCCGTAATAGCCGATTATTTTGTTCCTTATGAAAAATAAAAATGAAATAGAATAATCGCCCATTACGCGTCAAGATGGCTTGTCTGGAAAAACGCAGTTATTCATTTTTTCGTCTGGAGAGAACAAGTGCACGCCAAGAACTTTTTCCCGCCATCTGCCACTTTCTTGTTCTCTGCTGTGTGTTCGAATGTTTTTGTTTTCCTTCTAACACACATAACGGACAGCGCAGGGGAGGAACTGATCTTCCTCGTGTGAGCACACATGGCGGCTTTTGTTGGTGACCCTTTCACCTGCGCAGAAAACCCATTATTGCGCAAAGTGTGAAGAAAGTGACACCTCTTGTGTGACACAATTCTGAGGAATTCTTTTCGCTTCCCCTTTTTTTTTCTGGATCCAGTAAAAGAAGGAAATAAAATGCGGGGGTGTTGTTTCTCGATTGCAGTCGCCCCGATAGAACAGACATATGTAATTTCTTTATGTATCATCTGCCCCCTTCCCCCCTTAATGTTTTATTTACCTCTTTCGGTCTCGAACTTCACGATGTGTCGTGACTTTCGAAATTATAAACGCTTGTCTCAATAAAAATCCGTTAATGAAAGGTATCATCACCGATGAATTTTTTGGTTTAGGTCAAAATATATTGAATATGAAAAGGTGAGAAGTGACAATAAAAAGTCATGAAAAGTTCATCTCTCGCCCAATAATAAAAAAAGGGGGAATGTTTTTCACGATGAGTCATAAAAACGAGAAATTTGCTTAAAAATGTTTACTTTGACCAGATGAGCGCATGCTTCCCACGCGCGCTATTTATCTTTAAACTTTAAAATTATTTAAATATTTCTGCGCACGTTCCTGGTTCTGAAGTGACACACTGCACTGGTGTGTCACTGTTTCGGATGTAAAGTAATAATTGAATGTGACTTGTGCTTTGTAATCACTTGTGCTTAAAGTAATTATTTTTAATGATTCTTAAATGGATATAAATGATTCTAGCGAGTGACTCAGAGGGAAAGAGTAATGAATAATTCAAACCTAAGGCCTAGAATTCAGTCGGAAAAGTGGAAAAGTAAAAGGCACAAAGTCATCTTCTATGAGCAGTAAAAAGAACGAAAATGCTTATTTTGATTGCGTCATTTACAGAATTTTGGACAGAGTAATATAATAACCATTTAAAAAAAGGGAAGAGGAATAAAAGGGGTAGGTTGTTTCCAAATTTCGTGCATAATATTAACCCAGTGGTTTCTAATCTCTTTGCTGGGGCATTTTAGGGTGTCATGACATAGTCTACGATGACTCTTGGCAATAAAATCTTGATTTAAGTTGTAATAAATATGCGGAAGCTTATTATCAGGGTAAAAATTAATTTCAAAATTAAATAAATAACTAAAATTTTAAAACTTTTACACGCAAGTGTGTGTAATTTTTTAAACTGCGTAACATACCCGATTGTAGTCTCTGCATACACATAACTAGAAAACTTCAAATTTAAAAGCCTGCATGTAATTGTGAATTTAACTTTGAAAGCCGATTCTGTTTAATCTCGCATATAGTAACAGAATAAAAATAGTCCCACATAAGAATTCATGAGTATTGTACTAAATACGTAAATTTTAGATTTTCGTTTTTATTTCTTAGTATTTGTTCCATCCATCTAATAATATAGTTTCTCGTGTTGATATATTTCCTTTACGGAAAAAAAATTCAGAATAACTAGGTGTGTGTGGGGGGGGGAGTGCTGGTAGGTAGGGGGAATCCCCTAGGCAAACCGTTCTTAGCACTCCTCGGGGCTGCGGTAGCCCAGTGGTCAAGGTATCGGATCATGACAGGCATGTTATGAGTTCGAGCCCAGTACCACTAAAGACCCGCCGTGTAGGGGAGCGATGCACATTAAATCTGATGAGAGCTCAAACGTTCTCCCGTTGGTGTGGTGTGGTAGTTAGGGGAGGTGGGTGCCAGCTCAGATGTCGTCCACGTCACTTGACCATAGTTCAAAATTACGAGGTCCTTCGCCAAAAACCCTCGTGTAGCTGAATAGTGCGACGTTAATATTCACTCACTCTCTTGGCACTCCTCTTCAGCCAAGTTTAACTTCTTACGACCCATTTTTAATGACTATTCGTTACGCATTAGTTAATGTATTACAGTAATTCGAAAAACACTTTTTTACACAGAAAGAGATAAATAAATTGTAAACTCATAAAGGCATAAGCATTCCAGACTCGAGCTCTTGGTAAGATACGAAACATCTCTGCTTTCGGCATTTGGTACACAATCTTCGGGTCAGTCTGAATAAGTACTTCATTAAAGACATTAATGTTGCTTTCGTGTCCTTCCTCAAGGGAAGAAAGGAAAGTTGCCAGAGCCTGAGACAAGTTGGACTTCTCCACGATAGATGGCGACACCGTCTATCTCCATCTCCACTATTTAGACATGGTCTAGAAGGGAGGGAAATATTTCTACAGCACCCTGCACTCGTGGTTTCTGATGCGACCACTCACAGGACTTTCGAACCGACTGATTTAACGAGCACTTGCTCCATGTGTACTCGGAGTGTATTTGGTAGGATCGGGCATCGGATTCACAGGCCCTCCGGTCTGAACTCCAAGTGAGATTTGGGGAGTTTTGTCTTATACAATTATAAGTGGCCCCGGTAGCCGAGTGGTATAGGTATTGGACCGTGGCTTGCCTTGTCACGAGTTCAAGCCCAGTACCACTAAAGACCCGCCATGTAGGGCAGCGATGCACGTTAAATCTGTCGAGAGCTGAAACGTCCTCCCGTTGGTGTGGTGTGGTAGTTAGGGGAGGGGGGTGCCAGCTCAGGTGCCGTCCACGTCACTTGACCATGGTTCAAAATTACGTGGTCCGTCACCAAAAGCTCTCGTGTAGCTAAACAGTGCGACGTTAATAATCAATCAATCAATATACAATTATAAGTTAAAAAAATAGTGGGGAAACTTTAAAATTGAAAAAGATTCGCCCATATTTGCATTCCGTTAAATTTTATGCTTAGTTGAACGCAATAAAAAAATGTGCCTTTTTTGGAATATTTTGGGCAAAAATAAATAAGTAAGTAAATAACCACTTAAGGGTTTAAAAGGTTGAAAATGGCTCTTAATTATACCAACCCTTACACCAATGTAAATGGAAGTTTGTTACGGTTCCTGAAATTGCATTTAGTCGTGCTATTCCTGTAATGTTATTTTCAAAATTGTTATAAGCCAAGTGAAAGAAAAGCATTTTACAAATAAACCACAGCTATACTTTTTAGTGTTCAACCCGAAGTAGAACGTGGACTTTCAAACTTTGTTTTTTTTATTTAAAGTTATATTTTCCAAATTTCTCAAATGTTTGATTCAGTGTTTCTCAAAGTTGAAATATTCACGACCCACTATTCAATCATAATTTTCATTGCACCCCCCTCATACAATAACAATATATTGACTTCAATAATGCTTTACTTCCACCTAAAATTACGATACGACTTTAACCTCTTAAGCGCCCACGGCGTATATAAACGTCTGACAAAGCCAAAACACTTATTTCTCCGGACGTATATATACGTCTTTCCGAAGTACGACCTTTTCTGTGCACTGCTATTCATAAAATTATTCCGAAGGTTTTGGAATGCCATAAAAGGACATTGACAGATTTAGGGAAGGTTTTACTTATTTCAGATTATTTGCTTCTTTATTCCTCCCCTCCCCCAACACATCACTTACACGAGCCTACGTGGGAAACGGTTGGCATTGGGGAGCGAATCGCCTAACTTTTAATCGGCAGTTAAGAGATTAATTATAAATAGTACAAATTATCGAGAAAAGTGTTTATTTTTTATTTTAATTATATATATGACAAGCCATTGGTGTCCCTGGTAATTAAAAAACTTGTTCTTAACTTGGTACTGTAACAATTAATTATAAAATACATTATGTAGCATACCAGTGCATAAGTGTAAATCTGTATTTTTTTTATTATGTCAATGTATTTGTTTGTTTACTTTCAGTAAATTATAATTTTTTAAAATAAACTTTTGTTTTCGACTTTTCAATATGCTCGGGCCCCCTCGTAGAGTTGTCACGCCCTTCTCCAAACTTTTGTACTACTCCAATGGGAGAAATTTGAGCTTTGACAGATTGAATGTGCATCAGCTCCTTTGAGGCAGTGGCTCCCCAACCCTCTAGCGTGGACCAGCACCTGTCCGTAGATAAAAGGGTAGTGGATCACCTAAAGAACATAAAATTATTTCAGTTTTATTTATTGTGGTGTATTTTTCTCAATCTTGTGCGATTTCTATAGACAATAGGTTAACCGGAAATTGAGAGAGTTCACCTAAATCTGCCCCAACCTCAATAATATCAACTGCTGGTTAATACAAAGGATGACGGCCTTATATAAATCTACCTTCCAGACAATAACTCAGCCGATGTTCTGCAGTAAATTCATTGTGGAATACCCTGAAGTCACCACAGCGCTTTAATCCCTATTGCAAATTCCGACAACCTATCTGCGTGAAGTAAAGTTTTATGTAGTAACAGCAACCAAAACAAAACAACGGAATAGACTGGACATAAACAACACAGTTCGAATGCCATTCCTTCCCTACCCCCAATTAACGTTCAAATGTTAAATCCCTTCATATCCCTTTTTGAGTGCAACTGTATTTAATTTTTAAGACATGTTTAAATGCAATTAAATTAAAATTAATAAACCTAAACTATCTAAAATACAAACAATCAACATCCACTCCCCCCTCTGTAGGCCTTAGTAGTATTATTACATTTTGACCGGCCCGCAGCGATGAAAAGTTGGGAAGCACTGCTCTAAGGAATGGGTTGTATCGCATGGCGATTTATGTTGAAATGTTTGTAGTAATGATCTGTCCAATTTTTGTTATACTTCAGTAGCATATTGTAGTTTTTTTAAATGAACCAATTAATACAAAGGGACAACCCCGCAGACCTTTTACCTACTATCAACAGCCAAATTAAAAAATTAAAAAAATTTTTAGAAAAGCAATAATGGTAATTATAAAATCATGCTCTTTAAAGGTGTGTCAATCTAATATTATTCAATACATTTTTTTAAAGTGGATTTGTTCCTTGTATTGATTTGATTAATCGGTTCTTACACTGTAGTCCACGGACTCTTGGGGTTCCAAGAACCTTTCTAGAGGTCAGCAAGGGTCACACATCTATTGTTAAGATTTCCCTCTGTTAAAGACTCTGAAAGACCTCGTGGAAAAATTGAAAGATATGTCATCCTAGACTAGATCACTCAATTGTCCCAAATAAAAATATTCCGTTACGTAGATCCGGGTTCAAGGATTTTTTGCAAGACACAAAGAAAAATAACAGTTCTTTAAGAGCGATGCAAATTTATTATCGTAAATCCAATTCATTAAATACAGGATTCCGCTGCAATATTCACAGAGTAAATCTTCGAAGATCGTCACATCTTCAACAGTAATCAAACACAATTATTAGTGTTTATAAATGCACGTATGTAAAAGATTATTCATAAGAACAGCTGAGTGAATCAAGACAATGCTCACTAACCGCTGGTTGAAATCAGACTGACTGGTTGCGGTTGGCACCGCTCTTATTATAGACGCGGCGGAAACTCCCAGAAAAATCCGCACGCGTCATAGTACGTGAAATTAGTGGAGAGATCCACTAATTTCTAGAAGAATCCAGAGGATCCCAAACTCGTTAATATGGTCGCCAAATTGGCGTCCAATCTGGTCGTTAAATATGAGGCCAACTTGGTTCTATCGCCAAGATTTCGTCAAGTTCTCATTGAACCACCCCTATAGCGCAAGGAACGGCATTGCTTGTGAATCTGACAATTTTAACATAAAATAAATATAGCAGAGTAGTATAAATGCATTACATATCCAAATACAAATTATTTACACTATTTACACAAAATTCGTAACAATATTCACTAGAATATGTATTTTGATCCAGAATATTAATTCAGTTTTCTTATTGATTGCAACTACATAGCCATTACTAAGACGTAATATTTTCAAAAAAATGAACAGAAGAAACACATGCGCAAAAATTAAAAACTGAACTCACATAGCGTGCCAATACCATAACGATTGCCTCCATCTTGATTTTCAAATCGAATCGCGCTTGTATTGTTTATTTATTTACATCTACATTATTTATTTGAGACTTGTATTTTGTAATATTTTTATGTTCTTATGTAATTAGATGCAGACTGTTTTCTTAAAGAGAAAGAAAATGGTTTAAAAAGTCTGTATAAATAGCAGGCTCAGTCTTAGATTATTGAGGAACCTTTAAATCACTCAGCCTTAGGTTCGAAGTCAGGGAGGTGTGTTCAAAATTTTGGGAGTCCGGAATTTCAAGCTCATATATAAAAGGGGGTCACGGCGATCGAAAAGTTTAAGAATCACTGTTTTAGACTTTTCATATCAGAATAAAAACTTAAAACTATTTTTTTCTCAGCGATGTCAAAATAAGAAGGATCTTTTTAATGCCATTCTTTTACGCAAATAGAATTAAAAATGAATAAATTGCATGTTCTTACACAATTCTGTAAATCTCAAATTTTTGCAATTGGATGTACTTAAATTAAAGCGATTGCACTTCTGTTTAATTTTAAAACTAATAAATAATTTTACAAAAAAAATCTCATTAATTTTTTTTTAATTTTCAAAGATTTGATTTAAAATTATCTATTATTAGACCGTAATAATGATCTGTTTTACCTATTTTGTAATTTTATTGCGTTTAAACCAGTGCTCCTAAAAATTTCAGTATTTGCAACCCAATATTAAATCATAATTTTCATTGCTCTCCGCTCCATACAATAACAATATGTCGAATTCAAAAATACTATACTTCGACGTTAAACCTACAAAACGACTTTAATCTCTTAAGGGCCACCGGCGTATATACACGTTTTGTTCTTAACTCATCCAAAGCGTTAAATTGCCCCGGACGTAGAAAGTTGTCTTTCCGAAGTACGATCTTTTCCGTTCACTGCTATCCATAAAATTATTCGGAAGGCTTTGGAATGCAATATAAGGACTTTGACAATGTTTGCAAAGGATTTGCTTATTTATTCCTTTTCTTCCACCCTAAATACATCACATGCACGTACCTACGTTGAAAACGATGGCATTATAGAGAGCGAATCGAGTAACTTTTTTATCGGCAATTTAGGGATTAATTATAAACCATTCAAATTACCAAAATAAGTGTTAGTTTTTGCATATAATTTTATATATGACAAGCACATGGGGTCACTGGTAATTAATAAACTTGTTCTTAACTTAGTATTTTTTAAATTAATTATAAAATATATTTATAAGTGTATTATATCAGTGTAAATGTGTTTTTTTTTTTTTATTGTCAGATTATATTTTATTTGTGTTTACTTTCAGTAAATTAATAATTTTGTTAAATAATCATTTGTTTTCGACTTTTCAACATGCTTGTTCCCCTGTGTAGGGTTAACCCACTCCCTAGGGGGTGGGGTGGATCCCACAGTTTGAGAAACGCTGACTTAAGCTAATAAGGGATTCATTTTGTAATGGATGAGCAAATTTGAAAAGGAGAAAAAAAAGAAAGATGTATATCAAGGAATACATTTAACAATAAAGCATAAAATCTCATATGAATAGTGTAGAAAGAGATAAAACTTTTCTTCCGCTTGACCCCTTTTTTAGGGTCAGAAGAGGTTCGAAGAAAATATGAAAATTAACATGCAACTGTATTAAAGTTTAAATAAATTCATTTGATAAATATATTCAGTCAAAGCCAAACATAAGGGAAAAAAATTATATGTATTATTCTGTCACATATACTTTAACGTTATTAGGAAGTTCAGACATCCCCCTACTGTCAGAGATAAAACACTGAAGAATTCATTTCTCCCTTACCTTCCACCCCCGTCCCTCCCACCTTTCAACTTCAACTTTGACAGCGGAACACACCTTTAATCGTCTGGGAAGTCTCAAGTGTTCCTTGTTAAGTATAAATCCCGTCTCGAAATCGTCTGCACTTTAAATAGACCATCGTTGAGAAAGAGAAGGTTTTCATTCTTGACTTTCTCCGCTCGACCCCTTTTTTAATTCCTTTTGTCTTTTTTTTTCATAAAAAAAGTTTTCCTGTTCTTAGTGGTGGAGAGGTTGACCCGCAGAAGATTTGTGGGGTTTAACCCCTCTTTTTTGTTTTTGTTAACCAGTACCTTTATTCAGGTGCAAAAGGGATTCATTGCTTTTGTTATGACTGCTTTTGATAGCTTCCGTCGTCTTATGTACACGTATTATTATTTTATTATTTTTTAAAAATAATTAAAAAAAGATCTCGAAGATGTGTTTTTAATAATTGTTGGAAGCACTTGGTTGCAGGAATGACAACTGCAAATAAAAATGTTATTTTATTGTGATGATGGTAACCATGGTTGATAATTTTAGAATATTTTGAAACACGTATATAAAAAAAATATTACGTCCAAGTTTGATTTATTGCAAATACACCCAACTCTTCTTTTTTAGACGGTCTATACCAGGGATACTCAACCTGGTGCCCGCGGGCTGCATGTGGCCCACCGGGCTTTCTTGAGTGCCCATTGCACTAATAAATTCCATTACTGGTGAACAATGTATAAAACAATTTAACAGGAAATTCTATCAATCAAGCAATGAAATGTATCAATTTTGCTATAAGTTTGGGGTTTTTAATAGTAGAATCTAAGCAAGAGGCTTGGTCATAGATGAAAGAAAATAGAAATTATCCCATTAGTCAGAAATAATTCATAAAAATAAATATTTTTGTGTGTGTGCTTGACATAAAAGTTAATATAGTATTAAAATAAAAGATAAAAATGAGTTTTATAATCTTGATTCATTTTTGTTGTTGTTGTTGTTGTCAATGTTGCTTTGGTCTTATAGTGCTTTTTCCATTATCCTCATGTGGCGGCCCGGCGAGAAAAAAGGTTGAGTACCCCTGGTCTATACGTTTCAATTGTTAAAAATAATCGTGAAAGAAATACATGCGACCTTTGGGAAATTAGTGTCCTAAACTTTAAAAATCGTATGAGATGAAAACATTAAATATTTTCCCCAAAAGCCATGCGAAAAATAATAATGAAATTCATGTGTGTTATATATTTATTAAGCAAAAACAATTCATTTTTATTACAAATTTTTTTAAAAAATTAGTGTGAAGTGAAAATTAAGTCTATAAGTACATACAGCATATAAAATTTAATTGAAAGTAGAATAAAAAACCACTAATTAACAACTATATAAACTAACTCACTACTTGATAACAGGTGTGCACGTTTATTTGGGAAAATCAAATTTGCTGTTAGTAAATGTGTCAAATATGTCTGGCTTAACTGCAGGCTTTGATCCAAATGAAAAACTTCGTTCGTTATTAACGGCCACTGTTGGTTTTTTTGTTGTTATTAAGTATGTTATCAGTTGTTTTTTGAGGGGGGTTTCGAATTGCTTTGTAATTGCTGATATCTTGCTGTACAAAACTTAAGATTACGTTGAAATTTTAACAAAGACCATCTACTTATTACACTGCCAAAATTTAAACTTTAAAAAATTGGGGGTGGGGGGGGGGTGATTCATGCTAGAACAAAAAATTCGTGTAAAAAATATATTGGTGAACCGTGTCATTTCCAAAAACGCGTACAAAAAGGTTTTATATAGAGAGTAATAAAAAGATTTTGATGGAGAGAGAAAAAGGGGGAGAGAGATTGGATCATGTTCTGTTTATCTTAAGAGAGATCTAATCTATTACAGCTCCCATAAAAAGTTACGAGTCTTAGTATTGTTAAAATATTTATTTCTTAAGTCAATAAAGTATTATTTTAATAAAATTTGAAGGGGACATGGTACGATTTATACAAATTTTTTTGATTTAAGGAGAAACAAAAAACATTTTGAGAACCATTATGTGTATACATTAGGTAAACCAGTTTGTGTGCTTAAAAGACTAAAAATTTAGCTATTTATTTTTAAAGAAAAATTTTAAAATTTATAAATTGATTTTAAAATGCTACTCCTCCTACAATAATTGACAACTACTCATGAAATTTGATTTACATGTACTTCAAACTATGTAGGTTTTTGTAGGCTTTAAACTATGTAGGTATCGAAAATTGCCACGGATTTTCTGATAACTTGATTCGTATATTTTATTTGTGATTTTATTTTTGTGCGATTTGTTTTGTGCGATTTTATTTTTGTACGATTTTTTGTGTGATCTTTTTTTATGCGGTATTAGAATCTCAACGACTTTGGAGCCACTATAACATTTTCTATCAATGTACATAGATACACTTCAAGACGTTCTGTTCATCTATTGTAAATGTAATCTACGATTGTTTAGCTACTCTCGGCAATGTAATGTAAGTTCAATTTCTTTCTCTCAAAGCAATCTCAGCAGCCTGCACTTGATTCAAGGATGAAACTTTCAATGACAGTGACATTACCAATAATTTGATAGGTTATGAAGACTGACAAGAAGAACCGGATTCTTTGAGAGTAGATAAAATATATGCAGGGATCCAGCTTTCCAACAGATCGGAAAAGCATTTTCTTAAAATAGATACCAAATCCGAAAAGAGTTTGAAACTCAAAAAAGAGCTTCGATCGTGCAATTTGCTATCGTGACGTTCACAAGCAATTGATCCACCAACCGTCGTCACAAAAACTTATCACTTACCTTAAAGTCCCATAAAATAAATCAATGGACTAAATTCATGTGACGTCATAGTCACATAACTCAGTCACATATTTTCAGCCAATCAGTTAATAAATTAATTCGACGTCATAATTATATCATAAATGTAATCACGCGTTTTCAGCCAATTAGTTCATGTTCTTCACTGTTGCCAACTTTCGCTTTTTGCAGAAACTTTGTTTTAAAAAGTAAATATTTGTCAACGATATAATAATGCACATAGTTGAACAAAATGCACTTAATTTAAAAGTATTTGTATAATGTAAAGTTTTTTTTAAGAAAACTGTTTGAAGAATTTTTTTAACACGCGCGCGTTAACTCTCTTTACCCAATCATCAAACTTTAAATGTCACTTAAACTTTAGTATTTCACGTGAAACACGTGATTGCCGTTATCATGTGACTATCATGAATTTAGTTCATTGAAACAGTGTATCCGTAAGTGACGAAAGCGATTTTGAACTTATTAATCACAGGAAGTTGCGCGCTTTGGATTACGACGAGTGGTTGTGAATTATGTATGAGCATTTTGTAAAATTTTTCATGTATGCAATGAGAAATTAAATGTTTTTAAAATGTTTCCATGCAGAATGTAATTATTTATTTTGTTTGGAAGTACTTTCACATAAATTCCGCAAATAATTGATATTTTTCAAGTACGACTTTTTTTTTATGCGCGGGTGGTCCCTCTCCACTGCAAAAAAATTTCTGTAGTATGTAGACGAAGTTGTTAGTTATATTTAAGTATTTATGAAATATTTCTACATATACTTCATATGTGGTTTCTTTTTATAAGGTGCCTATCTACCGCACAAAAACAGGTTTTACTGTATTCGTAAACTACTTTATGAAGGCTTATTGAAAACTTCATAAAAAAAGGTATAAACCCCAAATTTAATTCTTTTATAAAAAATACTGTTTGACTCATAAATCATATTTTGTTGCATATACTAATAGTATTTCTTAGAAAAAAGCCTCAAATCATCTGGCACAATAGAAAAAAGCCTTAGCATTTCAAATGACGATAAACTAGTTATTTTTCTCTCTGAAATCAGTTTGAAAATTTTATTTGTCACTGGGATGTGAATAAAAACGATCATATAAAAATTGGCATAACTGTGTATTTTACACCAAAATCCTTTCAATTTTTGTGAGAAATTATATAAAAATATATAACAAATAGTTTAGTCTAAAAATTATATTTGATTTTGTGACAGATTTTTGTCAATTGAATAATATTGTTTCTCCTAAAACAATTAAAGTATCCTACTGCCTCTGAAATATTTTTTAAAATTGAGAATGAGGACCTTTTTCTAATTTCAGATTTGTTTATGTATATTATTTGAGAAGAAAAGCACAAAACTGTAAAAAAAAAACAATAGAGACAGAACATTTTGATATCTGAATGAGAAAAATCTGATTGAAATTTATGAAAAAAATACATAAACGCACCTCACTCTGAATGAAACGTTTATGCACGAAATTTCAATTTTTAAATATTTATTCGTTACATTAATATTCAAATTCGAAATGATTTAAAAGAGGGAGGTGGCCCCTTAAATTAAAGTTTACAATATGTGGCCCCTTGGATTTTGCAATGTTTATCTAGATTAATTCAACTCTTCATTATTTCGACTTCACTTCATTTCTCTCGGAAAACTTATCGCCACATATAGATAGTTTGGCGACTAATTCTGGTCACAAAAAAACTGGCTTCGCCAAAAGGGGCCACCTATTCTACACTTTAATCTATCATTTGTAGAAGTGCTCAAGATAACAAAGACAAATCATTGCAAATGAAAAAATTAACGTTTCTCAATTGACCGAAACTTCCTTCGTCATATTACTTTTTAATATTTAAATGTCTTTGAAGTATTATTTTCGAATCGGTGGAAAAGAGTTTGAATCAATGAATCCCACCTCCCATTTTGTTATCACATATACATAGTGTGATTGATCAACAAGCTGTTTTGGGCGTGGTTCCCTCTGATAAGTAGATATAAATGTTGTCACATGTGTAAATACGATACTGTGTAGTTATCTTTAGCACCAAGAATTTACATTTAAATGCTAAATAGCCAGCAACGCCCCTAAATGCATTCAATAGATTTAGATAGTCAAAAGAAAATGGTTCAAAATGGGATAAAATGTATTTTTTTTATCTCGTTCGAAGGATTTACATACACTCAAGGAAATCAAACGAAAAATATATCAGCTTTTTCAGGAAAAAAAGACTGAACAATGTAGGAGTACCCTATATTTTTAACAAAAAATACCTTATTAGGTTATATTTATAATCTAATGCAGCGGTTCTTAAACTTTCGATCGCAGTATAGTATGACACTAGGGATTTTAATATCGGGATACCGAACACCGGTATTTTGAGCTATTTGTACAATTTTGTAATACCCGTATTCACAAGTTTAAATACCGGTTTCTCGGTATTTACTAGAAATTTTTAAAATCGTCTCCACTATATGTTCAATGATCGCCAACATTACAAAATAGTATACGTTTTAGTTTTTATGTCACTTTAACGGGCGAAATTAATTAGACTGAATATAAAGTTCCATCGTACAATCAAGATAAGTGATAAAATATGTGAATTATCCAAGGAGGTGGGCCAAAAGTATTTTATTACAGTTCAGAGCGATACTGCACACGCACAGGTTTCGTAGTCTGATATTCGTATCTATAAAAACAAGGTAGTATTTGTGAAGAAGTGCGTAATATTTCAATATTTTTTAAATTGGTGAGTTTGTAATTCACATTGTATTTGCATATCATACTTTAAGGTTTAAAATATTTTTCAGATTTATTATATATATATTCACAAATAATCACCCATAATAATGGATAAGAATCATTTTAAAGAACATAAATAAATTAGTTTATAATACTTCGGTTTGGTTTCATTATTTATGTGATGAAAACTGCAGAACACAGACTGAACAGCGATACTTGCACTTTTTTTTGTGATTTAAATAAATAAGATGTTTCTTTACTTTTTTACGATTCTGTATATACTGTTATAATTTATAAGTTACACATTTTTTGTGATATTTACACTCTCTTATATCAAAACTGGCAAATAAAACAAAGAAACACTTGTGTTTCCTTTCTTTTTCTAAAATTTCTACTACCGGTATTAAAACCGGTATCCCGGTATTAAGATCTAAAAAATACCGAATACCCCGGTATTGAACTTTTGGTCCGGTATTGCAATCTCTATATGGCACATCTTTCAATTTTTCCAGGATGTCTGTAAAAGAGAGAAATCTGAAAGTTCCATGAGAGACTCCGAGGACCCCCTAGAGAGGCACTGTGGACCCCCAGGGGTCTTCGAACAGTAGTTTAAGAACCGCTGATCTAATGAAATCGCATAAAAAAACTAAAACTTATTGCGAGTTTATTTCAAATTGAATACAGCCGTACTAATCTACCAAAAACTTCTTAGTTAACTTAAGGTATCCGACTAATTGCGACAACTTATTTTTAAAAAAAATGGAAATATGGAGATTTTTTTGTGGTTTTTAGATTTATTTAGTACATTTTAAGAAAAAAAAAGGCTAAAATTAAGGAGAAAAATAAATTATTACTACTAAAATGGGGAAAAAAGGGGTAAAAATTGACAAAAAAATAAACTGGGCCCGCTCTGTACAAATAGTAAATAAACAAATTCTCAAATTTTCAGCTTTGATGTACCACATTACTATTACTTTTTGAAATGATTTTCAGAATAAGAGATATTTCAGTTTCTACAAAAACTAGAGCACTTTATCTTAGTTATTATATGAAAATGCTATAAAAACCGTGATTATATTCGCATAAAGAACTGTAAATTTTGTAATAAAACAGTGATATCTGAAGGTTAAAACACTTCTAATGTTATACAGAACATGCACACAAAATTTCAGCAAATTATTTTAAAAAATTTTGAGCAATCGCTGTCCCCGTTTGACCCTTTCGAAAGAAACACATTTCGAGTAAAACGCATTTTAAAGTTTGACGTCATATGTAAAGTAATGGCATCTGCTTTTACTAAAACACTTGTAGTATTTGTTCTAGTGAACAGAAAATAAAACACTTGGTATTTTTATAAAGCTAATAAGATGGCCTATAAAATAAAATTTAAAAAAATAGTCTTTTTTAAAAAAAATCGTGATTTTAGGGTAGTTGGGATACCAAAAGAAAGATCAAATAGATTTACTTAAATTTAATAGTTATTGGCAAGATTCTTACTCATTCGATTCAATTTATTTTAAAATTTTATTTTTACAAGCTATAGTTTGATGGGAAAGCTTAAATAAGATTTTCTTAAATTGGGTTTGAGTTAACGTCATTTTAGTATCATTAGATGGCTAATAAAGCTGGACTGTGTATAATTTTGAAACGATATTTACAATAACGAAAAAGACGTTTGAATTCGTAGCTAACCTTCGTAAATTTCCGTTACATCACGTGGAAACTTTACAATCTAAGTTCATTTGCAGCTATTCTCAGCATTCCTCGGGGGTATGAAGTCTCGAACAACACCAGATCGTTGATTATTCACGTATTCGATTTGACTATGATAAGGGTTGGAAATTGTTTTGACTCGAGGACCACATTGTGGAAGTGGAAGCTACTGGAGGGCTGCATCTTTTTAAAATGATTGCATTCATTCGTTAACTTTGCATCTTAGAAAAGGTATACATTGTAACATACAAATCGATAAATATAAGTTTAAAAAAATTGTGGAAGTTTTATTCAATCGTGCTAATTTTGAGTCATCTATAGCTTAACCACATTTAAGTTTAGAATGAATCAGTTTAATGAGATAAATGCACCCTGTTACACTTTTCTATATTTTTTAAAAATCAGGAATGAGATTGCTTGTTGAAATTTTCATCACATCTTACAAGTTATCAAGAGCCTTGCATCTATTTACTCATGTTGATTTTCATGCAAAAATCTTGGCTTGAAATACATAGTAGATCTAAATTTTGAGAACATTTTTGCTATTTACTTTGTGACGGATCTATCCGCGATCCTTCAACTAATCCTCTTGGGAAATCTTTGGGCTATCCATTTGCGTTATTCAAAACCAACCCTTCGGAAGTAGAAAATCGTGATATTCAAATTAACTTACTATATATAATCGAAATTTTCTAGCTTGGATAGAGAGTAAGAGAGGAGATATACTCTAATCAGGGAAGATGGCTACTGACAGGTATCATATTTGAATTATTGTGATTAAGAACTTATATTGAAGGAAGCTTTAAAGAGACGATTGTTCACTGAGATCAAATTGATATCAGATTAAATCGGATGATAGACTAGATCCTTTATAACGTAAGGATCGAGTTTGATAGTCTCCTAATCGTTCATGTATTACCATCGTTGTTCCACTTTCATGGTTAGATTCGAGATTTTCTCTTACTATTATTAATAAGAGTTGTGTCTTTTCATTGTGTGAAAAATAAATAGATTGATTGGATCATTCTTCCCTACTTCCCACATATCTAGGTGCCCAAGACAGAGGTGCTAACCTCTCACAAATTTTCTGACTCTCTTGGTGAGCCGCTTGTGGAACGCATGCCACTATTTGTCCACTACTGAACTCTGAATCTTTGTAGCAGGGAACGTTTATAATACCAATGAGAGACATAGCACTTGTCCGAGTAGACCTAAAAAGTATTTAATAATTAAATAGATAAGGATTAGTTGCATCAAATAATTTCGCAATATTATTTTGATGACAAATGAAAACTGAATAAATTATAATAATTAAAAAAAAAAAGATTTTTTCACAAAGGTAGAGTTTATATAGAGGACAAACTGATAATCCAACCAGGCTCTATAGATATATCATTCCTAATGTAAAACTCTACCAACAGTTAGGAATGATATATATCTAATGATATATATATCAATCTATATAAAAAGGATATTTAAATACAACTTTATTTGTTGTATCGCACTACTAAAAAAAGGTTGTTGTTGTGTTGTGGCTAATGCCACCTGTCTGACGTAGTCAGATCGAGGCCCACAAAATTCATCGTGGCAAGGGGCTAGAAGTACGCCTGTCATTGGTATAGGCCTTGAGCACCATACAGGTGACAGTATGAATTAGCTCAGCACTAAAAAAAAAAGGTTTGGGAGGTTTTGTTAATGTAAAATTTTGTACAAATATTTTTTTTTTCTTCTGAATTCAAGTTTTTTAAATAAATTTTCAGAAACAGGTAGTGAATGTATTTTTTGCTTAAAAAGTGCCTGAATATATCCCCCTAAATCAACGATACTCAACCTGTGGCCCACCGAGCCTTTTTAAGTGGTCCGGTCATGGCCCATTGCTCTCAGAAATTCATTTATTTAAGAACATTGTATTAAAAATTTAATTTTTCAAGAAATCAAACATATCAATTTTGCTTTTTACTGTTGGTGTCGTACGGGTACGAATTGATATTCTTTTTCTATTTGGAACGGTTACATTTAATAATAACACACAAAAGTGGAGTAGCGACCATTTTGTGGGTGGAACTAATTTTTAAGTACCCATCATATCTTGCAAGCGAAAAATATTTGAAAAAAATATATCGTTTCAAGACGATTGGGATGTTTACTAGTTTGTAGAGAAAAACAAACATGGATCAGTAATTGTTTGATTTGTCACGAAAGTGCTGTGTATTTGAAAAATACCAATAAACAGGAATCATTCAATGACACTTTTCCTCGAAGATCTCTTTCAAGAGGTGATTAGTAGGCTCTCTTGATTGATCTTTGTAACAGCAACAAAGTGTTTTGTCAGTGATAATATCACAGCGGTAACAAAGAGATCTTTTGAAGTTTGAAATATTATTGGTAATCACATGAAACCATTTACTGATGCAGAAATTGTGAAAGAGGGTTTCTTAAATGCTTGTAATTTAGTGTTAGTAACAAAAATAAAAAATAAGAATTAAAAAAAGCAAAGTAGGAGTTATAATATTTAGATCAATTTTCCACATTTTGAATTTCCAATGTTATCTTGGTCATAAAGCATTTTACTCTTCCTCTCCCATTTATCATCATGTTGCGGCCCGCATGAAATAACTAACAAATGTGTGCGGCCCGCGGGAAATAGCTTACTTATGTATGCAACCCAGCTGAAAAAAAGGTTGAGTACCCCTGCGCTAAATGGTTCCTTCCTCGAAAATATTGCCGTAGAATCAGCGGCGTAACAGAGCACATTTGAGCCCCCAAGTTGGATTTTAGAAAGGGTTGGTACTTGGCGGTAGTCAGGCTTCGGGACTTCTAGAACCCTGGGCCCCCGCGATGCTAAAGTTGGGGGTGTACATTACGCCTCTGCGTAGAATCCAGCTTATATACACTTGCCTCTGAAAGTCTGCGTACAGGCGATCACCTTTCATATTTGTGCAAAAATCTCTAATTAAATGAAGTCTTCCTGAATCAATACTATTTTTATTAACTCCTGTAACGTCGTAAATTCAAATAGTATAAGCAACAATCAACCTGAATGTTATTTAAAATAATACCAATATTTATAACTTGAGAACGACACAAATCATGTGCGTCAAAAGTCTACGTACACTGGAAATAACCTTTACAATAATGGATTGTAACTAAAAGTTTATACATTTTAAGCTATTCTTTTCTTTCTATAACTCTCTCAACATATTTGGCAAGGATTTAACTAGCTTAGCTATTTCATTTGTGGATGGGCTTTTTTCCATTCTTCTACTTTGACAGATTTGAGCATTTCCTTGGATGTTATTACGTTCTCCCTGATTATTCACTCGAGTAAACCCCCAAATGCTGTATTCTACTGAGGTCTGGGGACTAGGTTGACTTTCGGAATTAGTTTGGGACATGTCAGAACAGCCATGGCTTCACAATGAATTCATAATGTGAGCCATTTGCTTGGTATCTGGATGCCACTGAAAGTAAAAATCATTGCCAACCACAAATTTCTCGGCATATGCCCAGATATTTTACTTCAATAAGTTCAAGTGACCAAAATTTTTTTAATCATTTATTCAATAAATTCCAGATTACCAACCGAAAAGCTTCCAATGCACCCCCAAACAATATGCCTTCCCCCTCCTCCATGTTTGGTAGTCGAAAAAGGTTCTTTTTTAAGATCTGTCCAGGAATTTTTGCAGGCATATTTTTGTGCTTTTTGATGTTAAATTACAAAAATTACTTTCAATTGAATATATTACATTTTTCTAAAAAATATGTGTCCTATTTAGGTTCGAAAGATGAATGGCTTCTTAAGTGCAACTTGGGCATGATAGTCATCCTTTTTCAGTTTTCTACGAATTGTAATTAAAGTCACACTTTTTATCAATATCTCAGCAACACTTTTAGATATTTGTGAAGCTTATAGGCTTGGATTTATTTTTGTGCAGCATATTAAAAAGCAAGATGTTCGAGGTGACACTGTAAACGGGAGGTCGGATCTTGGCTTGGAAGATAAAATTTTAGTTGATTTGTAGTTTATGAATACTTTTTGAATCAATTAATGTCTTCTAGTAACAATTTCAACAATTACTTTAAAAAAATTTCCCCTTTCCGAAGATCTATGATGAGTTTTCTTTCAATAATATATCGATCTCTATTCTGTTGCCTGTCATGGAACCACAAAAGCTTTCAAATCTCAGATTCTACATAAATCGTAAGAGAATCTTATTATTACTTAAAAATACGATTTAGTGGAATTATTTTACGATAAAAGGTCCTTAAAAGCTCTATTTTGTAAGTGTACGCAGACTTTTGGCGTGGATGATTAGTGATTATTTGGAGGTCGTTCTTGTTTTTTCTTGTTAAGGTAAATTTTGTTGCTGCTGTTTCAATAAGAAACTTTTGAAGATTTGCCGACAAGTATTTTGATTTTCTAAAGCGAAATTTTAATGGTAATTATAGCATAAACACGTAAGATGATTGCCTGTACGCAGACTTTCGGGGGCAAGTGTATAACGTCCGTCCATGTTTTCAAGCTGTATTTCTTTAATTTTTAGGAATATTCACCCGTATAATGCCCATCTCCTTTTTTCCGAAGGAATCTGAAATACATATATGCAATGCTCTTACGTTTTGAAGTCATTTATTCGAAGTATTATCTGAAGGGAATTTGAAAAAATGGTATATACTTTTAGAACTACATCTTTTTAAGCTAATTAAATATGTTATTTATTTTAAATAGTATTCCGATGTATTCAAGTCTAATTTTTTTGTACTCATGTTTTTTTCATTTTTTAAGGCTATCATTTTTATACCAGGCGTATAAAATAATTTTACGGTAAGTCTAAAATACGAGCGATAAAATAATCTTAAGCGATAAAACTTACATATCGATATAACTTTCATTTTTTTTCTGAATACTTTCCTGTTCTTTTTTTTAAAACGACATTATTATTATTCAACACGAAGCTGTAATTTCATAGGTAGCAGGAATTGAAATACTCTGCGTCGACATTTAATGTATGTTCCTCTATTACTAATGTAGTATTGTGGAATTCATTTGAATAACCACAACATCGTAATTTATTGTTCAATTTGTAATAATCACGGAACATTAAAAAAAAAGTTTAGCTTCCACAAGCAAATTTAACAGTACTAGACGAATATTTTAAAGAACTAAGCAAATTTTATAACATTCCATCATAGTTTCGAAGGTCAAAAATCAAACTTTGTATGAAAGTTCGTGAATCCTTTGTGGCCAATAATAATAAAAAAAACGTGATAAATTTTATCCTGGTAAACCATGCTTTAAAAACGCATTCTGTGATAAAAATATAAAACACGCAGATTTGCTGTCAGCGTCTACTTCAATTCTCACAGCCCGAGGTGCTGGTAGACCTGAAATGTTAACTAACCTCTTCTTAGATCGCTTACAAAAGCGCCCGAAGCTACTGGAGACCTTACACAAGCTTTCAATGGCGAAGTTTTTAATTTGATTTATACGAAATTTATACCTCATTTTTTTCATTAAAAATTCGTAAATAAATTACTTTGGTTCTTTTTGAATATGCTAATTCGAAGAACCCCAGAAAAGAGGATACGAAATCTATTGTGAACTTTCGGGTCAAAGTACGGGACATTAAAACGATAACTGAATCTTAAACTAGTTCTTAACAGGCCCTGGTCAAGAGTCTCGGGTATTTCAAATCAAGTTTATCAAGCGAAGTTATTTATCATTTTGTTCTTTGTTTGTTTACTGGGGTTTATATTTATCCCCCTTAAGTTCAAAGGAAACATTGAAAAATAATAACTTTTAAGCATCGATAAAAATCGAATACATTAAATCGCTTCGGACATGCAAAATACCTATTTTACATTTAATCGCCGATAATAGCCCCATACGCGAAAGTTATTCCCAAATACTTTTTTTCTCCGAAGGTCGTGGAATGGAACTTTCAACGGAAAATTTCCTCTACCAAACAAGGAATATGATATCGTGCTTGTTCTAATGTTTCTTTAAGAATAACTCCGTTAGGAAGAATAATTGAAAAGATACCGATTAAAGTCGTGTTATTTTTATCGAATAGCAATACCATATATCACGAACATCATTATCATTGATATAAAATCGTCTGCAATTCGAGATGAGTTGTTTCTCCCCTTTTGTTCGGGATAATGTATTTATTTTGGGAGATATATTTCTGCGGATATTCCACTTTATGTCAAGGCTTTTGATGAATAACTCGTGAAAAAAATAGAGAAAAATAAAAACCCTGCGATAATTTTTTAGGGGAAAGGGGGTGTTTAAATGAAATTTCGTGCTCTTCTTTACCTTGGAGCAGATGGTAAGGGAAGGTCGCAGATGTGGAAATGAAGCTCTTAAGATCTGAAAATGATTAAGAAGGCCAGCCGGTAAAAATCAAGTCACTGTTCTGACCCTTTATACATTGTATATAATTAGATAGATTTAAGTATGTAATAATTGCAATTTAAAATAATTTGAAATTTTTACTGTTTTTCAAAAAGTAAACGAAAGATGGCTTAAGAGAACACATACTCAATAAAAAATATTTTTTAAAAAAACTAAATAGTAGTTGAAATGTTTGTCTTTGAAGTGAAGTGCTAAGTTTTAATCTCACAGTAGTTATCTCTAACAAATGTTGGAAAAAAGGGTTAAGAATTTTGTCTTTGAAATTAGAAATGGGAAAAATTTAATCTCCTCTGAATTTTTTACTTCTATTTCTTTCAAGTTAAAGAATATTATGAATATGTTTTGAATTTTCATGAAAAGTTAAGTCGTCAATGGTGAAAATAATTTAGCTGATTAGTTGATATATAAGAGTGTGACACTTATACGCCAGTTCAACTCATAGACTAGAAAATACGATTATTTTAACTTCAGTATGTTTAATTACAAGCTTTTTTAAAAGTGCTTGCATAGCTTGATATCTCTCGCTTTCACATTATAAATGTTAAAACCTGTTCAAAGTGTAGTATTTATGTTCAGTTATCGAAATTTGTAATAATCTACATCCCAGAATTATTAGCATCGAATGTGATTTGTTTTTCAGATTTTATGAGTTCCCCAACTAAAATCGCAAGTTATTGGAACTCCTTGTGAATTAAAAATTTTTAATGAAAGTTCCATTATTTATAATTATTTTTATTTTATACAAATGAACAAGGGTATTCGGAAACCACTTACAAAATCAAATGATCGTTTTGAAGACAAAATCAGGAATTGTGAATTGAAGATATAAATTGACACAAAAAGTCTTAATTTAATTTCCATTGGCTATCAAATAACTCGCATCAACAAAATAATTTTCAAAATCGAATAATGCTATATTCAAATATACCTTGTTAACTAAATATCAAAATTTCAGATGACCTACTTTATTTTATTAAGCGATTCTTCTCTTGGAAATCCCTGATCTATTAGTATGCATACCGCATCCTAATCTAATACAAATATTTATCAGCATGACTTAAAATAGACAAAGAAAAAAAAAGCATCGACTTAACAAGTAGTTCTGAATAGTATCACTTCGTAAATCTATCAGAAACTTCAATACGAAACCAGGAAGAGTATGCAGCAGGTGTCAGGACCGTGAAAACCCATAATTATATAATACAGCTCTCCGGTTGACTTTTGAACCAAACGCAACGGAGCCATTCCGTCGACAGAATTTAACAAAACAAGAACAAAACAAACCTATATGCTTAAATGCGATGTCAAATTACAGGTCACAGATAGACTCATTTAATTAAAACTAGTTAATCGCCATCCTGTATGCACGAAGATGCCAAAATAAAACATTGATGGTACTGCACGTGACCTTTTTGGATGGCAGACAAGGTCTCTCAAACATGTTTGAAGTGCATGATTTATTAAAATTGCTTTGGAAAAGTTTGTGGAGACAAAAGGAATATGCGTAATTTGACAGGAATATAGTTATTTATCATTCTTTTTTGATAATCGTAGAGTTTTGTGTTATTCATCCATTAATTGTAAAGTTGTAAATTATTGCTTTGCTTACAAGAGGGCTGAAACGGAGTATTGTAAACGTGGGAAAACTTATATAGTTTGTAAAAGAGCGAGAGTGTTGTGCAACTTTTTAACAAAAGCTAATAGCCTCTTCGAACAAGGTTTGTCATTATCGTGTCGCGTTTATGGGAACTATAAGTATTTCCTGATAATAATTTGGCTTGTGAATTACCACAACCCGACAGTAAAATGCTTTTGTTTTCTGTGGAAACCACCTTCTCCAGTAAGGAGCTACAAGAACTACAAACTTTAGAACTAAGGGCTTAGTTCTTTCTCTCAGATATTTCGGTACTATCGTAATCATACTGTCAAACAATTTCACCATGTCAAAATGACATCGCCAAATGCTTCTATCGTTTATTCAAAAATGGCTGCTGCTGTTGATTGTGCACGTTGGTCCACTGAAGAAATAAAAGTTTTAATTAATATCTGGGGAAATCACGAAATATAACTAAAATTTGATGGAACTATCAGAGATTCGGAGGTGTATAAGAAAAATCTGTGACGAATTCAAAAAATTGGATATGCTCGGACAGTTCTACAAATTCGAAGCAAAATAAAAGCTTTGAAACGGGACCTTTTCGGTGCCGATTTGGGATAGCCTAGCCCAGCGCGCCTAGCTTTTGCTTATGTTCGACAAGATGGGCAATAACATTACAATATGATTATCTTGATATTTCTATCGTTTGGTGATGTAGTTGCCACATCGGGATGGCGTTTATTATAGTTAATTTGTATTGGTTTCTTTTTTTGTTCGCGATTACCCTTGTATAGTCAAGTAAATCTATCAACCAATCACCAGATTTTCATGTAAGCGGGCTGAAAAAAATACTGGAAAAAAGCTGGATTTTCTCCTCGACCCTAGCTCGCCGGCAATTTGTGGGCATTCATATAAACGGGGTCTATGTTATCCACGGGTCCAAATTGCCGTAATTGCATTCAAAACCACGACAAATGTATCTTTTTAATGTAGACCGTGTGTGCAAGTCCGCATGAGTGAATTTGAATGAACGAAAGGAAAGATTAAGCACAGAAGCAAGAGCGCTCTGGAGAATAGATAAGTGCTCATATTTATGTTATAGTTTGATTAATAAGTTCGATTGTTCCTCGGCATTAGTTATTAGAGTGCATATTCAGTCTAATGAGGGAAAAAGGAAATAAAAGTGTTTAACTTGAGAAATGTCTGATTCTTACTCGAAACCACTCACACCCGCGATCGGAAGATCGAACTCGAAGTATCTTTTGAGAATTAATTGATTTGAAATTCGTTCCTCTAGCATATATTGTCAATTGTCGTTGAGAATTGCGATTATTAAATAAAAATCGTCGAGTTTTACACACACAATGTCTCTTGATTCTTCCCCACAGGATATTATATATATATAATCACCAAAAAAGTTAATTTCAAACTCATAACGTAGAACTTTTTATCAGTAATTAAAAAACTCACCTGATTAATTATTATTTAACTGGCATTATATTTCTTTGTTCCCATTTAGAGCAAAGAAATATTGTGTTATAAAGCACAACAAAAAATTATCACAAAAAAAGTAATTCTTCTTGTCAGTTTTAACCTTCAAATAAAGACAAACTAGTGTATAAAATTTCATTGATATGAAACCAAAACCAGAATTTAAAAAATTAAAAACTAATATTTAAAGTAAAACCTTTTTCCACTTGATCAAAATTAAATTTGATGGGAAGGAACGCTTTTCCGATTGTTCCTTTTCACCAACTTCTTTCAAATCTCAAACTCAATATAGAAATCATATCCCTGCAAAAATATTTGCCAAGAGAAATCCATCTACATGACGCAAGACAATACAGATTCTGACAAAGATGTTTAACCTAACATCTTAGGGCGTCCAATTTGACCGTATAAAACAAACGGGGATTCGCCTATGTACTCTAAAACTATCGCTACATCCCACCTTGACATATATCTAAGATATGTATGAAAAAAAGAACATATTATAACAAGGAGTTACCATTAGTGGAATAGTTATACGATGTACACGTAAGTACTTCAAAAATTTAGTTTCTTTTTTGTCTTGTCAACTAGCTTGTGTGTTAGATCATTGTTTATGTTTAGTAATGACTCCGTCAAAATGCCAGTGGAAAATTTTTTTGTTCCATCGAGTTTCTTTATTTCGAATTTTCTATAAGTTTAGTTCATGACCTAAGAGAGCACGAATATTTAAGTCGTATATAATGCAGAAGTTATTTTTCATGTTGAACTTAAACATAATGAAGGAAATTTCTGCCTATGTAAGTTGTTGGAAATTCATGAACAATGTAAATACTTTATCACAATAATATGATTCATGTTAAGGTAATATGTTGTGAACTGTGTTTATATTATCACGTGAATTGAAAATTGCAACGGGTTTATCCGCGAGCCTGTCACTAATCCTCTTGGGTAATTCTATTTCTCTTTAACACCCTTTTGTAAGCTTCACTTATGTCTAACGGAATCTTTGAACTCAATTTTCATTCACTTTAAAAGATCAGATTAATTCGAAATTTTGCTCACTTATCCAGGACTTATGACAATACAATACTTTAATATTTTTGTTCCATTATCCTGATCATTATCATCAGGATTAATGATTTCCCATTTTCAAATCCCATCCCGCATCTGGCGTTTAATTCCAGATCTCATTTCCAGATTTGGCAACTAAAAGATTAAGTTTCACACAACTTCATTCGATAAGTATAAAAAGTGCTTTTTTTTTTTTTAAACTGTAATTTATTAACTGTTGCTCTATTGAAAACTTTCTACCGAAGAAGAAGATTCGATTTATTTAAATGTAAAGGTTCTATTTAAGCATAGACTTTTAGGTACGCAAATTTTCTGAAGAGTAGTTTAGAGCTAGTCGAGTTAGTCGACGAGTAATTTCTGAATAATCAAAGATTGCTAATCGACGCGATTTAGTCAATACGATAGAGCTTAATTATAACGATCGGAGGTCGAACAACTAAGAACGGAATTACGATAAATTGAAAGTAGACATTCAAAGTGTTCCAAGAGTAAGTGAATGAAATAATACTCAAAAATTAGGTATCCTTTTTTTTATTTGCTGCGTAGTTTCTTTTATATTTAGTAGAGGTGTGTATTTCCTACCCTGGGTTGTTAATTTAAGTGAGAGAACAATAAATTAGAATTTGTACTGATTATGTGGCTGATCTTTCTTCTAACCCCAAACACCACTAAACGCATCGCTTTTATTACACAATTATATTCTTTTGTACTCAATTCTTGTACTTCGAAATTTTACAACGTTACTGTTGAACATTGCTCTTATGGTCTTAGATGATTAGTAACAAAAATGTGCAAGTGCATATTAAAAAAAAGTGCATATTAAATAATAACGATTAAAAGAGAGCACTAGACAAAAGCAGATTATTTTGCTATTTTTCGCTATGTGAAACTGCTAAATAATTTACTTGAGTAGACTTTTGATTACTTCTTTGATCTTCACTAATTGTGAAAACTTAGAAGATGAAGAAATTATATTCATTCGTTTCAAAAGTGGAACAAACCTTCCTAGTTTTTTTTCATTATTATCATCAGTGACTTGAAAACAATGCGTTTTTGTACTTTTCGTACTAATCTTATTTCGATGTAGAGTAAAAGAAATCCAAATATAAAATTAATACAAATGCGTAAATGACATCAGATAATTTAAATAAATTAATAACAGAGGTGAAGGCAAAGCACTGTCTTAAAATAAAGCTCCGGTCTTGTAATAGAATTCATCTTGTGATACGTTGGGTCAATAAGTAAAATCAAAGCAATTTTTTAAAAATAATGTTTCTATTCTTAAAACGTATTTAATTCTTCAAAAAAGAGATGTTTCAAGTTTTTCATAAATTCGTATTCCCTAGTAAATAAGACTAAAAAGAAATGCAGATTAAAAGTATAGACAATACTTAAAACCTTTGTATAATGGTACATGTAATTTGAATTGGTATAAGCTAAATTTAAAATGAATGAATGAAAAACTTTAAGAATAAAAGTAAATTCAAGAAAAATAAATTATTATAAATACCTTTAACTATAAATAAATTTGAGAATTTAAAAAATTGCATTATGCAGTTTAAATTTGTAACAGTCGTCCCTACGCTTGACTAATTTGGAAGGCTCTACACTCATAAGATTGTAACTTAACTCGACATAACACTAGGAGTACTCCACGTAACACAAAACACTAAGAACTTATCAGATATAAAAGGTACTTACGTATTATCGCAACCTATTGGTGACATTATATAAAATAAAGCACATGATTGCCAATTCAGCACATACGACATATGCGAAATCGGAGTTGCCAATTGGAGAGTTATCTTGAAAGTTGACGTTGTTACGATAATACGTACGTACCTATAAAAAATCAACTAACAATTTATTGAATGATTAGACTACCTCTCAAGAAAAGAGGTGTGGTGATCCCTTTAGCTATCCTATTAGAAAAAATCAAAATACATTTAACATTAAATATTAACATTACTGTATTAACATCAAGTGTCATCCACTACAAGTTTAAAAAATACTTGATTGGAGAAATAGAAAGTATTGTATTAACGATTATGAATAAGATAAATAAAATATTGAAAATATATATATATATATATATATATATATATATATATATATAGGGAGAGCGTGAACTAGTATTAGGAATTGAAAAATATACGTATACTTTAAAATCAAATTCATTTTTCAATTCCTACTATTAGCTTACACTCTCTATATATTTATTTATCTTGGTAGAATTTTAAATTGTTAATGAAATATACATTTTAAAGCGCTCCATTGAGCTGAAATTCTATATACCTGATTATTTTGGACGACAATACAATAAATTTAATTATAATTAATAAAAATTAATTGATTAAAACTAATTATTCAAAGAATTACAAATAGAGCCACGTTGGCATCCTTTTTGGTGACTTAGCGACCCTTTTGGCGACTTGTGTCAAAACTTGAAAAGGTGTTTTTTCCCCTCACGTTTTTAAGCATTCAGTTGAACTGTAATTTTATAGACACGATTGTTTTGGATGACAATACGATACTTTAATGATAATGAATAAAACTGAATTACCACTTAATGTTGTGATTCGGTCTTATGAATATACATATTTATATTAATTGTAACTATTTAATAAAAAGTAGCTACAAAATAAAATTTTTCTTTGTTGATCTAAGTAGGAATTGACTTAATTTTTTTTATATTACTTGTTCTTACCTATATGCCTTTTTATTACTGACAAATACGTACTTTTTAAAAGAAAGTTTCTATAAAAAGCAAAAGTTGGCAACATCAAAGTACATGAACTGATTGACTGGAAAACGTCATTGCATTTATCATGTGACTCTGACATCATATGAATTAATGAATTGATTGTCTGGCAACACGTGATATCAGTTGTAATTAGCGCGTCGTAGGAATTTAGCCCATTGAATCTGAACTAAGATAAATGACAAGCAAAAGATATCCCTACGCTAATTACTTTAATAGCAGATAAACTCTTAATTCTGAGCAAGAAATTGCTATCCAGTTGATAGAAACAATATCTCACTATGGCAGTTTAAATATCAACTTTTTACCCTTGCAAAGCCCTCATTTTATTTCTAAAACTAATCTCCATACCATAGGTAAGAAGGTGGCAGTTGAACTTTCAGTAAAACTTTAAAGAAAAAAATCCAAGTTAGTTTGAGAGAGAGGTGAGACAGCCTGATACAAATTGAAACTGCATATTTCTGAAAATATGTTCACCCCAGTTTATTAAAATAAGATGCGAGTGATATTATATAAGTTGCCGAATATTATTCAAAAAGTTAGCATTTAAGGGGAAAAAAACATGTCTTATAACAGAGATTTAGAGAAATATATATTAGAAACATTATTATTAAAGTAAAGCATATTTTACATGTTATATTTATAGATTTATCAAAATAAATATAAACAATTAACTGAAAAATTTATTTTTACTCAGAATGTACATAAAAAATAAGATTCTTTTATTTCTGTCTTTTCGAAACCTGGTTGATTTACGAACACACACACAGACGATAGAAACATTATAATCTTTTTTTAATAGTACTTTGATTGTATATTTGTATTCTTTTAGAATAGTATGTCACCAGTATAGGAATCTTTTTAGAATAATGTAAGGAACTCTCTTAATGATACCATTTTCTCTAAAAACCATTGTAATTTAGATAAAAATCTAAGACCTCAATAAAAGATATTATTCACGTATTACTTGCTCTGGGATATATATCAAGTCGAAATTTAAATTTCACAGTTAAATTAAACTCAATTCCGTCATGAATATTTTCAAGTAATTGCTATTTTGGACAATGAAGTTCTTTCAAAAACCGAGGAAATTATTCAAATCATTAGCATCTTAAAATAAATAAAAATAAAAAAAACCTTTTAAATTAAACTGTGACGAGTGAAGATTATGCGCATTGGAAACGTCATGAAGAACTAATGGATTTGTCGACCATCTTCATTTCTATTCCAGTTCCAAATGGAAAATTTATTCAAATCATGTATCGGAAGAAGTTGAAGGTTGCTGTGGGTCGAAAAGGTCTCTAACCCTTAACTCCTTATCAAGGGTATCGGAACTTTGAGGGTGATCACTGAGGGTGAAAAAGCTGCGTGTTTTGAAAGCGATACTTCAGTCGTAATTGAAAGATGTATTAATATATTCTTAATCAAAATTCCTTGGAACAAAAAAAAAAAAAAGGCATTTATTTTCCTTAGTGCAGCGTTTCTCAAACTGCGGAGAGCGCAAGCATATTGAAAAGTCGAAAACAAAAGATTTAAGAGGTGTTGGAAAGTTGAAATCTTATTTTTTTGACACTTTGAGATTTTTAAAATTTTCAAATTGATAGATTTTTCCTTTCTAAAAAAACCTTCTTTTAATCAGGGGAATTAGAAGCCCTTAAAACCTGTTTTTAAAAATCGTTGAAACTAGGCCCGCCCATTTGAAAAGGGGAAAAAAAAAAACCCCAAAATACTTCCTTTTTTTCTTAAAAATTGAACGTCTGATATAAACCAAAACATGTATTTTTTTGTAAATTGAGCTTTTATTTTTTTTTTTCTAGCCGATTAGAAATCGTGATACAGGCTAGAGTATCATCTCTTCATCATCCCGCGACCTATTATTGAGGAAAAAAGATGAAACCCCTAAACTCTGCCGTAATAAAATTAGTTTTATTGTGATTTAATTTATATACAATAAAACAACACTAGTCTAGGAGGTTTTTGATCGGGGGGGGATGCGGAAACCAATTTGACAAATAGCGCAATTAACCACTGAATCTATATTTATAGATTATTTCCTAACTTAATAGAATCCGCCCTAGTCTTAAAGCTTAAACAAATAGTCTTACCGCTATTTCCTTGGCGAACAGTTACGGTCCTTAAATCATCAATTTATTCTTCAATCCGATTTGCTCCGGCTTAGGCAATACTCTTCTGGTCTCTGACCCACTTATTACTTATCTTCACTCTGGCACTATTAGACCGACTCCCAGAACACTAAGACTCTTCTCCTAGAACTTTACCTAACTTCACTTAGTTTACTTAGCGCTACTTAGTGCTTCACGCGAAAACTAAAGTTCCAATATATAAGATTCCTAATCTGCATAAACACGCTCTCTTCTTGGGTTGGTTGGAAAGAATTGCCATTCTGGCCCCAAAGAAATCCCAAGAGGATTAATAGAAGAAATACCGATAAAGCCCCGTCACAAAGTCTCACTGTATACATTAAAATCAATTTATCTCAAAATAGTAAAGTTTTATGTTCGATGTACCTTTTCTGAAGAACTACTGTTCACAGGTATGTAAATTTTTTATGATATATTTATAATGAAGTCTAATATATATTAAAATGAGGTTTTTGTAAAAAACTCAAAATTTTTTTACCAATTTTTTATGTGAAAAATGGGTTAAATTTGGCAATGTTTGATAAAATATTTCATAAATTACTAAGAAATTCAAAATTAGCTAAAAGCTCATGTCAATATACTGAGAAAGGTGCATTTTAATAGTATGAAAAATTTCAAGCATATACATGAAATAGATTGTGAAAAAACGGTACATCGAAAACAGCCAGTTTAACATTGTAAGTATATATATAGAAAGAGGTTATCAACTCCCCTTTAAAAAAATATTAATTTACTGAAAGTAAATAAACAAAATACATTCTGGTATAATAAAACAAAATACACATTTACACTGATTTAATGCATTTATAAATGCATCAGTATTGCACAATGCATTTTATAGTTCGTTTAACAATACTAAATTAAGAACAACATTAATAATTACCAATGACCCCATGGATATGTCATAAAAATTATATACAAAATTTAGCACACTTATCTTGATAATTTGTGCGGTTTATAATTATTCCCTAAACTGCTGAATTAAAGCTAAGCGCTTCGCTCCCCAACGCTCCCGTTTTTCACGCAGGCGCGCGTATGTGATGTATTGGGGGAGGGGAGGGGGAAGAGAAAAGGAAGAGAAATAAGCAAATCCTTTGAAATATGCAATCCTTCGTAAACACTGTAAAGGTACTTTTTTTGCATTCCTAAGTCTTCAGAATAATTTTATGGAAAGCAGTGCACAGGAAAGATCGTACTTCGGAAAGACGTATATATACGTCCGGGCAATTAACGTTATGGCTGAGTGAGACGTTTATATACGTCGATGGCCCTTAAGAGGTTAAAGTAGTATTATAGCCTTATTATCAAAGTATATTTTTGAATTCAATACATTGTTATTGTATCAAGGAGAGCGATAAAAATTATGATTGAATATTGGGTCGTAAATATTGAAACTGAGAAGCACTTGCCTTAGTGAGACAAGAAAGTTTACATTTGTTAATTTTAATCCAAGTTGGTTAGAAGAAATGTTACATTTGTAAGAGCCTATCGACCATTTTTATCTAACTAGAAAAATGTCGCCTTGGGATGCAATATCCGTCAATAATGCAAACGGATAACTATTTCAATTTGTACAAGTCTAGCTGCACAATTGTGCTCTTTCATAATCGGCGATGTTCTACATGCGTAAGGAAGAAATGTATCGAATGGAATAAAGAGTTACGATACTATAATTCGGATATTCATTGAAAAAATTCATTATATTTCTATTAGTAATTTCGGTACTTACGTATTATACTATCGACCAATGGACTAAATTCATGTGATGTCATAGTTACATGATAACTGAGCCGCGTGTTTTCGGCCAATCAGTTCATAAATTAATGGGACGTCAAAAACGCGTTTCCAGTCAATGGACTAAATACATGTGACGTCATAGTCACATGATAACTCAGGCATGTGTTTTCAGCCAAAACAGTTTATAAATTAATGCGACATCATAATAACATCATAAGTGTAATCACGCGTTTCCAGCCAATTAGTTCATGTGCTTCACTGTAGTCAACTTTTGCTTTTTGCTGAAACTTTTCAAAAATACATGTTCATCAACGATATAAAAATGCACATAGAAAAAAAACAAAATGCACTTAATTTAAAACATTCGTAGAATGTATTTTTTTAATTTTGAGAACTGTTTGAAGAATTTTAGCACGTGAACTCTTTACCCAATCATCAAATTTTAAATGTTTTCTAAACTTTACAAGTTGAACAACTTAGTATGTCAATTTTTAATCAATGGGAAACACGTGATTGCCATTATCATGTGACCCTCGTGAATTTAGTCCATTTCGCGAAGTGAAAGACTTCGCCAAGAAATCTACTAGAACAAAATTATTACGTTTGTTCGAGTGTGAGTTTTCCCATGACTATTTGCTGCCTATCGAGCAATTTTTGTTTTCATTTGACGAATTGATCGTCGGTGTAATAAGTAAGTCCTGCAACTTCATTTGTCAAACGATAAGTGAGACAAGACCAGGAAGAAAATAAATATTGATCTACTTGGTGAGAAATTTGGAAAAAAAAATGCTTATACTGTTAATATAGAATGCAATTGCGAGATGTTTTTTTTATATTGTATGCTTAAGACATCTTGGAAAAGAAATTATTCTTCTAACACAACCAAATCTCTTGGCGACTTTTTCGTCTCGGTGTATTTTCTGGGAGGAATTCATCGTCAGTTGGATTTAGCTTCCTCCTTGCAGGAGAAACTACAATGAAAACAGTATATGGCGGAATGAGTCAGTGTTGTTGTTGTTCCAGGGCCGCGCGTTGGTAGCCTAGTGGTGAGAGCATCGGACTCCAGACCGGAAGGCCTGGGTTCGATGCCCGATACCACCAAATACCCTCCGACTACACATGGAGTACGTGCTCGTTAAATCAGTGGTTGTGAAAGTCTTGTGGGCTGAATCACGAGTGCAGGGGACTGGAGAATATTTCCTTGCCCTTCAGTTCCCTGCCTAAATTTTGGAGGAGGAGATAGGTGGTGTCGGCATCTATCGGCCCTTCGGGGAATTTCGCCAAGCTAATTTGTACTGTCACCTGTATGGTGCTCAAGGCCAACGACACTTCTAGCCCCTTGCCACGAGGAATTTCGTGGGCCTTGATCTGACTACGTCAGACAGGCGGCATTAGAAACAACAACATGAGTCAGCGAGTGAGTAAATACAATCGACGCACTATAAAGAAACTGAAGGACTATTTGCGATGGGTCTCGTAATTTCGAATCGCGGTCAAGTGATGAGGACGACACTTGAGCTTGCACCTATTTCCTGAATTTCCACACCACCCCAACAAGAAGACTTTTGAGCCTCCACAGACTCAACGTGTATTAGCTCTCTACACGGAAGAAGGGGAAGGAGAGCTTCAATGTCACTGAGATTCAAATCCATGACCACTAAGCTATCGCGGCCACTCGTAGATGGCGGGGGAAAATAAGCCGAAGTGCTCAAATTCGGTGTCAAAAATGATGTTGTGGTTATAGGGGAAAAGCACGTAAAAAACAATGTGTACTTGGTATTCCTACATTTAAATATAGGCAAATCTGATTGGTTCTTTAGGTCTAGCGATGCTATTTGCTGTGCCATAGGGTCTGGGTTTGAATCCCAGCGAAGGCATGGGTGTTTGTAAACATTTCGTGCTTTTGCGGCATGGAGCCTTAAGTCCTCTCGTGAGGTTGGTGAAGGGGAAGAGAGGTGGGAGGCCCCTGACCACCCCTAGAGTGTTCTCCCTCAAAATTGGATGAAACTGGGCCAAAACTGTCACCTGCATGGTGCTCAAAGCTACGGATAACGAAAGGTGTACATCTAGCCCTTTGCCACGACAAATTTTATGGGTCTCGATCTGACTCGTAACAACAGCAGATACACTGAAGGGTGTTTCATAGAGTATTGCAAATGGTTTGGTAGAATAAATATCAAACATTTTTCGAATTTGTTATGCTTTATGAAAATTTATTTTATCGAGCATCATTTTAATGAGTTTCATTCTAATATTTCATCAAAACGAAATTAACTGAGCTTTCTTAAAGATATTTTACTTAATGGTTTAAAATAATCTTTGCCAACAAACAAATCAAGCAATCAACAATGACCCAATCTAATTTTTAAAATAAATTAAATATATGAATATATGCGGCAGTTCTCTCTCATCGAGGAATTAATGTAAAATTCTTGAAATTTTACATAATCTTAGACTTAAATGATATTTAAAATCTTTTAAATTGAAAAGACAAAAAAAAAATTATACCCTTGTATTATATAAAATATACCAGGAAAATGTTAAAAGTTCTTTGACGCAGAAATTAGTAAATCCATTCGATGAATAAGTCTTATTTTTAAGCAACAAAATTTAAGAAATTTAAAAAAATCCTTAGCTTGTATTTTTTTTTATAAAAGGTATTACAAATATTCTGTTAATTTTAATATTTAATAGTATACATACAAAAAAAAAGGATACATTCGATTTATTAAAAATCATTTATTACTTTGTTATATAAAAAAAACCCGAATATTATTACGTCAATGAAATTGAAAATAAAATAAGCGAATCAATTCTGGAATAAATAAAACAAGCTAAAACTTGAATAGAATTAAAGTATTCATGAATTATGTTTTGATTGATTACCTAGATCTAAAAAAGATTCATTAAAAAAATTTCTATTTTAATGTATTCTATTTTTTTTATCCAATATAAAAATTGTTTTCCTTGTGAATTATTTGCAAGAATAATATGCATGAAGAAAAGCTGATTATTCTGGTATCAAAAAACTTGGTACTTAAAAAAAATAATTATGAAATACTTCTTTGTCCCATTTTTATTCATAATTACCTTTCATTGGGTGTCAGGCCTTAAACAAACTTAATTTATTACATCCACTGAATTATTTATCCTAAAAAAAACTATACGAGTCTCCCATTACACGAGGCGCAGCAATTACACAATCAAATTTCCCGGCATGCAACGCCCGCCAGATATGCAGAAGATTCGAAAGCGGGAAAAAATATCAAAATTCTCCTATTCTCTTAATCTATTATCTGTGAAATCCTGCGAAAGAGTCATTTAGCGAAGGTGATCGCCTAGATGTTTTGCTGAGAAAAACTCATCTTCATGCTTGATTGGTGTCAAGGTTTTCTGTGGTAAAATGATTTTAAGGTAATTGAGCGAGGTGTTATATGAGCGATTTTTCAAGATGGCGTCATCTCGATTCTTTATCGAATGTAATGGTTTCAAGTGTGAGGAGTTCCCACACTTGAATCGTGTGCGATTTGCGTTCCGTGGTTCGATTTTGAGTGGGAAAACGTGCTGATGGACTCGTAACGGATCTGTTTCATCGCATTTTTGGTATGTGGTTTAGTTACAAATCTAGTGGCTCATTTGGTAGGTATTTGTGAAGATATAGCCTTTTCTTTGTTTCGAATAAATGGATCTAAATTGAGTGCTAATACACAAAACAATAGGAAGTTTTACTGTCTGGGGTTTTTACTTGGAAACGTTAGTGGTAACAAATAGCAATAAAAAACAATTGCGCAATAACATTTGATACAATTGGAGAGGAACAATGAAAAGATTAACACTTAATCTAATCTCAACCGATTCTGTCTTTACTAGTGTAAAATACACCTCCACACTTCTTTAATATTTATGATAAATGATGACGTAATTTAGAAATATGAAAAATCTAATTTTTATGTAATAAATTAAACAACATATCCTATTATATAATAGGAATGAAAAAAATCTGTAAATGTGAATAAGAGTTAACCAAAGAAACTTGTTGATTAGTTTAAGCAATGATAAGAGAATAAAACATGCATGAGATTTCTTAGTCAATTTCTTAAGTCTTTGATGTAAAAGATGGTAAATTATAAGTCGATATCTCTGAAGAATATTATGTAGCATCAAGAGTATTTACTAGATTTCTTGTTATGGAATGAAGATTGTTCGGCATGAAAAACAGATTAGTACACAGAAAAGATGTTTTTAAAAAAAGGGAAATTTTTTCCCTTAAAATTGGGACCATAAATATAGTTTCAAAAAAAACAAAAAATTTAAAAATCTTTAAGCGGAGATAAATATTTTTAAGTTTTTTTTCAAAAAATTTTAAAGTATTTTTTTTTGGAAAGTTCATTTGGAGATTGGTTTACACATTTTATTCCTTGTTATTTAAATCTATTTAAATACTATTAAAATATTTAAAAGGACAAAAAATAATTTTTTTTTCTTAGAAAAAGTGTACTTTGGGAGAGCTTTGAAGACAAACAAAAATTTATATTTCGGATTAATTATAAAATCTTAATTTAAAAAAGGAAAACCATTAAAAAATGTGTAAGTTTAAGGTTTTTGAAAAGTATTTAAAAAACGAAATTTTTTTTAAATTCATTGGAAATTTAAAGGGGGAACTAAATAAATCCAAACTAATGCAAGTTTTCTTTTTGGTAGTTTTACGGGGGTTACTTGGTAAGAAGGACCCTTTTAAACCAGGACGTCTTAAGGCAGGCCAACGGGCCCAACCCGGGGGCCTCTGCACTGGGGGGCTCTCACTTCTCGACTCAGCTTTAATAAGTTTGTTTGAAAAATTTTCAAGGTAAAAGTTTTTTCCCGGTTCATTCTCGAACTGGGAATTTCGGCGATATGTCAACTGGGTACATGTGATGACCGTTCCATGAATAGCCCCTGCCATACACCATATTTTCATTCAGTAAAAAGAGGAGTGGTCGAGCCGGTTGTGCATTATAAGTCATACACATTTATTTGTTTGGGGTTTTTAAAAAGTATTTGACAATTTTTATGTACGTCCACTTTAGGGTAAAAGGTGGGGCCTAATTTTTTGGGGGGCCAGGACCTCAAGAAGTTTTAAAACCCCTCCCCTTTAACTACAAAAAAAAGTCGGCACAAAATTTGGGGAAAGGTACTTTGTTAATACCATCAACTTTTTTTTATAAAAAAAAAAGAATTTACTTAAAAAATATCTCCAAATGCTGCCTCTGATACTATTGTTTTTGAACAGAAAGGTGTTCCAATATTGGCTGATCGGCGGCGTATTTTGATTTAAAGAAACTGGTGGATAGTATAATACAGCGTTTCTCAAACTGTGTGGGGCGTGACAACTCTCAAGGGGGGGCCGAGCAATTGAAAAAAACAAAAGAAATTTTAAAAAATTTTTAAAATTTCTGAAAAACAAAAAAAAATACACTGAAAAATAAAAATAATTTACATGATATATTACACTTATAAATGTATTAATGCTACACAATGTCTTTTATAAAAAAAATTAACAGTACTATTTATAATTTATCAGGGACCCCATGGGCTTGTCATATATTTAATTAAAAACAAAAAATCAACACTTATCCTGATAATTTGTACAGTTTATAATTAATCCCTTAAATGCTGATTAAAAGTTACGCGATTCGCTTCCCCAATGCCTAACCTATTTCCACGTAGTTGCGCGTATGTGAAGTACTCTGTGAGAAGGAATAAAGAACAAATAATCTGAAATGAGTAAATCCTTCGCAAACATTGTCAATGACCTTTTACTGTATTCCAAAGCTTTCGGAATAATTTTATGAATATCAGTGCACAGAAAAGATCGTACTTCTGACACACGCATATATGCGTCTGGGGAATTAAACGCTTTGGCTGAACGAGACGTTTACATACGCCACGGTCGCTTAAGAGATTAAAGTCGTGTTGTAGCTTTAGCATCAATGTATAATATTATTGAATTCAACTCATTGTTATTGTATGAGTGGGCGCGATGAAAATGATGAGATTGAATATTGGGTCGTGAATATTGCAACTTTGAGAAGCATTGGTATAATACACAAGTACAATTAAGAAAACTTATGCGATTCTTTACCTCTGTATATATAATGCGCGAGCATTTATTTAAAATTTATTCAATTTTGTCATTTTAGTGGTGGGGGTGTGGGAAAGAAAAATAAAATATCTGCCCGTTTTCTTATTTTAGTCGCCTTCTAAATTGAATATTTGTCTGCAGTTGAGAGGTCAGCACCTTTTCTTATTCAAAATTACTATTTTTATTCCAATCAATTCATTTCAAAGCCAATTCTAGGGTAATAAAAACTAAATCTGAATAGATTTTTAATTTTGAACTATGAAAGAATAATATGAAGCAATTTTCCTTTAATTTTTCGAATAATCTCTATGGATATAAAGTCAAATTTAGAGGTAAACACGCATTCTGTTTTTTTTTAAGCAACATGTTCGGTAATTTGCCTGGTTAATTAAATCAGTCTAAATCAGAGGTACTCAACCTTTTTTTCTGCCGGGCCTCTTGCATATGGTTAGCTATTTCACGCGGGCCGCAACATGGGGGAGGGGGTAGAAATGCTTTAAGTTCAAGATGATATAGAACATTTTAAATGTGGAAAATTGATCAAAATATTAAAACTCCTATTTTGCTTTTTTTTAATTATTTTTATTTTTGTCACTGATTTTTTCCGAATTGGAAGCATTTTAAATCACTGTCACAACAACAACATCAGTAAACGGTTTCATATGATTACCAATAACATAACAAATTTAATAGGGTGCCTTTGTTACGGCTGTGACATTACCACTGAAAAAACGCTTTCTTGCTGTTGTAAAGATGATTCAAGAAAGCCTATTTATCACCTCTTTAAAATCTTCGAGGAAAAAATTATTTGAACAATTTTTCTGTTTTTGGTATTTTTAAATACACTTTCAGACAAATCAAACAATGACTGATCCAACACATGCTTGCTTTTTCCCTACAAATAGACAACTTTCAATGTACCTTGAAACATCCTATTTCTTCGAATATTTTCGTTTGAAGATATGAAAATAGTTAAAATTAGCTCCACTCAAAAAAGGGTCCTTTCTCCATGTTGTCTATTACCGCTAATCAGAAAAAATATCAATTCACACCACACGACACCGACAGCAAAAAGTAAAATTGATATATTTGTTTTCTTAACAAAGAATTTCCCGCCAAATTTTTATAAATAAATGAATTTCTTAGAGGAATAAGCCATGACTGTGCCACTTAAAAAGGCCTGGTGGGCCACATGCGGCAGGTTGAGTATCGCTGTTCTAAGTTATTCTAGTTCTAAATTTTCCGGACGTCGCAAAAGATTTTAAAAAATAAGTCCAAAAAGGGGCAGATTAAAATGAAAGCATTTTGAAGACTCCCCCGTGGAAGATTCAAAGTAATGAGGGCTTCCTGGAAAAAAAACCACTTTAAGAAAGACTCTTTGTTTTTCTTTTTTTATTTTTCCCCATTTATAAGCGAACATTTTTCACAAAGAAAGTTCCGAGCTATGCTTTTGTCTGAGCTACGATGACCGATTCAAATGAAGCGTAAATAACAAGAAAACTCAACTTTTTTTTTACCAGAGGTGTGGGAAAAAAGGTTAATGGAAACCATCCAAGACGGGTTTTATCTGGAATGGGGTTTGATTATCATCTTATTTTTACGCTTTGCACTTTTTAAGAGAACCCTTCCAGTTATTTTAAGTACAAACGTAAACATAAGTTATTGTTTAAATCGTGCGTTTGCAGATTATGATAAAGATGCTAATATAATAAGCCTGCATTCTTTTATAAATAGATTAATTTCTTTATATCTGATTCGTTTTATGTATATTTATGAATTGAAAAGAATTGTGTTATGAAAATATGTTCAATCAAATAAGTATGAAAATAGGTTTTTCAAGGTTAAAAAATATATAAAAATCAGAATACGGAATAAGTCTCCGAAAAAATATTTGAATGCGTAAAATTAGCTTTAAAACAATTAATTAATATATTTTGCCTATGTATTTTTTTTTTAATGTAAATGAAAAATTCAACGATCATCATACGCATCTTTATAAACGATGAAAAGAGCAAATACTTTAGTAATTATTTTCTTTTTCTACTCTTGTCAGAAACTAAAATTTGTTTTTGATTTTCAAACCACATCTTAAGTATCAGACAAAGATTTTGTATTATCTTTAATATTTATTAGTGCATAGAACTACTGTATCAAACTAATGAGTTGAAACAACTGCATCGAACAATTTCTTTGAAACAATTGCATCGAACAGTTGCGTTGAAACAATTACAACGAACAATTAATTGCATTGAAACAATTGCTTTGAACAGTTGCGTTGAAACAATTCATCGAACAATTAACTGCATTGAAACAAATTGCATCGAACAATTAATTGCGTTGAAACATTTGTATCGAACAATTGCGTTGAAACAACTACACTCGACAACCGAGTTGAAACAACTACACTCGACAACCGAGTTGAAACATTTACACTCGAAAACCGAGTTGAAACTACACTCAAAACCGAGTTGAAACAACTACACTCGAAAACCGAGTTGAAACAACTACACTCGAAAACCGAGTTGAAACAACTGCACTTGACAACTGAGTTAAAACAACTGCACTTGACAACTGAGTTGAAACAATTGCAAAGAATAATAGAGTTGAAATAATTGCAAAGAATAATAAGAATTGAAACAATTACATTCGACAACTGAGTTAAAACAACTGCATTCGACAACCGAGTTGAAATGACGGCATTCGACAACCGAGTTGAAGCAATTGCATTTGACAACCGAGTTGAAACAATTGCATTCGACAACTGAGTTGAAACAATTGCATGCGACAACTGAGTTGAAACAATTGAAAATAATAATAGAGTTGAAACAATTGCAAAGAATAATAGAGTTGAAACAATTGCAAAGAATAATAGAGTTGAAACAATTGCAAAGAATAATTGAGTTGAAACAATTGCAAAGAATAATTGAGTTGAAACAATTACAATGAAAAATACAGTTGAAATAATTACAACTAATAATAGAGTTGTAAAAAAATTCATCGAATAATAGAGTTGAAACAAATGAAAAATCATGAGCATCAAATAATTGACTTGGATGAATTAAATGATTCATAGCTTATTAACGTCACACCTCAGTTATACGTAAGCCTTAAAACTAACTAGGAATATATTGTTTGCAAAAAATATCGCGTTTGATTTCAAAATATACATAAAGAAAATATTTAAATACATTTATTTGAAAAGAAAAACTTATCCATACCTTTTTCTGCCAAAAAAGGGGAAGTCTAACACATACTTGTATATCTCTCATACAATTCTCAAGAGGTTTAACTCGGGATCTTATGTTCCTCCCATAATAATTGTATAGATCCACCTACAAAGAAGAATCAAACGTATTGTTGTGAGTTATTTACTTTGTTGTGCAATGAACAAAATCTTAAAGAGTAATTTTCTTCTACTATTTAACTTTTATCTACAACAATTACTTGAGCTCAGTAATCACCTTTTCAAATTATCACCCTTTGTTAAAAAATCGTTCTCCCAAATATGGCTTATGATATCTTCATCATTAAGTTATGACGCTTTCAGGGTGTTGTGCATCTAACTAAACCGGAAAAAAAACATTAAGTTTATTACTAAACCCCATCGTTGGCGCAACTCACAAGCAAGATGCATCTTTTGGAAAATTTAAAACCAAGGAGACCTTCTTTGGCGCATTAATACTGCAAATAAGTGCTCAAAAGATAAGAGACACATTTCAATAATTTAAAAGCAGGAATTGAAGAATCTCAGAAATCTTTTAACGTTTGTTTAGTATAAGTATTTTTTTATCAAATGCCTTAGGATATGTATAATTTTTTATAAATATTACAGTTATCTCGCAATAATGTTTGTAAGTCAGAATTTCTCAAAATGTGGGGCGCGTCCCCCTAGAGGGGCGTAATAGGGGGGTGGAGCCTTTTGAAAAGTCGAAACCAAAAGATAATTTAAAAAAATTATTAATTTACTGAAAGTAAACAAAAAACATTCTGACATAATAAAAAATAAAATGCACATACTGATATAATACATTTATAAATGTATCACTACTGCACGATGTGTTTTATGAGTAGTTAAATAGTTCTAAGTTAAGAACAAGTTTAATAATTACCAGTGACCTTATGGGCTTGTCATATATAAAATTATATTCAAAAATTAACAATTATGTTAATAATTTGTAAAGTTTATAATTAATCCCTTAACTGCTGATTGAAATTTACGCAATGAGTTCCCCAATGACACTGTTTTCCACGTAGACGCACTATGGGGCCCATGTGATTTATTGAAGAGGTAGGGGAAAAAGAATAAATAAGCAAAACGTCTCTGAAATAAGTCAATCCTTTGCAAACTCTGCCCCAAAGTCCATTTATTGCATTCCAAATCCTTCGGAATCATTTTATGGATAGCAGTGCACAGAAAAGATCGTACTTCAGAATGACGTATATATACGCTCAGGAGAATTAACGTTTTGGCTGAGAGAGACCTATATATACGCTAGTGACACTTAAGAGGTTAAAACCGTATAGTAGCTTTAGCGTCAAAATATAGTGTTCTTGAATTCAAAACATTGTTATTGTATGGAAGGGGGGGGGTGTTGCGATTGAAATTCTGATTATGAATATTTGGGTCGCAAATATTGTAAGTTTGAGAAGCACTGAAGTAAATGATTACATTGTGAACGAACTGAGATAGAAATGCCTAGTATAGAACACGGTCAGCTTTTCTATAAATTCAATACTAAGAGAAAAACTAACATGAAATGGGAAGTGTAAATGAAGAAATTAAAACTTAAGACATGTTCTCCGTGATATAAAAATCATTAACCTTAAACAATATCAAGAAAGGGTTTGAAATTCTCGTGGCGGCGCTTTCAGACTCATGGAGATTACAATAGGGAAGATTTTTCCATTGGAAATATTGCGTATTCTTTTTTCCATTGAGTTATAGAGACTACTTTTACATAAGAAAACCCCACAAAATTGGAAATTAAAATAGAGGCTTTGGTATAATTTGATCGTACTTTTAGCCATTTATTAATTTTTTTTATTACATTGGAATCAAAAAATGTGTTGAATGGATTGACAAAAATACTGTCAAAACTTTATATAACGAACCTCTTTAATGCGAATTTTTCTATATAGCGAACCTTTTCCTGGAACCTTGAACATTTCACGATTTTCTTCGTAAAATAACCTCTCTATAGCGAAGTGCATTTTCTATATAACGAATTTTTTTTTGTGATTCAATTTTTTTCTCCCTATTTATATAGTATTTCTAAACATTTGAAGTTTCTCTCTCTTTGATACATTTTATGGTGATCATAAATCTTAAACAGGTTTTATTAGATCCTAACTTACCGACAGCAATAGAGTTCTGGACGTTTCATCTAAAAAGTGCATCCTTTAACCCCCTGTTCACTAGAAATATCTTCGATATCCCTTTTCACCCTCAATGGAGTTTTCCAGTGTCCCCGTGTTCTAATTATAAAATAATGTATGTTTAATATTACTTGAATGCTTTTTTATAAAATGTCTTTAAAATTCGTTAATTTTAGTATAAAATTATTTTCTTAATATTGGAAATACGGTGAATTCTTAGACGTTTTTTTTTCTTTCTTTTTTGATGGGTAAGGCATATCAAATAAATATATATTAATTTTAAAAAAAGGTGTAAATAATAATTTTTTTTAATATATAGTGTTTATGAATTTAAAATTTGTTTTATGTGGTTTATAAAGTATATTAAAAGATGAACCTCTATACAACGAATATTCCATATAACGAACTCTTTTTCGGGATTTAGTGAATTCGTTATATAGAGGTCCGACTGTATTGAGAATTTTACTTCAGACTTTCGTCAAAAAAATGTATTTTCGAAAAGTAGAAAATTCGCCCAAACAAATATAACCACTTTAAAACTATCCTTTCTCTCTTTTTTATGTATGTACAGAGATTTCTTCAAGCAATTTAATGGAAACAAATGCGAACTGATAAATACCAAAATCAATTTTAGCGATATTGCTACCAGAAGAGAATTATAGACAATTTAAGGTATCCGACTACGTTCGGAACTTTAATTTTAAAAAAGCGCATAAATGGATAATTGTCATGATATTTGGTGTCACTTAGATTAGAATACATGTATAAAATTGTTTTAAGGACACATTTTGACAAAAAAAAAATATTTAAATACAATATTTCGGCAAAAAATGAACTTAGAATAACCTTTCTTCAAAATGTTCTCCTTTTGTGAAAAATGCTTCTATTATAAAAATATTTTGCCTGTCTATAGCTCGGACCTCTGTATAGAGGCTCAACTAGAATGTTTGAAATATATAACTTAGAAGTGGGTTTATCCATATTTTACGACAACAAAGGGGAGCAATTTTAAGAAAAAAAACACCAATAATTATTTAAATGGGTGGTAACTCTGAAAATAATGTGAATTTTTCAAAAATTGTAGTTGAGCCTCTGTAGAGAGGTCTGAGCTATATAGAGGCAAAATATTAGTATAATAGAAGCATTTTTCACAAATGGAGAACATTTTGAAAAAAGATTATTCTAAGTTAATTTTTAGCCGAAATATTGTGTTTAAATAGTCTTTTTTGTCAAAATGTCCTTAAAACAATTTTATACATGTATTCTAATGACATAACATCATGAAAATCCATTTATGCAACTTTCTAAAATCACGGTTCGAACACGATCGGATACTTAAATAACTAGATAAATATATAATAAAGCTGTTTTCTTACATATTTACTCCTTTCTATCTGTGATTAAAAATAATTGTTCCTTCCCAAATTTAATGTTTCATGAATTATTAATAGAGAACTATGAATCATGAATAACAGTTTTTCTCCTTTTATCTTTACAACTTCTTTTTTATCTTCAATTCAGACACAATGCTTCATCTATTTTTGAAGATTTCTCTGTGTTTCATATTTAATGGTTTAATATAAATCTAATGTAATTATTTCTAGTAAAAACGATTTATGTTGCCTTTCCAGTTTCATCCAAAGCATAAATTATTTTTAATAAAACAACGAATTATTCCACCCTTTGCGTGGGCACCTGAAGAAAAAATGTGTTTCTTTATTATTATGCTACAAAAAAAAAGTGTGTGTGTTTTTAATATTCCGTCAGAATCTGTTTGCAGACAGTACACAGCCCAAAAAAACAGTAGCGATAAATTAACATTAATTTCGCAAATGCAACATCCATTAAATAATCTGTTTTACAAAAAGCAGATCTTTTTATAGTTTTCCATACATGATTCATTATTTTAAAAATGAAACCGAAGTAAAATTATTTTAAGTTTTTTTTATCATGAAGAACACGTGTGTTTAAAGGTATTTCGCTCCTTTAAAAGTGCTAAGCTTTCAATGAACGGTGATATTGGCTTAGCTATTTGCAATTATATTTTATATCTGAAATTTATTCCAAATTGTACATGAAGTCAAGAGTGAGTGTGAGTGAGTTATATTTACATCTTACTATAAAGCTGCACGAGAGCTATTGGCGATGGACCTTGCAATTTTAAATCATGGTGAAGTGACGAGGACGTCACCTGAACTGACACCTCCCTCTTTAACTTACACATCATACCAACGGAAGGACGTTTGAGCATCGACATATTTAACATGCATCGGCCTCCTATGCACTGCATATCTTCACCAGCACTAGGCTCGAATCCATGACATGCCTGTCACTAGTCCGTGACCTTGACCACTAGGCTACCACAGCGACTTATAACGCGAACTCCTATTACGGCCCTATCTTACACTCATATTTGGAGCAACCGTTTAGGACAATTTTTCACACAGCTGAAGGTGAAGGGTTGCCGTAAGCAAAACGACAAGCTCTGACGTTAACTGCGCTCTATCTCCACATTGAAAAATTACTCGCCAATTTTTCTGCTCCGGAAAACGAACATCTAATATTATTTCTTTTATTTCGCTCGCGCTTTTGTTGACGGGTGGAAACAGAAATGGAGCACCATTCTGTTTAAAATATTAAACACCATTAAAATGTTATGCGCCATATCTGATGTGTTCGACGAAGCCAAAGCTGCCATCTTGTTTAAGAACGTAGGGTGCCGAAGAATCCCATTGGCTGGAATTTCAAGCAACTTTTATTTGGAACAATTTTTCAGCTCACTGGGGAAAAGTTGTTCAGAGTCGTCGCTATGTCAACTAGGATGAAATTGTTCGGAATTGATTGCAAGGAAGATTGCTCCAAATCCGTGTACGTGTGATACGGCCTTTAGTGTGCGTGACGAATAATATTGCAATACTCAAAAATTCTCTTAAATTCTCAAAGACGCCTTCGGATAAATAAAAAGAGGCAAGTAAAAATTATATTGTGTAAGGGGCCATAATTATCGAATACTTTTAACGCGCCGTATAAAGCGCACCTCCTGTTTTACGAAGGAACATTACGAAGGAAGGATTGTACAAGTGCAATGATCTTATGTTTTGAAGTCTTTTATTCAAGGTATTATATATTCCAGACTTTGAAAAAATAGCATCTTCTAGAACAGTGGACTTCAAACTGTGTTCCACGGAACCCTGGGGTTCCACGAGTCACAATAAAAAAATCGAAAAGAAACTTATAAATGTGTATGCAAAAAAGATTCACGTTCTCTAAAATGTTTATATACCCCAAAAATTTTTAAAGCTCATCCCTGTCATTAAGAAAGTGAAATATTTTTTCATACAAAATAAATTCTTTGCAATACTTTTCAAGTTTGAGTGAGTGAGTGAATATTAACGTCGCACTGTTCAGCTACACGAGGGCTTTTGGCGACGGACCACGTAATTTTGAACCATGGTCAAGTGACGTGGACGACACCTGAGCTGGCACCCCCCTCTCCTAACAACCACACCACACCAACGGGGCAATACTTTTCAAACTTATATAGTTAGTAGATTGGGAATATTTTATTGCTTGCTATCCTGGGTTCCATCAGATAATTTAATACTCGTTAGTACAATGTCTTGCAAAACTAAATAGTTTTCTAATGGAAAATGCAACTTTTTATACTTGTGAAAAAACACCTACAACAAACATATCCACACACACAGATTTGATGTTAAAAATCTAAATTTAGGCAAGAACAAATCCTAAATTTTATGTTACAAATTTTCTCTCTATCATGCAAAATACGCAGTATTTTTCAGACAGTTATAGATATTTTAATGTCATTCAGAACAATGTGTATGAGTAAAAAATATCTCTGAATGTGAGTGGCTACAAAAACAAGCAATATAAAAAACATTTTTTTAAGTCAATTCCAACTCAGATGAACAAAGAAAATTTTTATTTTAACTATTTTTTATTAAATAGTTACAATTAATATAAATATGTATATACATAGGACAGAACCACAGCATTAAGTGGTCATTAATTTTTATTAATTATCATTAAAGTATCGTATTGTTATCCAAAACAATCGTGTATATAAAATTTCAGTTCAACTGAATGTTTTAAAACGTGAGAAAAAAACTTTTTCAAGTTTTGACACAAGTCGCCAAAAGGGTCACTAAGTCGCCAAAAGGGTCACTAAGTCGCCAAAAATGATGCCAACGTGGCTGTATTTGTAATTCTTAAAATAATTAGTTTTAATCAATTAATTTTCATTCATTATAATTAAATTACTGTATTGTCAACCAAAATAATCACGTATATAAAATTTCAGCTCAATTCAGCGCTTCAAAATGTATTTTATTAAGGATTGAAAATTCCACCAAGATAAATAAATAAATATACAAATATATAGACAGTGCCAGCTAATAGTAGGAATTGAACAAATGAAACTCAGAATACGTAATATGTGTGATTGCAGTTATTCTCAATAAACCTAGGCTTCGATAATTTGTGTAAAAAAATGCAAGCACGCGCGTATCCAGTTACTTAACATAATACATGGGTAGGTGACACTTGTGATCACAGATTAATAACATTAACGAGTAAATTACATTAAAAGTAGATTAATTTTTTTAATAATAAATACAATACTTTTTTAATTGCCTTTACTTTTATCTATTGTTGATCTACTTAAATATTATTTTAAGATATATTCCTTTAAGTGTGTGTTTGGATTAATGTTCCACGAAAATAATTTCTAGTTCTAGGGGTTTTAGGAAAACCCTTTTAGTTCAAAAAGTATGTCATTCCTTTTAAATAAGCAGTATTTTGATCCATGTAGAAATCTAATTTTTTCATGCTTATCCTTTTTATATTTAAAGCTACCATTTTTTATACTCAGTGTATAACGCGCATCTATAGATTTTTATCATTTTTTGAGTTAAAAGTGAGCATTATACCCCGGATTTTGTGAAATTTTTTTTAACCCCTTTTACCCGCATTATGTTTTTATGCATTTTTTTGCAATGAAATTTTTTTTGATCAACCCTTGAAAATTAAGGGATATACATAAACAAAATACTCATTTTGGGGAAATTTAATCCGTTAGAGCTGTAAGTAATTTAAAAATAATTAACAAAATTAATTTTTGTATTGTTATAAAAAAAAAGAAAACATTTTTTGGTTTTTTCTACAAACAAAAAAAACACTTAAATTTTTACAACTATTTTTCGAGACAAAATGATAATCTTCGAATCCGCTAAAAAAGCAATTTTTTTTATAAAACTATTTGCCTTCCCCCAAAAAAATCATCATAGGAACCCGCTGCTATGTATCTTGGGAAAGTGGATTTCAAGAATACCCCTTTAAATATGTCAGAATTTCGCAAAAATAGTTTTTCATGAAATTTTAAAATGGTACTTTTTGACCGTCGGTAGATGGGGAAAAAGCAAAAAAATTTTGTAAAAAAACCAGAAAACAGAGTTCAACCATTATTTTTTGAACTATACGATGTGCAATCTCTACTACAAAGTTAAATTTTTTCATTAAACAATTTTTTAACGTAAAAATATTTAAATTAAATTTTTTAAAGGAAAAAAAAAATTTTCTAAAAAACCCCATCGGTGTATTTAGGCATCGCAATGGCATTTCTTCAACTTTTTTAGAAACGAAAAAATATTTCCTTTTTCTTTTTCCTTTATAGGAAGTAACAATGGATGTTAAGAGAACTTGGTGATGTAAGAAACTTTTTATATTTACATTTATTTCCTACTCCTACATTTCGTCATGCCTTTTTCCAAACTAGGAAATTCATTTCCTGAAAGTTCTTATCGGAGAAGGATCTCGGTATACTCCCCTTGCTATTTTTTAAAATTTTATTTTTCTTCCCCCAAAGGAACGTTGTAAAATGTAAGAGAAAAAGTTAAAACATAAAAAAATTTTTCTTAAAATGAAAATTCTTTCTGCTGAAACATTTTTATTCTTGACAAAAAAACAATTATTTAATTCATATTATAATGCAACACTCCCGAAGAAAATTTAAAAAAAACTTTTTCTGCATGGTAAAAGGCATTGTTTTAATTTTTGAAACCTACATTTTATTTTCATACTTGTGCTTTGTTTAGAATTATAAAATCCCACACATAAAACCATATATATTTATAGTATAACTGACTTTATTTTGTACTATATCCACCTGTATTATATAAATTGGTTGTCTAATCGACAATGTCATAGAGAAGAATCGACGCTAAAACATTGGAAACTTGAGACATGCGAGCATTTTAACTTTGTTCATATGTTATCATTGTAGTGTAAGAAGAAACATTTTACTAAATTAAGTTATTTTGTTACGGAAGAAAATTCGACAAATGATATACTTCTACATAAGATTAAAAATTTTTCCCACAATATATATAATATATATATATTGTAGAAATCCCATCAATATCAATTAAGAAGGACAACCATTGAAATACAAAACGTATTCAATGTCTATTTTGTGTTAATGTATAAAAATACATAATTTTTCGGGGTTTATTTTTTTTTTTTATTTTCTAAACCTTTTTTCCTATCGTAGCAATCACCAAACCGGGAATTTTCCCCCAAAATTTCTGAGACAAACAGGGGAGAAGTTTTTCCCACCCACCCTTTTGCATTTTTTTTTTCAAATTTTCGGGGCGATCAAACACCATTCTTTGCATATTTGACCACACTTACGCCTCACCTTGTAACGTAATCTGCACCAGAACCATACCGCACAAAACAAAAATTGAAAAGGGTAAAACGGGGTTGCAAAAAAAAAAAAGAAAAGGGGGTTTCCCGAAAAAAAAGAACGATTTGTTCCACGCCTCGTTACAACTTAAATATGAATGGCTGGTCGCACCCATAGCCCTGTGAATGTTCATAAACAGAACAAAGTAGGTCTTCTTTCGAACAAATTCCAGAATGGAAATGTCGTTGCTGGTTGTTAATGACTACGGACTTTTACAATATGAATCACGTCCACGATTGACAATGTCATCTATCACGAAAACTTAAGGATACTTGTCAGTTTGAGATACCAAAGTTACCGTCTCCTTTAAAGTTCTATGTCATTGGTGGATAGATTTTGATGTCGGAAGGTCGACATTCCATTATCTTCGAACACGTCGCTGTACACGCGTGACTGATTTAAATTCCGTAACAAATTACGCACTGTATCGTCTGCGATTGCTGAATAACGCACGCACGTGTGGTAGATCGGATTAGACCCAAAAATCTCGCAGAGTTTCCCAATACACGGATGAACAATTTGTTACATTCTGATGGGTAGTTCCGTAATAATAAGCCATTACCTTTGGATACTTTAATCCCAGACACCCTGTATTTTGATTAAGAATATTAATTCAGTTTTTATTGTTTTCAACATAGCCATTACTGCATCGTGATAAGTCTATATAAACAGCAGAGGCAGAATTATTGCGAAACATTTAAATTACTCTACCATGTTTGAGAGTCAGGGAAGGATTTTCAAAATTTTGGAGTACCCCAATGTCAGGTTGATACATAAAATGGGCCTTGGGGATCCAATATTTAAGAGACGCTGCTCTAAACGATTAAAATAGTGAATCGAATTCGAAATAAGTAAAAATAAAGTTTTGTCTAATTTTGCCTTTGTATGCACATTTTTTCAATATAAAATTTTCGTAATACTCTTTTCACTTTTTAATTGCTTGAGTTATGAGATCTTTTAAATGAAATTAAATGCTCATTTTTGCATAAAATTTGCCTCAGATCTCGATATTATTCTCTAGCTATATATTTGGAGCACTTAACCATCTACAATAGTGCCAAATGAGAGAGTTTAAGATACTTTGCTATATATATCCCAGTAGTTAAAGGATTTTAAAAATTTTCAAAATTAATTGCATGAGGTTTAAAACTTAAAGAAGTTTAGAAATACCATTAAAAAAGCTGAAAAAAGCCAAAAAAAAACACAAGCAAAGAAATATTTAAACTGGATCAAGATGATGGTGGAACTTTCCCTAGCCAATCTGGATTACAAGATAATCTGAATTTGAAAATTGTTGAGAGAAATCAAGCGTATGAGAGCTAGCAATCTGATTGGCTGTCAGAAGCAAAAATGAAATTTAACTTTACTAATTCGGAAAAGTTCGACCCTAGAGAGATAATCTCGCAATTCGACAAAATTGATTTGATTTCATTTTAATTGACGTTATCCTCTGAAACAACACGAGGGCTATTGGTAGCAGACTTCGTAATTTTGAATCCCGATCACAAGGGAGGAGAACGACATCTGAGCGCACTCCACGCGTCGCCTCGCCTCGCCTTCGAGATTTAATGTGTATCAGTGTTATCTAAGAAAGAATTTTTTTTTAAATTTAAATTTCATTTTAGTTAAAATGACATAAGTTTTGTAAAGGTGAAAGTTAAAATATTACGAGGTCTAACAATATTTTGTGTCTGGCGCCTCTCGAAAACATATTTCAACCTACTGTCATACGAATTTTCTTACAGTAGAAAACTTTAAATCGACATTTAAAAATCATATTTTATTTAATTTCTCAGTTCCATTTAAATGAGAATTGTTATAAATTGAGAGATTGCTTGATAAAGTCGTACTGTGAGTGTTATGGGTGATGAAGAATCGTTATTTTGAACTAACTACAAGTGACACACATACAAGGAGGACACCGGATCTGACACTCCACTCTCTCCCATAACACGCAAGTGAGAGATTTGAGCCTTTATTTACCTAATGTTCATCAGCCATCCTTTAGTGACAAGAGGGCTTGACCTCAAAACTGTTCCGGAACAACGCTGGTCCTGAGATGATATCAGGATCATGACCTTTCGTTGTGAGTGGTCATGGGATAAAGATGAGAGTGTAGATTAGAAAGAATATTAAAAAAAAAAGATTAATTGAACTGAAGTCAAATGCAAGATATTTCAGCAATTCTAGGATTATAGTCAGTGGCATTGATAATGATAAACTGAATTGTTATTTAGATCAGATTTAGCCATATTTGTACCATATTTCTTTTATTTATGTTTCTGTACTTTTCACTTATGTCAGTAGCTTTTTATTTTCTTTTAATTTGAAAGTTGTAAATACTTTTATATATGTACAGCAGCGTTTCTCAAAATGTAAGGACACACATCTTTGGGAAGGGAGCCTGACAACTCTACGAGAGAGGCTCCAGCATATTGAAAAGTCAAAAACAAAAGATTACTTAAAAAAATTATTGATTTACTGAAAGTAAGCAAACAAAATACATTCTGACATAATAAAAATAAAATACACATTTACTCTGATATATTACACTTATAAATGTATCAGTGCTACACAACGTACAGTCGAACCTCTATATTGCGAATTTTTCTACATAGCGAACTTTTCCTGGAACCAAGGACATTTCCAGATTTTCTTCGTAAACTAACCTCTCAATATCGAAAGGCATTTTCTATATAACGAACTTTTTCTCTTATGATTCAATTTTTCTCTATTTTTGAAGTATTTCTAGACATTTCAAGTTATTCTCCCTTTCAACTTATTTTATGGTGTTCATAAATTATGTGAACCGGTTTTATTATGTGCTTAAATCCCTGAAAGCAGTAGAATTCTGGGCATTTCACCCAAGAAGTGTAACCTTTAACCCGCAATGTCCAGTTCACTAGAAACATCTTCGATATCCCCTTGCACCCTCAGCGCAGTTGTCTCGTGAGTGAGTGAATACTAACGTCGTACTGTTCAGCTACACTAGGACTTTTGGCGACGGACCATATAATTTTGAACCATGGTTAAGTAACGTGGACAACACCTGTGAGCTGGCATCTCCCCCTCTCCCAACTACCACACCACCGGGAGGACGTTTGAGCTCTCGACAGATTAAACATGCATTGTTGCTCTACATGGCGGGTCTTTAGTGGTACTGGGCTCGAACTCGTGACAAGGCCAGTCACGATCCGATACCTTGACCACTCGGCTACCGCGGCCACGCAGTTGTCTCGTTTCCCTGTGTCCTTGAGTAGGGGTTCATTCATCAGTCTTACTGATAACTTCGTTTCTTGTGGCTTGAAAACGTCAAAACGTAAGTGCTTGAGCATCAAAGAAAAGAATTTAATTCTTCAGGAAGTGGGTAAAGGCTTCGAGAAACGTTCCTTGCAGTTTTTCTTTCTTTCTTTTTGATAAGTTAGATATATAAAATAAATATATATTAATTTACAAAAAGGTTCAAAATTAATTATTTGTAATTTACAAATAATATATCGTGTTTATGAGTTTAAAATTTGTTTTATGTTCTTCATAAAGGAAATTGAAAGATGAACCTCTATGTAATGAATTTTCCATATAACGAACTTTTTTCGGATTTAGTGACTTCGTTATATAGAGAGAGGTCCAACTGTATTTTATAATTAATTTAACAATACTCAGTTAAGAACAAGTTTAATAATTACCAGTGACTCACACACATGGGAGTGCCATGTATAAAATTATGTACAGAAATTAACATTCATCTTTATAATTTGTACGGTTTATAATTGATCCCTTAACTAAAGATTAAAAGTAACGCGATTCACTTCCCAATGCCAATCGTTTTCCACGTAGGCATGCGTATGTAAGGTATTGGGGGAGAGGAAGTAATAAATAAATCCTTCACAAACATTGTCAAGATCCTGTTTTTGCCTTCGGAATAATTTCATGAATAACAACACACAGAAAAGATCGTACTTCGGAAAGGCGTATATATACGTCCGGGCAATGAATGCTTTTACTAAGCAAAACGTTTACATACACCGGTGTCACTTTAGAGGTTAAGGTCGTATCGTAGTTTTAGCGTCGAAGTAAACTATTATTAAATTCAATACATTGTTATTGTATGGAGATGGGTGCAATGAAAATTATGATTGTATATTGGGTAGCAAATAGTGAAACTTTGAGAAGCACTGAAGTACAGTAATATTCCGAAAACTCGATACTTGATAACCCATCAGTTCCGGATAACTGGACTACACCCTTGCACCTTGCGCAAAAAACATGCAGACCCGTTCAACAGTTAACGAAAAAATGCCGGAAAATGATGAGACACCATTTAAACTCCTAAAATATCACGTTGTCATGGGCTAAAGCTGTCACCCCTTCAGTATTGTAAATAAGGTGCATCAGGTAATGGATTTACTGTGTCTTCGTCGTCTTCATGGTGAAGCAGCAAAATGCAGAATGCAGTACAGAAGACAAAAGGGCATTATTGCGCATTTATTTAAAAAAAAGTAGCCAGCTTTTGCAAAGTTGGCTACTTAATTTTCATTATATATAGACAGCTTTATACCTTCATTAAGTATTTTTCTGAGTGTGTTCGATCTTGGGAAATAACTGTACACCATATATTTATTAATTTTCTCATTTAGTAAAATGCTCTATGTGCCTTCATAAAGTACGTACTTTTCCTTTGTTAAGGATATTTAGGCAGTTTGTTTTCTGTTGTATTCTCAAGGAAACAATGCATACTGTATGTTCTGAGGAAACAACATTCTTGCTTCTTTTTTAATCTCATTCTTGATAATTCGGCATTTTCAGCAAACTCCGATCACCTTTCGGTTCATTTTAGGCCGAGTTTTAGGGTACTGTATACGAAAAAGCTTTTAATCCAACTTGTGAGATTCACTCCTCCACTCGAACTCTAAACATTTTCCTAAAAGAATATTAACAAAAGAAAAAACCACGAGAACACTACAGTTGTATCTTTCCTATCATTTTGATTCACATGGACGATGCAGATTTTAAAAGAGCGATTAACATCTTACAAAAGAAGTAAGATGGATTGGAAAGAGCAACATTTAAAATACTTATTTCCTTACTAGACAGTCTAATCCTATAATATTCGCCAGCCTGTCAAATTGAAATGAGAATCGAGTCTTCTTTATCAGAAGTACAATAGAGCAAGTGGCTATCCATTGCAAATAAGTAAAATTGTTACACATGATTGATATCCTTTTCGCCCACTCATTCATCATGAAGCATTTCTTTGTTCATTCAGAACTAAAATGAATAATTGGAGAGTGACGAATTTGAATCTCCTCCCCCAAAAGTTCGTTGAGAGAAAGATTAGCAATGCTATATGTTAGTGGCAATCGGAATATAGAAATTAAATGTATTATACATTGGTTGTTCAGAAATTAATTTCATTTTTACCTTATTTGAATTTTTTCACATCTTTACTTCACATTCAACCTGCCTTATTATGTATTTTGACAGCTGGTATAGTGAGGCTTGTTTGTGGAAAAGTTTGATTCTGAGCAATAGTTTTTGCTTGGTGTCCTATCAAATACGGAAAGTTGTCAGCAGAGTTTTTGGAACATGATTTATCTTTTTTTATTATAAAAAACGAGAAATTGCTGTTCAAGCAGGTAAAAAAGTTATTCTATGTGTATGAAAAAGATGTATTAATCGAAAGCCAGTGACACACTTGATTGCAAAAGTTTGTTCCGTCAATATTTGTTCTCTTCAAACTTTCCTCGTCAGTCCTACTACTTAACTATAAATTTGAGAAAGTTTTTTTAAAAAAAAGAACGGGAATTAAAAAATATGGATTACGCAAAATCATGCATGTAGAATTCTATAAAAGTCTGGGTGAAGTAACCGTCTACATAATGAAGTCATTGTCACTAATTACAGTCGGACCTCTATATAGCGAAGTCGCTAAATCCCGAAAAAAGTTCGTTATATGGAAAATTCATTATATGGTGGTTCATCTTTCAATTTTCTTTATAAACCACATAGAACAAATTTTAAATACATAAACACTATACATTAAAAACAGAAATTATTCACGCCTTTTTTTAAAATAATAATGTTTCTTTTATATATCATACCTATAAAAAATAGAAAGAAAGAAAAACTGCAAAGAAAGTTTCTTGACGTCTTTATCCACTTCCTAAGGAATTATTTTTTCTTTGATGCTTAAGCACTAAGTTTTGACATTTTTGAGTTACAAGAAACGAAGTTACCAGTACGACTGATCATCACTACAAATGAACTGCGACTAGTCCAAGGACACGAAACACGAGACAACCCTGAGAGTGAAAAGAGATATCAAAGATGTTTCTAGTGAACTGAACGATGGGGGTTACAGGTTGCACTTCTTGGATGAAACTCCTAGAATTCTATTGTTCTCGGTGAGCTAGAAACCTAATCAAACCAGTTCAAGATGTATGACCACTATAAAATGAGTTAAAAGAAAGAATATCTAGAAATATCCAGAAAAATTGAATTACAAGAGAAAAAGTTCGTTATATAGAAAATGAACTTCGCTATTGGGAGGTTATTTTACGAAGAAAATCGTGAAATGTCCTTAGTTCCAGGAAATGCTCACTATACAGAAAAATTCGCAATGTAGAGGTTCGTTATATGAAGGTTCGACTGTATATGCATTAAAATTTATTGATTTATAATAGGCATTACTCATATTTTTCAGTTTACAGTTAGTAAAATTAGTTAACCAAATTCCTAGTCAGAATTTTACCAAGGTCTTGCACTAAAAGTATGTATTGAACTTTTTTCAATAGTTTCTGGTATATTACTTGAGATTCAATCAATCGAATTTAATAAAATGCCTTCAGTTTTATTCAGTTCTTTTTAATGATTTGGTACTTACGTATTATACCGTTGACCATTTTTACAAAATAAAACCGCGTCGTCAGCTCTAACGTCGTCGCCAAATGCTGTCATTGTATATATTATTTTGTGACAAGCACGGGAACGGTATATACTAGCACGGTTCCATATATACTGCTGGTATATCATAGCATTTGGCCATGTCATTTGATTTTAAGAAATTGAGCAACGGAATAATACTTAAGTACCAATGTTTACTTACTTATAATTCGTACGCTTAAACAAACTTTGATTTTCTGGAATGACTTATTTGAATATTGTGATTTTTGGCTAATTCTTCTTTTAAGTGGATGTAAGCCCAGTCTGCTGTTTTTGCCCGATTATGGGTTATACAACCTCCGAAAATAAAGTTCGTTGAATGGTCCCGCAACATTAACGTAAATGAAATATTAATTATAGATAACTTACTGTTCTTCGAAATAGTCCCTCTACATAACTATGCAAATAAAGTTTTTCTTTGTCGACCTAAGGAATTGACATAATTTTTTTTTAATATTACTTGTTTGGTATCTAATGGATTACGCAAAGTTTAATTTACTGGGTTTCTTAAGTGTAAAATTATATTACAGAAACTGGATGGTATAAATTGTTTAATTTATATAATAGTTTCCATCTTGCGTAATACGTGTATCACATCAATTAAAACCACACAAATTAAAATTCAGCAAACTCAAAGGAAGAATCAGTACATCACATTAAGAAATATTGTATTCTATCTAGTTCTTAATCTATTGGGTTTTATGTATTAATATGGAACTTAAAAACAATTTAAGAGCTAATTAAGAATGAATCGTATAATTTAAAATTACGGTCAAGTGACGAGGACGACATCTAAGATCTGGAACTTCAGCAGATTCCATTGGAAAACAATGAAGAACGGGCCCCATAAAGGATAGATTCTTTGAAAAACTAAAAAAATTAACTTTTCCTGTTTAACATATATATAAAATGCATAATTTCTTTAACTATGATAGAGATGCAGAAATCAAATTATTGTATCAGTCTCTATTCAGATATTAATAGATATTTATTCTGAAATCTCTGACTCTTCAGTTACATCAAAACTTTATATAAATATATTTATATGGCATAACGATAGGTTACATTTTAATTATACAACTCTGACAATAAAGTTCGGTGAATAGTCCTGTAACACTGGCGTAGATGAAATATTAACGAAAGTTGCCTTACTGTCCTTCGAAATAGTCACCCCTGAGATCTGCTATACATGTCCTGGAGACTTTGCAAGAAGTCTTCATTTGGGATGGAGTTCCAAAGCCTCGTTACGTTTCGTTGGATGTCAGGAATATCGACAAATCTCTTTCCTTTTTCAAAAATAATTCATGGGAATAGGAAGAAGTCAGAAGGATTGAAATCTGGAGAATACGGAGGTTGTTCAATTTGCTAACCCCCTTTTGTTATAGGATCTGTTTGACGATATTGGTGTGTGAGGGCGAGACACTGTAGTAAACAAAAAACAATGAACTTAACTGTGTGTACAGGGGTCGTACCCTGCGTAGACGTATCATGAAACGGGTCAAAATTCAATGTACCTATCAGCATTCATTGTCGCTCCCTCAGGTAAAATTCTATGTGGATAATGCCTTGACTAAAACCTTGACACTCACTTTCTCGATGTTTTCGTTACTGACGGAGATGGCCGGTCTTCAGCTACAGGAGTCCTCAGAAACACTGTTCCGGCCTTCTCGAAAGCGGACGAATCCCTCATACACACATTTCACGGATAGTGTTTGATTTTCATAAACACGCACCACCATCGCATAAGTTTCTTTCTATGTCCTGCCAAGCTTAAAACAAAACTTTAAATTGATCTTTTGTTCATTCATTTACCTTTTCTCAGCTAAAAGCCAACGTACTAAACAAGCACTTTGTAAAACAAGTCTTACACGGAACACAAATGAGTCTCAACTGAACAACGGTGGGGGCAGATCGTCAACACCTGCCACTATGCATGCGCAGCATTTTGTTTCGTCAGAGTTGCCAGATCGGCCTTTCTGACGTTATTCACTGAACTTTATAGTCAGAGGATGTAGTTTTAATCTATTATAAGTCATTGAAATTCTATAAACCAACAAACTCTTCAAATGTTTTTAACCCGGGAAAAGGCGCGCACTCGATACTAACATTGGTGGTCGACGGAATCACCTCGAATCTTCTTTTCATAATTATTTTTACTGTACTCAATAAAAATCGTAATTCCAGTGAATAATTTAACTAAAAAAGTATACTTCCCTACTTTTAAGGACTTTTCAATTTTTTTTTTCTTTATAGTTTGAGGAAAAATCTGATCAAACTGAATTAAAATGGTTCAAATGTGCGTGACTTCAGTAAACACAAATCGCAGATACTTTTCACTAACTTTACAGGAATGATATTTATAGGCAAAACTCTCGATTTTGTTCAAATAATTGTAGTCTTATTGCCTTTTGACAAATGGTATGTTGAACTTTTCCTTGCTTGTGCTTTTAGACAGGGGACTGTATGTCTTGCAGTACACTTACGGTTCATATCTTCCTTGATGGAGTTTTTCCTAGGTACCTAGATTTTGAAAATTTTCCTTTCCACTCAAAAGTTTCATGATCATTGCTTTTCTAAAATTTACTTTCGCTATCATGATTAATATCTATTGTTTCGATCAAGTTCTTTCTTTGCTTGATCTGTTCAACTTCATCCAATAGATATCACAGATGCCCATTTTTTAAAAATATTCTGTTCATTTACATTTAAAACAACAATGAGTCGTGCAACACTGAAATCAAAACCACTAAATCATTCACAGAGGGAAAATGTAGCCTTTTCATAGAAAATATTTTGGAACAAAACTGGTCGCGTGAGGAACCGAATCAAGCCAAGATTTAAAGAAATGTTTGCCACTCCCCAAAAAATAGGGAGATATGTGACAGATACATTTTAATTCTCATGAAGACTGTCATATAGGATACTGACAAGGTAATGGATAACAAAACTGTTCAGAATTAAAAATTTCGTGAGCGGGGAGGCGTGACCATTTCCATTCCTGGGTTACAGCAAAAATTTAAGGTAAAATATTAGCTTGTTACACATATTTAGCAAACGGAGAGAACAAAAATAAGTGCTAAATTAAAGTAGACGTCCATTTTTCTGTATTGGACTTCTACTCAATATAACAGCAATAATTCACCAACTTGGCGATAAATAAAGTCATACACTGAAAATAGAATTCATTCTTAGCTCTTAAATCTTTTTATACCAATTGGAATTTTTTTGAGAAAAAAAAACTGATGCTAATTTCGAATCGATATCAAAATTTTGCATTTATAATGAATATATTTACCAGTTTCAAAAAAGGCAATGAGTATCAAATATATACGCAAATTTTCAATTCCTATACATTAGTTCATATTCTCCCTATATATATTTATATATTTTGTTTAAATTTTCAATCACTAATAAAATAATACTTTTATTCATCCACTCAAGTTCAAAAACATTTTTTAAAACTTGTAGCGGATGATACTTGATGTTATATCGCTTTTCAAATACTTAATTCATTGTTAACTTAAGATTAATAATTCAATTTTTAGTTTTATATGGGAGAAAAACAATTTGCCATAATATTAGATTCTGTCACTATATATAACATATTTATATTCAACCCTTAATCTACTTTTGCATTTCTGAACTATGATTTATTTTAATTTAACAGAATCAATATTTTTATGCTTACCACAATCATTTAATCTGAGAGAAAAGATTACCAAGTGAAATTCTAATTTTGTCACTAGATGGAATACATTTCTAGAAATCAAACAATTATAAAAATCTTTGTATGCCTTAAAACTGCATGTTTTCTGCCCAAAAAAGAATGTTATATTTTATGCTTCCTCTGTTATTGACGAAATAAATTCCAGATAAAATAAGCATTTATGATGAATAAAAACCTCATATAAAAAAGTTTGTAATTTACAGCTACTGGCTATTTATCTGCACCAAAAAAAATGACTGAATTCATTTAAAACACATTATTTTTTCATATTTTTCCCTTTTTTTTACTGCTTGAGAACTTGCTGATATAATTTTTTCATAGAAATTTAAAAAATTGCAAGGTTAAGGGCTAATTGTAATTATTTAGTAAAAAGTAACTAAAAGAAAATTTTTCTTTGTTGACCTAAGCAGGAATTGACTTAATTTTTAATATATATATATTACTTGTTTTTAACTACGCAGGCAAAAACAAAGTATCAAAGCCTTTTTACCAAGATGACATTCCGGAACAATAGCTGCTTTAAATAAATTCATAACCGGATACATTTAAATTTCCTTTCCTCTTTTTAAAATTGTTTCTTCACCGAAACGTGATACACTGCCACCGCAAAACACACTGGAAAAAAGTGAAAAATAAAGCATTTAAATCGTAATTTGAAACTGTAAAGGATCAAAGGGGAAAAACCCTTAAAGAAGCCATCGGCAAGGAACTTTTAAGGCTAATTGGGCAATTCCCTGAGTTTTGGAGGTCACCCTTTAGCCATAGATCACGACTTATCGATCGATCTTCTAAAAAGGCAAGCATGGAAAAAAAATTGATGCCAAGGCATACCACGAGCTATTACAACCCGGTCCCCCGATTGCGAATTTTGAAAGGTTGTGAACCCTCCCGAGGAAACAGTGTATTCGTGATTGAAAAAAAGAACGATAAATACTTTCTACAAAATAAGCGACGCGTTTTTTGGTATTATTTAATTTGTGGGGGTGGTTTGAAATACAATGGAAGTGGGATAAAAATATAGAAAATGCTTTGAAAAATATGCAAGATGATATCTATAATTATTTACAGATTATTTAAGATTAAAAAATATAATTAAAATGCTTCAAAAAATCTAAGACATTTTGCATAGTACAGAAATGATAAATCTTTGAAACTTACTCGTTAGTACAATATTTTACCCAGTTCTTGTTGTTTTTTTCTTTTTTTTAAAAAAAAGTAAGAAACGTTATTACCATTTCCATAATAGGTATTTAATTCTCTCAATATTAAATCAAAGCTTTTAAATGTTTGTTAAGTCTTGTAATTATTTTTTATACGTTACCTATAAATGCAAATCAATCATTTTTAGATTACTGAACAATTTTAAGCCTCTTTTATAATTTCGGAAATATTTCTCAGTATTTACAAAGTTTTAAATCGCATTATTCAAAAGGAATAAAAATAGTAATGTCAAAAATTTGTTTTAATTTTGTTATTTTTTTGTAAAAAATAGTTTTTAAAGAAGTTATTATTTACAGAATTCATTATTCAAGATAACGCTTTTATGTTTACAAAACAATGAACACAAAAGGAAAAGTAATGTTATTTTTGAGATCCACCTGCGAGGGAGGGAGTATTGATGTCATACTATAAAGCAATACGAGGGATATTGATGACGGACCTCGGTCAAGGAAGTGGACAACACCCCTCTCCAAGCTACCTCAGCATGCTAACAAGAGGACGTTTGAGCCACGACATATTTAACGTGCATCGATCCCCTACATCGCGGGTCTTCAGCGGTACTAGGATTGAAATCATGATACGCCAGCCACGAGTCTGTTACCTTGAACACAAGGCTACAGCATAGGGATGGCGATCTGAGATCGATTAATCGAAAAATGGATTTCTCGGGCAAAAGAAAACTGATGTTTTAAATTGATATGTAGCACTGAATCGATTCGGTGAATCGATATTTAATCCTAGAAAATCGACATTCGATTTTTGGTAAAAACCATAAAATTGGCAAAAACGATAAAAAACGAAGAATTTAAACACTATTTATCGCAGGCAGTTGTGCACCTGAAGTATGATATGTATACTTTACTGGCAACAAAAAAAACTATCACACTCACTCAATAGGCATGATGTGTATGAGTATCGTGGGATCATCTGTTCCTTGTGAGCGCCTTTTTTCGATTGCCGGCAATATCGCAAGCGATGAGCGGAACCGCTTGGATCCCAGTAGACTTGATTTGATTTTTTTTTTTTTTATGGCGCAAGGACCAATTTAGATCATAATGCGCCAATCCCAGTAGACTTGACAGACTGTTGTTTTTAAAAAAGTTTAGATATTAAGTATTGGGAACTATAAGCTATATATATCTATTTTCTTAACTTTTTAACATTACATTTAGAAAATAAATGTCTTCTTTTATGCCTGATACTTTGATATGATTATAAAAATAATTGTAATTGTCGAATTCCCTGAACTAAAAAATCCCCTGATTTTACTGATAAGATATCGGCACCGCTCTGGGACTACGATCGACTGTGATAAGTTATATGTTTCATTTTTAGTGTGGTTTCTGAGGTTGAACGAAGAGGTTTTTGAAGCATGTTAGTGAAGCATTATTTTTATATTGTATGCGCTTGTTTTAAAACTTTTTTTATACCCGTTTTTAAAAATAGTGGCCATCACAATTATTGCAGTGCCTTCACAGCCGAAGAAAAGGAAAGTAAATAAAAAAATTGACTGAAACCGAAGTATCAGAATTACTAGAGAAGAGTAAAATAAAGTAAATAAAGTGTAAAGAAGAGTAAATAGAAAGTTTTCCTGTTTTCCTGGTTTTACTATTAAAATATAAGGAATGCTTTTAATCATTAAAACACTATTTTGTAATTCGGGTTTTGAGGATGAGTATGTCAATTTTACTGGCTATATGTGCTAAACTTTCGATTGTACTTAAAATCAATACTATAGCCTTCACTTCTCTTAAGCCCATTCTTAACAAATCTCTATTCAAAAAAAGAAACACGCTTATCCAATTTCAAATCGGTAGGTATAATAGTTCAAAAACGGAAATTTTTATCTCCCCTTGTGAGTCGATTCGTTCAAAACCTATTCTTAAACGTTACAGATATCAAAAATGTCGCCAATGCAGTACTCGTTTTCCAAACGTTAACGGAAACGATTTTCCACCATTGGCTGATTGTTATGACATTTGGCGACTTTGCACATTCATACAAAAAGTTTTCCTCAAGAAAGAGAATTTAGAAATAAAAAAAAAACTTTGGAAAATTTTTTTGAAGGAAATTTGATTCCGGCTCGTATAGAACATTAACGAAACTTTCTGCAAAATTTTGGAACGATGCGATTAACCGTGGAGATTTGTACACGTTTTTTTTCTTTTTTGATAATTAGAGATATAGATTAGCAGAGGCTATTATTCCTTGTATGTTACAAATAAATCCACAAATATTCAAATATATATATGATAATTCCCTCTAGAATCCTTTTAAATAATTTTTAATTCTCGGGTCCAGTCCTTCCGGACAACTGTTTAATTATTTTAACTAGCTACCCGCCTAACGGGAACCTTTTGGATTACATTCATCCACAAACCCAGAACATGCGATTTCCCACTGAGTATAAATAGCGAGATCTCTGGAAATCCTCCAGCACTTCCGTTCTTTGTCTTTTCACCATGTAGCCGGCTGCAGCGAGTAGCATCTTAGTTTTCTTTGTTCTGTGTTGTGTCGTCTTGTGTTTAATATGTGTTTGCTTGTGGGACTCAAGATGTGTAATAAATAGATTTCCTGCCATAAAGGACTGCTTCATCTATAACATTAAACATGCAACAACAACCATCATTGAAAATACATCTAATATTAAGAAATCCCTTAAACTGGCCTTGTTTTTACGTGTATATAATATGTTGTAAAGTAAGTTGTGAATTAGGCAAGCCAACTGTATTCAAATTAAAAGTTTAATGATTATGGCGGTTGGAAAGTTTTAAACTTCCTTATATTAAAAAAAGAATAAACTATCAAAAATAAACTTGCTAGTCTAAATCAATGACCCGTAACCCCCGGTCCGTGGATCAAATGGTGCCGGGCCGCCTAAAGAACATTAGATATTGCCATTTTATTTAAAGTGGTAAATTTCTCTCGGATTTGTGCAACTTTCCACAGAAATCACTTTATATTCTACTTTAAATAATTTTTATTCATTTTTGGTGTAACTATATTTTTTATTCTGAAGGTATATTTATATATATATATAAATGTAACTAAATTAAAATTGTTAAATCAAAACAATCTAAAATATAAACAATCAACGTGGCCTACCATCAGTGGGCCGCGGTAAAATAACAAACGTTGACCGGTCCGCAGAGATAAAAAGGTTGCGAAGCACTAGTCAAAATAAATAAAAGTATTGCATTTAGTTTTCATTTTCTATTCAATTTTGATAAATTCAAATGCAAGGTTATTGCACAGAAGCTTTTTAACAAAATTATCAATTTAAAATCGGTTACAGCTGTCAAAAACACAAAATAATTCTGTATGAAAAGTCACTTATCAAAACTATTACATTTGAAATACAAAAAAGGCAAACGAGACGTTTGAATCTAAAATTTAAATAAAACCAACGCGACACACTTTCTTTTCTGTACAAATGTACTAGATGACCTGTTAAATGTTTTGACATAAACTGCCCTTTAACTTCCGCCATTCTAATGTCACATGCGACAAGAAAATACGGCTATAATTCTTTCCAACATATATGACAGTCCAGCCACCAACTACTGTCATTTTTACCCTTTAAGTAATCCATTGACCTTTTATACCGTTGCCATTTTATTCGGTTTTAATATTGGATGAGCAAAGAGAAAGACATTGCCAGCGGTTGACATTAAATACTGTGCCGTATGATTTAAAAGCACCGTTTGCCGTCAACAAATAGATTCGGTGTTATTTTTCTGTATGCATATTTCGAAATAACGTAAGGTTGGCAACAGCTTTGGGCAAAGTTATTCATCAAATCGTTATAGAACATTTCTGAGGGCTTTTGGTGTTACTGTGATTCTTTGCCTGGAATAGAATATTAAATTTATCGCAAGAGATCCAAGTGTCATAAAATCCAAACATATAATAGGAATGAATACTGGTTGGTGGCAAAACCCATTATATTGAATTACGTAATATTATGGTATAATATGTCGCAAGCTGTCAGTATATATGCGAAAATATTTCAAAGAAAATAAATTTATTTTTTTTTTTTATTTCTTGAATATTTTGTAAGAATAATGTTACCAACATAAAACACGATATTTTGTTTGAATGAAAAAAAATTCTGGCGATGAAATTAGATATTTTCAGCAGGGAAAAAAATTATTACATAATGTATTATTGCAGTTTTTATAAAAGAGTTAATAAAGTTAATTTATATTTCAAGGGCAAGCATGTTATTTTGTTAAACAAGCAGTGCAACAAATCCTTTTTTCAACTTAAATGATGTTGCCACAAGGTCAATAGATAATAAGCATTGTTTTTAAATAAGGAACTTGTATTAACATTTAAAAACAAATCGCAGTTACCTGTTTTGTTTCGATTCCATTTGCAGAGAAAATTAATTTACATGTTACTTTCTCGAACATGATTTGAAAAGTAGCAGAAGAAAGAAAAATGTAAAAAGATAATAATTATAATGAAGATTAATTACATATAAGAAAATTGATGACAGATTGTGAAGAACGAATAATTTCAAAGAATTAACTAATGAAGATTGTCAAAATCTCGACTGAAAATGAAATAATAAAAAAGGCGATGACTACTTTGGCGAAATGTAAATTCAATATGAAAGGGACTAAATTCATGGTGTTCAAATGGAAAAAAATCACGCGTTCTTCATTGCATTCAAAACGGACACGAAATTTGAATTTATTCTACCTATAAAATTTAAAAACAGTTTCAAATTTGATAAATGGGTAAAGATGTCGAATATAAAAGTCTTCAAAAACTTTTTAAAAATTAAAACATTTTTATGTTATATGTTTAGTTTTTAATCAAGTACATTTTGCTTACCTGTGAGCGGTATTATTGTCGATAATTATGTACTTTTTGAGAAGTTTCTGTAAAAAGCAAATGTTGGCAACAACAAAGTGCAGGATTTTATTGGTAGGAAACACGTGATTGCAGTTACCATGTGACTATGACGTCATATGAATTTAACTCCATTGCAGAGTACAGAAATTCAATAAAAAAAACTATTGTTTTTTTTTAAATTATAACTAGCAATCACATTGTCAATTTTTTTCTTTACGCATTTATATACAAAAAGACGTGAATGCTGCTGAAGATTATTATTCTCTGGAAGACAAAAATAATTAAAATTTCATCACAGTTTTGTGTTTCTTTTAACAGTATTATTAAGAAAAATATTCATTTTCTTCCTGATGAAGTATTTCTGTGGAACATGTTACCTTTTTCACTCACTCCGGAATTTGAGATGCATGTGAGTAAGTAGCAAGAGTTATATTAATATCGCACCACAAAGCAACCGAGGCCTTCGGCGATGGACCTCGAAATTTTGAACCATGGACCAGTGACGAGACACCCCTCCAAACTTCCACACCACACCAATGGGAGGACGAGTGAGCCTCGATAGGTAGAACGTGCATCGGTCCCTCTGCATGACGGGCTTTCAGCAGCACTAGGCTCGAACTCATGACACGCCAGCCATCCATGACTTGACCCCTAGGCTTGCTGCGGCCACTTATAAAATGCACCATCTTCATTTTTTATTATATCTCTAACGAGGGCAAAAGTTTGTCCAGATATGTGAAAGCTTCATGTACGTTCTTGATTATATATAATAAAGCCTTAACGCTTAAAGTCACAGCCACAGATGCATTTATAAAATTCATTAAATAAAACACAAAATGAATTTTACTGAGGTAAAGGACCTCTTGTAACGATATATATGTCATCAAGTTAAAAAATATAATTAGAAACATAAAATTCACCATAAATTTTAGACAAAGTTTATAAAGTTAAAAGGATTTATAGTTGGTGTGGTAAATTAATTCCCATTCTCTTTTAACGCCTTTTCAAAATTAAGTGCTTGGTCATCAATTACCTTCATGTGGAAAATAATTTATCTTCGCACATTTTACTTTAATGGTTTTGCTAACCAGTTTGTAGATTCAAATGATAATCTGAGGTTAACCTGTTGAGAGCTGTCAAAGCAGCGAATAGTCTTACGTGAATATTACGTATGCTGAATATGTAATGGTTAAATTAGTAATTTTGAAAATGAAATATATTACACTTTTATTTTTTATTTTACCACAAGTATAAAAATGATGCTTTGAAAACATATGTATCTTGTTTACGTAATATTCACATCGTGTCGCCGAAATATTATAAGAACTATTTTAGGAGAATTTACACTCATACTTTGTGGTACGAAACAATGAAATATATCATTAAAGTTAATTATACTGGAGTTGTGTATATAACACAATGAACTAAATTCATGATGGTCACATGATAACGGCAATCACGTGTTCCCATTGATTAAAAATTGACATACTAAGTTGTTCAACTTGTAAAGTTTAGAAAACGTTTAAAATTTGATATACGATTGGGTAAAAAGTTCACATGTTAAAATTCTTCAAATAGTTTTCAAAATTTAAAAAAAAAACTTAATACTTTTAAATTAAGCGCATTTTTCTTAACTATGTGCATTATTACATCTCTGACAAATATATACTTGTCTAAAAGAAAGTTTCTGCAAAAAGGAAAAGTTGGCAACAGTGAAGCACATGAACTAATTGGCTGGAAACGCGTGATTATATTTATCACATAATTATGACGTCGTATTAATTTATGAACAGATTGCCTGAAAACACGTGATTCAGTTATCATGTGACTATGACGTCACATGAATTGAGTCCATTATGATGACTGAGTGAGTAAGTGAATATCAACGTCTCACTGTTCAGCTGCACGAGGGCTTTTGTGCCGGACTTCGTAATTTTGAACCATGGTCAAGTGACGAGGACAACACCTTACCTGGCAGTCTCCTCTCCTAACTACCACACCAACAGGAAGACGTTTGAGCTCTCGGCAGATTTAACGTGCATCGTTCCCCTACATGGCGGGTCTTCAATGGTACTGGGCTCAAACTCATGACACTCCAGCCACGAGTCCCTTACCTTGACCACTAGGCTACCGCGGCCACAACAAAATATGATATAATAATCGACTGATTTTTTTTTATTAGCATCACATGGGCTATTGGGATGGATCTCGAAATTTGGAATCACAGTCAAATGTCGAGGATGGCCTCATTTGCCAAATTTCTTCTCCAACCCAACGTGAGGATTTAAAACCTTCGACAGATTTAGTCGTCATCAGCTTCTTTACTAGATGGAAGTCCAGTGGCACCAATACTCAAGTCTACGACTCGTCAGAAACAAAGCCAGCGAGAAGTTCATGATCATAGCGATTCAACTATGCGGTCATGATATAAAGTATAATCGAATAGTATATACAGTTTCATATTTTTTTTTAGATAAATTACTCTCTATTGTTAAAAAGTTTTTGTTCATAACGAAATGGCTGGACAAACAGATTATAAAAATGTTATTTATAATTATAAAGATACAGAAATAAGCTTAAAAGAGAATTATTTTAGAATTTTTAATACAGTTTCTTATTTTTAGGAGATGTATTTTCGCATGATATAATTTGAAGCGAAGCATGCGACATAGCTCAACGCCACAGTTTGGGTAATAATAACTGTTTTTGTAACAGATACTTTTCAAGAATTATTTTCTCTACAACAGAACACATAACAGTGCCTTGGAGGTCTTATCAAGAGAATCAATTCCAAGAAATGTCTGTCCATTGAACGAAAGCGATTTGGAAGAAAATTTTTAAACATCTCCAGAAACATGCCGTCATATTCGCCGATATACGATCTATAAAGAAGCTAGAATTTTCCCTAGATTACATTTTATTTCCACTAATTATTACTATTATTTTCCTCAAATATAATTTTATGCTTGGTGATTTATAATTTAATTATTATTTATTAACAATAGTACAGCGTGAATTTCAACCTTAAAATGTTCCCCATACTTTATGTTACATAATAGCATTTCCTAAGTATATAGCGAGAAAATATTTTCCCGAGAAACCGGAGGAAAGAAAACTAGAATATTGACCATGCTTTAATAGATTACTTTTATCTACAAATCGTTTGACAAAATTTTAAACTAACATGAAATAAAAACGCTGGCAAAGTTTAATATAGAGCACACTCAATGGATTACATTCAAGCGACTCCATAGTCACATAACTGCAATCACGAGTTTTCAACCAATCAGGTCATTAATTTATGTGACGTCATAGTCACATGATAAATGCATTGGAATCCATCATGATAGTGCAGCCCATCAGTTTGTGCGTTTTCTGGTGTCAATCTTTTGCTTTTCTTTTAAAAAGTTCATATTTGTCAACAATAATAACTCACAGGTAAGCGAAATGGACTTGATTTAAAAGTACACGTGTAAGAACTTTTTTCAATTTGGAAAAACTTTTTCAAAAGATTTTATCGACATCTTTACCCAATCACCAAATTCGAAATTATACCTAAATTTTGCAAGTAGAACAACAAGAAAGAGTTTAATTGTTTTGAATTCAATGGAGAACACGGGATTGAGTTTATCATGTAACCATACTCTATGCCACAATCTGTGCGGACAAATCAGATAAATCTCAGAAGTGACGCGCACACAGAACAGAGACAAAGCAATTAAGTTCGTAATGAATTAACAAAAAAAATTTATTTTAGTTAATTTAATTTATTTAATTAATATTTGAAAAAAATGTATGAACAAGAAGTGTTATCCACTACAAGTTTAAGAAAATATTTTTGAAGCCAAGAAAAAAATTCGTCATAAAAATTCACTGGAGCCATTTGTTGGTCGTGATTCTAACTTCGTCAGAAATAACGCACAATAAATTTAAAATAAAAAAATAAAATTTAATTAATGAATTAATATTTTTTAAAAAAAAACTGTTTCAAGTGTCATCCATTACATGGTTAAAAAATGTATTTGAATTTCAGTGGATGTATAAAAAGTATTTTATTGACGGTTGAAAATTTGAACAAGACATATGTATAAATTTAAAAGTACTACATTTTTCAAGTGGAAAATGATGTTTTGAGCAGTTCAATATATTAAGTATCTATAAAACCTGTGAGATATTAAAGTAGATATAAATTAGAAATAAAATTTAACCCGTTTTTGCTCTTTGACGTGAAATGACGGGGAAGCTACGTGAGTGGAATTGGTGAAGGCCTGAAGTTCAAGCAACGCAATAAATCAAAAGTTAACTGAAAACTCGAGAATCACACATTGTATTACAGAGTCAATTAAAAAAAACAAGAAGAATTCAAATATTTTTTTTTTGTACAATGTCATAAAATTTACTATTTTTTACCAAAGTTCCTTGAACTATCTCGTTGGACAAGTTAAAAATTAAAGTTATTTGGTGAACAAACACAGATGCCATTCTATAAAAAAAATTTATTGTAATTTATTAATTTGTAATGAAAAATACTTAAGATTTTTTTTATTTCAACTAATATTGCTTGATTGATTGACTGATTATGTTCATTAACGTCGGACTTTAAAGCCTCCGACGACGGTCAAATGCAATTTATCATTGCATCATTAGTTGATTGCATGAAGAAATAGAGAGCATTTATGACAAAAATATTTTATTCAGTTATCTCTTACAATTTTAATATACAATTTCAATATTTATAAATAGATTCAACTTTCATATAATTCCGATATTGTGATACATTTGAACACTTGATTGTATTATAAACATTTTATTTACACCCATGTTGAGTACGTGTGTCCCATTTCCATATTGCAAAAACTTGTAATTTATAACTATTATCTCTTCCAACAGTTGATTTTTTGTGAGAATCGATTGTTCGAATAATTTGACAGCAACAAAAATATAAACTCACAAATCTCTCTATTCCTATAATAATTTTGTGGATTGGCAGCTATTTTGTATTTATAATCTTCTAATTTGTTCAATGCTCACCAAATATGGTTCCCAGATTTAATACGACTTTTAAATTTAATAACTGGAAAAAAATGTGATGAAATATAAGAGTTAAATTCAAGTGAGAGACTACGACAAAGTTTCTCAAACTGTGGGTGCACCCTACTAAGGGGGCGTGACAATCCTACGTGTTTGGGGGGGAGTGAGCATATCGAAAAGTCGAAAACAGAGGATTTAAAAAAATTATCAATTTACTGAAAAGAAGCAAAACAAAATACATTCTGACACATTTATAATGATATAGCTTTCTTATAAATGTATCGGTACTGCACAATGTATTTCATAATTAATTTGTCAATACTAAGTTAATAACAGGTTTAAAACTTACTAATGACTTCTATGGGTTTGTTATGTATAAAAAATTGAATAATATTTTGTTAATTTGTGCGGCTTATAATTAGAATCGTATAGTATCCTTACGCCATAGTACATTATTATTACATTCTATATATTGTTATTGTATGAAGGGGGGAGGGCGATGAAAATTATGATTGAAATTGGGTCGCAAGTATTGAAATTCTGAGCACTGGACTATAGACGTATAACTTACATTAAAGACCAATAGTTCATTTCGAAACTTCATTATTTCCAAACAGTTTCATGCACTACTATCTGTCATTTTTTGCAGTGATCTCATATGATATTGTAGTAGACTCTGATATGCAAGGTACCGACTTAATTATTTTTTAAAAATTTATAATATAAATCATTTTTCAATTCCAGCTATTAGTTCACACTCTCCTTATATATATTTATGTATATATCTTATTCAAATTTTCAATCGTTAATAAAATAGTTTTTATTCATTCACTCAAGTTCAAATGCATTTTTTTAAAATTTGTAGTGGATGTCAATTGATGTTTTAATACAGTTTTAAAATATTAATTCTATTAATTTAATTTCATTAATTAATCACATGTTAAGAGATATATTTCAGTCGATATTATTCCTTTAGATGGCAGCACCATTGGATATAAAAAGCTTTTGTTAAATTTGTGATGAAGATTTAACTTAACCGGAATAATCATATGCTAGTCAGACGTCCGCATTCCTTTTACAATGGTTTTAAGATGAATTCGAACATATAATAATCCGAATTATTTAAAAAATGTAATTACAAATGTAATGTGGTTAAAAAGTTTGTAATGTTAATTTAAAAGGTGTTTTTCCAATTAATATTGTAATTTTTCATTAAAAAGTAACTAAAATAAAAAATTTTCTTAGTCAACCTTAGCAGGAATCGACTTTAAAAAAATATTTTTATATTACTTGTTAATACATTGCTGATTACTGTTTACATGTTATATTAAAATCATTTGATAAAGTAACCTCAGTCGATAAGAAACTCGTAAATCATTTCAACATGATAGCAGAAAACAATAACCCCCAACTAAAATTAAGTGCTATCATTTAATAAAATTTGAGAAGAGCAGTATAAATAAACTCAAATCTAAATTCTTCAATCTATGATTTGGTCATTGTCAGTGTATTTGTTGCAACATCAAATACACTTATATTTCCCCCTCAAGTCTTGCAGATCACCTCAAAGTGTGCTTATTGCCGGTGAGGGGTTGTACCTGGGTGGAACGGGTGAAGTACGTCGGAAGGCCGTTCCATTATGCTTAACTAAGGCCTGCAGGCAAAGGAGCAAAGACAGACTTCTGCCCTTGGACATTGCTCAGGGGGCTCCAGTCCTTTTGACCATCAAAAACTGCTCCCTCTCTCCTCCTTATGGGTTTTTGATGAAGCCTTACCGGATCACATTCTGCAATTAATCGAACTTTCCAAGGCAGATTTAACATCCGATCCCCTTATTATTACAGATTTTTTGGTGGTCAATAATCTTCTGGAGCCTATCTGACATGTCAGATCGTTCGAGGATAAGAAACAAAAGCATGTACTCATATTTAAGCTTTACAAGATAACTCTTCAAGAATAGTTTACAAACTGTAAAGCAAAATTCCCCATCCCTTTTTTGCTTGTGGACTTTTCGTCCTAATTTTAAGCAATTGAACCCTTAAATAAGCATAAGTAATATTCCTAAATAAGCCCTTATTTTTAGGATACAAAAATCTAATAGTTAAAGAATTCTTAAATAAAATATTTAAAGGTAGTTAAAAAATAAACAATTCATGATATTAAAACAAATGTAAACAAATTTATAATGTTCTAATGGATAAAACTGAATTATATCTTTCACAATACCTACTATTAGTTCACTCTCCCTATATATATATACAGTCGGACCCCTATATAACGAAGTCGCTAAATCCCGGAAAAAGTTCATTATATGGAAAATTCGTTATATAGAGGTTCATCTTTTAATATACTTTATAAACCACATAAAACAATTTTAAATTCATAAACACTATATATTAAAAAAGTAATTGTTCACAGCTTTTTTAAATTAATATATGTTTATTTTATATATCTTACCCAAACAAAAAAAAAAGAAGGAAAGAAAAAATGCAAGGAAAACAAGAAAAAAAAATGTCAAGGATTACTGTACTTTTTATTAAAAATTATTTTATACTAAAATTGATAAATTTTTAAAGGAATTTTATAATTTAAAACATACAAGAAATTTAAACATAATTATTTTATAATTAGCCGAGGACAGGGGCAACCACTGAGGGTGAAAAAAGATATCGAAGATTTTTCTAGTGACGGGGGGTTAAAGGATACTTTGGATGAAACGTCTTGAACTCAGTTTTCCTGGCGATTTGGGGATCTAAAAAAAACATTTTTAAGATTTATGCCCCATAAAATGTGAAAAGAGAATAACTTGATATTTTTTTTAAAATACTTTTTCAAAAAAAGGGGAACAAACTAGAATCACAAAAAAAAAAAGTTCGTTTGTAGAAAATGCCTTCGCTTAGAGAGGGTTTTTTTAAAAGAAAATCGTAAATTTAAGGTTCCAGGGAAAAATTCGCTATTTGAAAACTGTATATATATTCGACTGTTTTTATATATCTCGTTATATATTCCGTTCAAATTTTTAATCGTTTAAAAAAAATTTTTTTATTTCCATTCAATATCAAATACATTTTTTTTAAAATTGTAGTGGATGACATTTGGTTTTGACAGTTTTTTTTTCAAATATTAATTCATTAATGTAATTTTATTTTATAATTTTAAATTTATTCTGCATTATTTCTGACGAAGTTCAGACTAGCTGCAACAGATGGCGCCAGTAGGTTTTTCTAACGAATTTTTTCTTCGATTCAAAGATTTATTTTTTTTCATTCACAAAGTTCAAACACATTTTTTTAAACTTGTAGTGGATGACATTTGATTTAAAAACACTTTTTACAATTCTTTTTTCATTAATTTTTTAATTAACTAAAATAAAATTTTTGTTTGTTGACCTAAGTAGAAGAATTGGCTTAATTTTTTTTATATTATGTGTTATTTAAAAAAATGGCAAAAAAAATTTAGTAATATATATATAAATAAATTCCTATTGGCTATTAAATAAGATTGATTATTATTAATAAATTATCTTAGGGACAATTTATTTATTGTGAACCGTTTAGTTTCCTTTATGAACTGCCAAAATATTTTTTCTAGGTAACCATTTTGAAACTAGAGAAACGTGGTTGGGAAACCCTGTGCTCTAAGGCTACACATTTTCCGAGTATTTCAGTTTATCTCATTATGATAACTCAATTAGCATTATCCAAACGTAAAATACGAACATTATCGCATTATGAGTTACAAGAAGGCTTGCTAAGAACATAAAGGAACAATGAATAAGAAGTGTAAATTTTCTTCTCTATAATCGGCCAATTTGCATAAATCAAAGTACAATTCGTGTGAGAAAATTTCATAAAAGTGAGCAAAAAGAGGAAAAACAAGAAAGCCAAAAAAAATCTTTAAAAAACAAAAACATTCCCTCAATTCAATTATTTACGCCAATAAAATAAAGCTGTGAAAGAATTTATATTTCAAAAAAATAAAATAAGAATTTATTATGATACGGGTCGAGGGGTGGCCGGCGAATGTCTTGGAAACAATGCTGGGAAGCACGTGTAAGTCTCGAGTTTTGAATGCCGATATCACATTTGCCTAAGGCTCACACTCTAGCGCATGATGATTATCTATTGTTTGTTCGTCCCCGTGTTTCAACATCATTTATTGAAAATGAAGAAAAAAAATTAATGTAATAACCTCCCTGGGGCAGATAAATGCGTGAAATATTAATAAGAATGCGTATCTACGTATATAATGAAGGAGGATTATGTTTATAAAAAATAACTAAGTAATTTTTCAATGTGCTAGATGGATTTGAGTTTTTACTTTCCGAGATATAGAGGTGGATTATGTTATTTATTTTTATCGGTTTTTCGGAACACTTGTTTTTAATCAAATACTTTAATTTTATTAATTCTTATATGGGTTGTTTCGTACAAGATTAGGGGCTGCGAAACCCTAAGGGTAAAGTTCCGGTTTAAAAAGAAGAGGATTGCACACAGGTATGAATCTTGATTTTATTAAGGTATCCCCGTTCGAACCTTTAAATTTTGATAAAGTCAAAGAAAGGGTTTTTTTTAAAATTTAGTTTTTTCTTAGGAATACACGTATAAAATTTTAAAAAAAATATTACCAAAAAAAAAAAAATTAAATGCAATATTTTGACAAATAATGAACATAGAATTACTTCTTTTCAAAACATTCTCTTTTTTGGAAAATACTTCTATAATAATAATAACAACAATTTGCCTATGTATAGATCAGACCTCTGTACAGAGCATAAACTAGCATTTTTGAAATATACAGTCGAACCTCTTTATAACGAACCTCTATATATTGCAAATTTTTCTATACAGCGAACTTTTTCCTGGAACCTTGAACATTTCACGATTTTCTTCGTAAAATAACCTCTGAATAGCGAAATGCATTTTCTATAGAACGAACTTTTTCTTTTGTGATTCAATTTTTGTTCTCCCTTTTTTTAAAGTATATCTGAAAATATTTCAAGTTACTCTCTCTTTAACACATTTTATGGTGGTCATAAATCTTGACCTGGTTTTATTAGATCCTAACTCGCCGAAAGCAATAGAATTCTGGACGTTTCATCAACGAAGTGTAACCTTTAACTCCCATTGCCCAGTTAACTAGAAACATCTTAGATATACTCTTTCACCTTCAGTGGAGTAGTCCCCGTGCGTGTTCTAGCTATAAAATAATGTACTTTTAATATTACTTCTTTGCTTTAAATTATAAAATGTCCTTCAAATTCATTAATTTTAGTTTTAAATTATTTTCTAAATATTGAAAATACAGTGAATTCTTCGACATTCTTTTTTCTTGTTTTCTTTGCAGTTTTTCTTTCATTCTTTTTTGATGGGTAAGATATATAAAATAAACATATATTAATTTTTAGAAAGGTGTGAATAATTATTTTTTAATACATAGTGTTTATGAATTTAAAATTTGCTTCATGTACTTTATTAAGTATATTAAAAGAACCTCTATATATCGAATGTTTCATTTTTCGAACTTTTTTCCGGGATTTAGCGACTTTTATATAGAGGTCCGACAGTTTAACTTAGAAGTGAATTTATTCATATCATCCACATCAGAGTGGAGAAAGTTTAACAAAAAAACACACCGATAATTATTTAAATTGGTAGTGACTATGAAAATAATGTGAATCATGCAAAAATTTTTGTTCAAGCTCTCTTGAGAATTCATAGCTATATCTAAGCAAAAATTATTATAAGAACATTTTTCATAAAAGGTAAATTTTTTGAAAATAATGCATTCTAAATTCATTTTTTGCCTAAGTATTGCATTTAAATATTTTTTATTGTAATAATATTTTAAAGCAATATTATACGTCTATTCTAATCTAAGTCACACTAAATATTAAGAAAAAAATATCTGTTTGAATGCTTTTGCAAACACACTTCCGAACGTAGTCGGACTCCTTAAGGTATGTAACTACCCCAAATTCGCCGTTTTTGTGAAAATTTTCCAAATTTCTGTTATTCTTTTATTTTATGCCCATACATTTAAGATTCCAAAAACACTACTTTTGTTTCTACGATATTTAGAAGCAAAGTTATAGCATAATTGGTAAACCGAAATGGAGTTTACAAAAACCGGAAGTAAATCCATACACAAATTATTTAAGATATTGAATTGAAATTTTCAGAATATGTTTTAATAGTTCTATCTACGTTAATCTCTGTGTGCAAACTTATGTACTTTATTTCTTTTTTTATGAAAAAGAAATCATTAATTTTTTAAAAAATCGTCTTTTTGCATAAAATGTGACAGATTTAAAAAAACTTTCAAAAGCATTACAAATCTTTTAATTCCTAACACATATAATGATGTTATTCACTTACTGTATAAATATTATTTGAATACATTTATTAGAATTTTGTATAATTGCAATTTTTCATCAAAATTTCACTATATACGTCAATTGTTATATATGACAGCGGTCGTCAAACTTTTTGACCTCACGGACCAGTAAATTCCTAATTTAAATCCCACGGACCACTGATAGGATTTTGTTAGTGTTAAATTATTTTGAATTGAATTATTTTTCAATACATCTTAAAATATAACTTAACGTGATGAGTAAGTGTATTCCACACATTTTTCTGGAGAACAGAGAAATTTTCTCGCGGACCACCCCTTTGGCAAACTCTGGTCTACAAAACTCTCCAGAAAACAGCAAGAGATTAAAAAAAAGTCAGAATTAGATAAAAATGAAGCTAAAGAGATCTTGACCTATATATAAATGTGGTGAGTTTAAAAAATGTACAATTCGTAGAAAAGTTTTTATACTGTATGAAAATCTTTAAATGCATTTTCTGAGAAACTACGTTTCTCAATTTTTTGCTCTTCACGGTTAAAGTTCACTACAGGATTTCTTTTTAAGATATTAAATTGAAATTTCCAGAAAATGTTTTATTTAGTGTTATCTCCAGTATAGAATATAATCTAAACTCTGTGTATATATTTATGTATTTTATTGCACTTTTTTGTGAGAAAATAGCATTAGATTTCTGTAAAAAATTGAGTTCTTGGATAAAAAATGACATATTTCAAAAACTTTCAAAAGTATTACACATTTTATAGCTCTAAGTACAGATAATGATGTTATTTATGTAATGTATAAATATTTTTCGAATATATTGATTAGAATTTTCAATACAAAATTTACCATATCTACAATTTTTCACTAAAATTTCACTCAAAAATTCCAATATATTTAAAATTATTTCTAATTTTGTGAAAATTGTACTTTAATTCCCAGTTTTTATGCCCCATTTCAAATAAAAAAAATATTTATTTAGTTGAAAATTTATATATTTAAAAAAGTGCTTTGAGGGTAAGTCACAAGAAAATTCCGTAAACATTTTTAATGCATTTCCATATCATAATAAATAAATCACCTTTATAAAAATTAATAGCGTCATGAAATTTAAAAAATATGTAATTTATGGGGAATAATCGAATTAAGGACACAATTGAACTAGGAAAACGTCCTCCAAAAAGTACCATAAATTACTCACTTCAAAAAGAAGCTCAAGGATCTTAACAATACGTTCAAAAATAATTATGTATCTCACATAGATAAGTTGATAATGAAATTTACAGGTCCTTCATGATTTTATTGAATAATCTCGCACCCCATCTCCAACACATTCTCGTATTACATCCCATCAAAGGGGAGAAAAATGCTGAATCATTAAAAATAAATTACAGCAGACACGAACAGAAACCTTGATTAATGATGACCCAATCATTTGTACTAAATTCTCCTTCGATATTAATAATCATAATCGAATCCCATCGCTATCAGGTGAAGGTTGGGAGTACTTCAGTTTGTGAATGATGGTAGGATTCACCCAGAAACATCGATTAATGTCGGAATATATTTTAATCGTGATCGCGCACAGGTGAAGAGGTTCGTTTGCTGGACCTAACGATTCGTCATCATTGTTTCCAAGGAGAAATAGTAAGATTCTGGAGGTAATGAGGGTTGATTATGATTGGAGAATGCTGTTAATAATTCGAAGGTTGTTAACTAATTTGCAAGTTGAAAACGCAATGAATAGAATTGGATAATTTTTGTCAGACGTTGAGCACGAATTTTTCTTGGATGTAATTGAGCGATTTTCTTGAAGTTTAATGAACAAATCGGTGAACACAATGTTATTTTGAAGGTAAAAATGTATTTTGATTGGCTTAAATTAGAGTTATAATTATAATTCTACTGTGTTGACTGATATCCCCTATTTTTTTTTTCTAAATTTATAAGCAACTGATATATATTTTTTAAATAGGGGCTTTTCATTATCTTTACATGGTCAAACGGGGATATCAGCAGACTAACACAGTATTTCTCAAACTGAGGGGCGCGTCCCCCTTGGGGGGCGTGATAACTCTACGAAGGGGGTGCGAGTATATAGAAAAGTCGAAAACAAAAGATTATTTAAAACATTAATTTACTGAAATCAAACAAACAAAATATTTCTGATATAATAAAATATAAAATACACATTTACACTGATATAATACACTTATAAATGTATCAGTACTTATAGAATGTATTTTATTATTAATTTAACAATACTAAGTTAAGAACAAGTATCATAACCACCAGTGACCCCATGGGCTTGTATTAGCACTTATCTTGATAATTTGTATGGTTTATAATTAATTAAAAGTTAAAAGTTACGTGATTTGCTCCCCAATGCCACCGTTTTCCACGTAGACGCGTATTTTGATGTTTGGGGGTGGGGGAGGAGAAACAAAAGGGGGGAATATATAAGCAAATCCTCTGAAATAAGTAAATCCTTTCGCAAACGCTGTCTAGGTCTTTTTATTGCATTTCAAAGTCGTCGGAATAGTTTTATGGATAGCAGTGCACAGAAAAGTTCATAGTTCGGAAAGATGTATATATACGTCCAGAAATTAAGGCTTTGGCTGAGCGAGACGTTTATATACGTCTATCGCGCATAAGAGGTTAAAGCTTTCGTGTATTGTATTAGTTAATTCAGTACATTATTGTATGAAGGGGGGCGCGATGAAAATGAAGTTTGAAAATTGGGTCGCGAATATTGAAAGTTTGAGAAGCACTGGAGTAACAACATTACTTTTTAGTCCTAAGAGACCCCAGTAGTCCAAAATCTAGTTATCTTTCTTTATTTACTATCTTTATTATTTAATTATTATGATCGCTAGTGTAGATCAAGGGTATCAAACTCGTAAGCTAACTTGGGCCAAATAAATAAGGTTTAACTTGTTTGTTTGGTGAACAAACTTAATTTAAACTTAGGTGGGCCACAGAAAAATCAATATTCATAGAAATGTAGACTTATTTCGATTAGTACATTATAGTATAAACATATGTAAAGGAACAAAAAAAATTCATGTTTATGTCCTGATACTTGACATCTCTTCCCTGCTACTATTTTTCGGGAGAAATTTGGTTCGCAGTGATTACTTTCAAAACTGACCCAAGGTGAGCGTCATTAACACTATTTCTAACATGAGACTGCCCTTATCATGTGACTATGACGTCATTTTAGTTTAATCCAATTTAAAACTTATATTAGATGGAAGAGATTTTCATTACTAACAGGTAGAATAAATTTGATTCAGAATTTATCGTCAGTAATAAATACATAGGAAAAATCTTGTATTTAATTCTGTCTAAAAATGATCAAAATATGAACAAAAATGGAGTTGGTCCCAAATTTAAATGGATAAAACTTCAAATCCCAGAAGTTGATGGACTACGGATTCAGATTCCATAATTTGATGTATAATGGATTCAAATTCAAGAAGTGGATATACGTATACTACATTCAAATTCAAGAGGTTGATATATATAATAAGATTCAGTCTCAATAAGTTGATGTTCATATTCATTTTGATACCCCTCGTTTTTTTACAAAACTTTCTTATTTGTTTAGTTAATTAAAATTATTAGTCAAAATTTGGAATCATTTTATCAAAGAAAAATCATATTTAAACGCATATAAAAATTCCATAACCGTATACACAAAGATGGTATGTAATAATTCAAACTCAACACTTGCATAGTTTTGCCGTAAGCATTTCAAAACATTTACATATTTATACCATGCATTCTAGATTCTTAGAATTTTTCTTATAACCACTTATGGCAACAGCGGTGACATTCACTGTCAACAGCCTGTGGGTTTGGAGCAATACCGAAAGGTCTACTAACCTAGCCACATGCATCATCTTTGAAATTGTGGGTGCAGCTCTTTGTTGCATAACATAAACTCTTAGATTCAAGATTATTCTTCATGTGCAGCATGCTAAAAGACCATACTTCACCGAATGTCATATAGGGGATTCTTCTTCTCAGGATGCGCTGTTGTGTTTATACGATAAAGTTCTGGGACCTCACGTGCACGGGCAGTTAGTTCATCAGATACGTGCGCCGTCAATTGTGAGATGCCATCCATTAAACGCCCTTTAGATTCTTAAAAGAAAATTAATTTTTCCCCCTGACCCTCTTTTAAACGGCTGTTTAGGGAAATTTTCAATAAGTTTATTTCTTTCTATTTCTCTGTTTACTTTCGTGGGTGTTTCGTCAGAAAATTTAAAAAAAGCATTTAAACAAGTTTTGAATTAGGCCAGTAATGGCAAACATAAGGCATTAAGAATAGAATGTTTGAGTAATTTTTACATTGGCTGAAAATTGTTTGAATTCATTCTTTCTCCAAATCGTTGACAGAAAAAGAACCTTTCACCCAGCTAGTTGAACGACATCGATGTCTAATTGCAACTTTAAGTAAATATTATTCTTTAAAAGAAAATACAGTTTTCAAAATAATAACTATTTTTACATAAATTACCAAATTTATCAATTTTCAATTTGTACTGGATAACCTTTAAGTAGATTTACGCCATAATTTTTGTGAAAATATAACTTGATTGTACAGAAAAACATCATTCAAATTATGCATAACTAGAGATAGCTAGAGGGAAAATAGAATACAGAGTCCTTTCAGTTAGCGAGACGAGAGAATTATTTATAAAAGACGATATGACGTAATCAATTTTCAATTAATAAAGACTGTTGCCACAAATAAAAAATTCTTCTTGAAAAATCATTTCAAAAATGATTATTGAACAGATTTTTTGGAACATATTGGACTAGCTGGTATACCCTTCTCTTTGCACGGGTGAATCAAAAAATTAAACAATACAAATCGAAGGATAAAGAAGTTTTTAATGAGTTAATTTTACGTGAATTACAAATTAAACAAAAAAAGGCCTTTTGCATACATCGGCTGAACAAAAAATCGTATTTTTTAAATTTTAAGCTTGTATGTCTTATAGCTGGTTTAAAGGATTTTTTTATTTATAACAAACCCTTAACTCCCTTGTGGATTGATTTTTGAATACACCTTCCTAAGCTGATCTCTGCTCAGTAAAAGTAACATACTGTTACAAATTTTGTGTGATGAATGCTTAGAATAGTGTAAATAATTTATATCTGGATGTGTAATACGTTAATATTACTTTCTGCTGTATTTATTTCATGTTAAAATTGCAATATTCACAAGCAACGCCATTCCTTACATTATAATGGCGATTTAATGGAAACATAGCGAAATGTTGGTGATAGCCAAGATGGCATCATTTTTGGAGACTCTGTTGGCAGTTTGGCGATTGATTAAATAACTAACTCCGGGATTTAATTTTTGTCTAAAACATATTTTTAAAAAATTTCTAGAATTTAATCCTTAGAAAATTCATATTTTGTTTATGAAATATGTACGTAGAAATTTTTGTGTGCAATTTCAAGTGGTATAAGTAAAAAAAATATATTTTTAGTTCTCATTTCTCGCATGGGAGAGCGTCGCACACATCTAAGTCGCTCACTGTCATAATAATATAAGCAACATCTGAAGAATAGATTTTGTCACAGTTCCTTTTACAATTAAATGCCTTTAATTAACAGCGGACCTGCTTGAAAGACTTACGACACTTCAAATCTCATTGCATTACTAACAGATCTCACAACTGGATCTTCTAATTCAAATAAGGTAACAAAGTTGAAACTAATTCACATTTTGATTCAATAACTGGATCAATTTATACACAAAAACCATTCAGTGTAGCAGAAGCACTAGATAAAGTTATCAAAGAGGTATATTCACTCTGGTAAATTTGAGACAGTCATCAAAATTTTAAAAAAAAGTGTCTCTTTTGAAAATGGAGGGAGACGTGATAACTACCTGAAAAGAGCATACTCCTATTTACTTACGATAACACCTGCTAGTATAGAATCCGAACGAGCATTTTCTTCGGCAGACCAATTTGTAACAAAAATAAAGATTGTTTGAACGATGAAACACGCTGGACGAGCTGTGTTTTTTAAAAGCTTATTTACAGAAGCACAAGAAATGATGAAAATGTTTTTTTTTTAATTTCATTATGTACTATTTTCATTTGTTTTTTATGATGAATAAGTTTTGTTCTGATTTGTTTCAATAAAATTAATAATAAACTAATTTTTAACTATACTTTCAATTTTATTATGCAATTTTAACTATGCTAAATGTGTAAGTATTTTTAATAAATAATCCAATCCTAATCCCAGGATCTGGATAATATAATCCGGAAATCTCGGAATTAAAAATATAACCCGGGATTGCAAATCCTAATATATTTATATGGCATCAAGATCGGATAGTTTTTAATTATACTTTGTATTGATAAAATGGCTAAATCGCGCCAAAATTGCGCTCTTATAGATAATAACTCCCGTTAAGAAGTCTCAGGGATGTTAAATTTCTCTAGAGGGCTGAAAATATAAACAGTTTTCAAAGAGGTATAATTCTTTTAAACTTAAATTAAATAATTCGAATCTTTTACACATTCATAAAGGAATGGGGCTTCAGAAAATCACACGCTATTTTCTAAAATAGTAGCCTCGGATGTATCAAACTTTATAGAATTATAAAATGTTTCATACTCTTAAAACCCTACTAATTTAGGAATAATATACCTTTTGCATTTCCAAATATTTGAAAATATTGAAATTTTTAAAAAATTTTTGAAAATGTAGCTCTGTTTTTATTTTTTAAAAAATATAATTTATTTTTCTACTAATATAATATTACTACAGTGTAATAAGAATACTTTTAACTTTATAAATCAATTTATAGCTAGTAATTAAAGCTACTATTCTATAAAATAGCATGCGCAACGTAAAACATAATATATATTTCTTACAGAAAAGTTTCTTATTTTCATATGCTTAACATTTTCAAAATTATGATTATATTTTAAACATTTTATACTTTTCTGAAGCCCCATTCCTATATAAATAATGTGTAAAAGATTCCAATTATTTAATTTAAATTTAAAAAAATATATACCTGTTTGAAAGTTTATATTTTCAGCCCTGTAGAAAAATTTAACACCCCTGAGATCCCTTAAGTGATGGAGATTGTATGCCTCCTCAGCTGTCGTCCTCATCACTTGACAGTTGCTCAAAATTGAGAGGTTCGTCGCTGATAGTCCCCGTTTTGCTTCAGCGTGCAATATTAATTAAAATCAAATACATTGAAAAATATGCGAAGATAAAAAGTTATTTTCATCAAAACTGACTTGCTATTGTGAGCACTTGGAGTTTGAGTATATACTCCTCTTGGATAATTTTTCCTCTGATTTTGGCCTTAAGGTATCCGACAACGGAAACGAGATTTTTCAAAAGCCTACCAGCTAATCTTTTTTTCTTTAATATTTAGTGTCACTTAGATTGGAATACATGTATAAAATTGTTTTAAGACTATTATTATTGTAAAAAATTATTTAAATGCGAAATTTTGGCAAAAAAAGATTATAGAATTATTTATTTTCAAAACATTCTTATAGCGAAGACTACTCGAGAGCCTAAAATAGGATTATTGAAAAATTCACATTTTTTGTCAGAGTTACTACCAATTAAAATAATAATGTTGTTTTACTAAAAGGTTTTCATATTTTGATGTATTAAAATATAGATAAATCCACTCAGTTATATATTTCAAAAATCCTAGTTCAGGCACTGTATAGAGATTTGAGCTATATATAGGCAAAATATTATTATTATAGAAGCATTTTTCATAAAAAGGGCAATGTTTTGAAAAGAAACAATTCTATGTTCATTTTTTTGCCAAAATATCGCATTTAAATAATTTTTTACTGCAATAATATTAAAACAATTTTTACGTGTATTCTAATGTAAGTGACTCTAAATATTAAAAAAATATTCGTTTGTACTCTTTCGCAAAATCACGATTAAGGAGGTAGTAGAATACCTTAATTTAACAGATATGAAACATTTGTTAAAATAAGGTTGTTTTCGTAGAATATTTTAAAGAATTATATTCTTTAAAAAATAACATGAAATTAACCAGGGCTTGAAGTGAGAGAGTGAGCATGGTAACGTAGCACTATAAAGCTACACCTGGGCTATTAGCGATGGGCCTCGTAATTTTGAGCCATCGTCAAGTGACGAGGACGACACCTGAGCTTGCACCCTCCTCTCTTAACTACCACACAACACCAACGGGAGGACGTTTGAGCTCTCGACAGATTTAACGTGCATCGCTGCCCTACACGGCGGATTTTCAGTGGTACTAGGTTCGAATTCATGACACGCCAGCCGCGAGTTCGTTACCTTGACCGCTAGGCTTACCGCGGGCACCCAGCAGAGGTCGATTGATTGATTGATTGAATATTAACGTCGCACTGTTCAGCTACACGAGGGCTTTTGGCGACGGACCACGTAATTTTGAACTATGGTCAAGTGACGTGGACGACACCTGAGCTGGCACCCCTCTCCTAACTACCACACCAACGGGAGGACGTTTCAGCTCTCGACAGATTTAACGTGCATCGCTGCCCTACACGGCGGGTCTTTAGTGGTACTGGGCCCAGCAGAGGTCGAACCCGCAACCTTAGACTTACAAAGTAGGCACACTACCTCTAAGCCACCCGAGCTGACTTTCTTCAAAATATATATATATATATATAACAAGCAAATGGAACAATTTTTAAAAAATTAATTTATACTGAAAAAATTAAATGTTAAATTTGCATTTCATTTAATCTGAAATGTTTGCCTTTAAACCTTTTATATCGCCTTATATGTATGTTTTGGTAAATAAAAAAAATTTAATTATGTGGGACATAAAACCAAAATATAAATCAAATTTAATTACAGGTAGCCGCCTCTACTTTCAAGCCATACAGAACATTCTTTAAAGAACTTTAAAAAGAAACCGAACATTTTTCATCTTTTCGAGGCGAAGAATCAACAACATCCTTCACACTTTGGCAAGTTCTCCCAATAAACCAATTTATTGTCATCGAACAAAAAGAAAAATCCATGAATTATGCATCTCACGCGCCAGAAGGCAAGTTTTACCATTCCACTTCCGTACACAAACAGAAAATTTCCCGGATTGGCCATCTCTGAGATATGTTTCGGTTTTTTCTGCTGTCATGGCACAGACCTCCACCGCTCACCTCTGGGACCATTTGCATCCGGGTTAATCCCTGACCTTCTTGCTCAATCCCGTGTCCTTTCATTCATTGGAAATAACATCTGGACTTTATGCCTTCATTGGAATTCAGAAAGCGAGATAAGCAAAACGTGGTTGATCGGCCTGGTCATCGCTATTTTCTGATGAATCGAACACGCCACTTGTGGGTTTTAGTGGCATAACATAGTTGCAATAGTGCTCCCTGATGTAACGTTCGAATTTTGCATTTATAATGAAGTGGTTTTCGGTTTATGACGAGCAAAGATGGGCTTGTGTCAAATCAGAAGCCATAAGGTCACACGCGATTTCTGGAATTGTTGCACAAAACCCTTTGGCCAGTGAATATAAGTTTTCTGGGGAAAGATGTTTATATTTTTACGAGTATTTTTTTGTTGTTGGATTGTTTGTATTTTTGTTTGTTTTTAAAGGTCTGTTTTTATTTCTGTGGCACATTTATGACCGATTTCTGCAATGGAATTCAATAGCCTCGGTAGCCAGTGAGTGTTTATTAGCCTCAACACTCTGAAGCTACACTAGAGTTATGTTATGTTAACGAACTGGTGTACTGGTGTTGTTTCTATCGGTCGTGTGGCCACTGAAGACTCCCCCATACAGAGGGTAATGCCAGTTAAAACTATTGAGAATCTTCATATAATAGCTTGGTGTGGAATGCAAGTACTTATTAACGACCACTATAGGGCAACACGTAGGCTAGGAGTGGACCTCGTAATTTGAACCTTTAACGAGAAAGAAACCTGATGATAGACGTCAAGTGTCGAGAATGAAACCAGAACAGGTATTCCTCTCCTAATTCTACCCCACATTAACGTAAAGACTGTGAGACACGAGAGATTAACAGTGTATCAGCACAGCTGCGTAGCAGGTCTTTAGGGGCACTAACAATGGCGTCACGTACACCCCCAAATCGTGGGGGGCAGGGTTCTAGGAGACCCAAAAGCCTCACTGCCACCAAGTATCTACCCTTTGTAAAATACGACTTGGGGTCCCAAAGCCTGACATTGCAGATGGACCCAAATGTTCTCCGTTACGCCACTGGGCACTAGGGCTCGAACTCATGATACTCCTCTGTTTATGAGTTCGGGATCATAAACACTGGGCTATCACGGCCACGTTTTACTGTTATGTCAAGATCACAAACTCATAGCTACTGTTGCTTCTTTCAAGGCCATGAGTTCGAGCCCTGGTATAACTGAAGACTCAACGCGTAGAGCAGCAATAGCTAACACTTAGAACACTTCATGGACTATTTAATGTAGTCTTATATTTGGTGGGCCCCTAATATGATTGACCACTATATTGTGGAATACTATAACTATAGTGTCATTTATTTACGTCTCTATTTACATTTCTATATCACTGAAAAGGAATTTGAAGAAAAGCAAGAACAAGCCAGGAACTCAAAGTAATATCAACAAATTAAAATGTTATGTCACCAATTTACCAAGTTTATCAACTCACACTTTGAAATGTCGCTTGATACACGGCAAAAAAAATTAAAAAGTCGCTAAACTCAGAAAATTTTTTATTAAAAGTAGTAGCTAAATTTTTTTTAAAAAGTATAACACATGTTCTTTATTGCGTTTTGTTACTCGTCATTTTCTAAACTTTTGCTCCATCTTTGAGAAATTTATTTAAAAATATTCTGTAATATCTATTAAATGTCACAAACACAAAATTCATAAAGTTTCAAGAAAATTGAAAGATTTTAAGAAAATTTTCGCCATTTGTTTCTAAGCGTAGTTAAATTGCTCAACTCCCTTTCTCGTGATTTAAAAATGTTTTAAATAGAAGAATTTAATCACTTATACAATATTTATAGAATTATTTATATAGTAATATTTTTAGAAATTTGTATTCATATTTCAACTTTGAACAATGATACAGACTCGTAAATCTTTAAAGAGTTTCATAAACCTGGAAAGGAATAAGAAAAAAAGTGCTAAATTTGTATAGCGATGTTTTTTTTTTCTTTCTGGAAATGATATTCTCAATATTCTGTTGACTTAATATTTATCAGATGATTAAATTTAAGCAAAACATTTGGAAAAATTAAGGTCAACATCGTTATTGGGTATTTAATGATGAGATGAAATTTCATCATGGCAAAAACGACGCGCGATTACAAAAACTGCGCAGTTACTAAATAAAATAAGTGATTATCACTTTTGAATAAATAATCGACTGTTTCTGAAAAGTAAACATCAGTGGAATAATTGATTATGTCTGTTTTTAACACGAAGGTGGGAGTTATTTTACTGACATGGAATCAGTTATGTAATCATATAAACATTTCACGTCCTTGTTTTTTCCAATATCCCAGAAAATACATTTTTTTAATCATCCAAATGATGTTTAATAATAGGTTCAAACAAATTCTAAGGATAAAATTGGACCTTTTCACTAGATTAATTTTAAATGGAAATCGGAAGTGATGTAATAAAAGAGATAACTGCAAATTGAATACGAAATTCTGTATACGCATATACCATGGAATAAAGCGACTCACTCACACGATATCTGCAGAACTATTAGATCCACAGACTTGAAATTTGGTAGACATGTTCCTTTCATGAAGTAGAGATCCGTTAAGAAGGGATTTTGCGAAAATCGACACATAAGGAGCATTGCGAGGGCTTAAGGGGCTTTACAGATAAATATTCTCGTTTTAGAACTGTAAAGCGTACGGACTTCAAATTTGGTAGGCACGTTCCTTTCATGAGTAGAGATCCGCAACAAAAAGGAGTTTTGTGAAAATTGACTCCCGAAGGGCATTGCGCTGACTTAAGGAGCGTATAGATAAATTTATTTCTGCTTTGAAACTGTGACACCTGCAGACTTCAAATATGGTAGGCATGTTTCTTTCACGAAGGAGAGATCCACTAAGAGCGGATTTACAAAAATCGACCCCGAAGGGACGTATCGAGAGCTTAAAGGCATTATAGAAAAAAAATTCTCGTTTTGAATTATTAGACCAGCGACTTCAAATATGACGCAATCATGTTTCTTTTGTTGAATAATCCACTGAAAATGGGTTTTACGGATATCGACTCTATGGGGAGTGGTCAGTTACTGAAACATATTTATTAAAAAAATTCCGTTTTTGAACTACTAGACCAGGGGTGGCCAACCTTTTGGGAAGAGTGCCCCTGTTTGGTAAAAAATAATTATGCGTGCCACTTCAACTTCTCCCACAAACAAGCATGAAAAAGTGAAAACATGTGTTACTTATAAGCTTATTATGGGATTTTACGCAAATAGCACATTTTTTAAAATAAGTCTATGTAGTCGAAATTTAACAATAATAAATAAGACGAAAATACGAACTTAGGTTTTATTGTTAGTTGACTTTTTACCACTTCAATCAATTAGGTTATGTATAAAACAGAAATGAGTAACTTGAATATAATTTAACTCAAAACAATTATTAAACGCTCAGTATCCACTTAATGTGGATTTTGAATTACTACTTTTTTTTAACCAAGTCATTTATGTTAGGATTAGCTCTTACAGATGCAAATACAATTAGGTTATTATGGGTGCACATTAGCTAGTTTTGAGCAATATTTATTTAATTATGTTCATAGCAGAAAACATTTATTCCCAAAACATAATTTGATCCAAATTTTGAGGGTTTTGCCCGAGAGAAACCAATCCACTTAAATAAAATTGTAATTTTTTTTTTTTAATTATCTTTCAAAATTTAAAAAAAAATTCTGTAAGTACCCGCGTGCTATAACTCCATCGTGCCACGGGTTGGCCACCCCAGTACTAGACCTACAATTATGGAATTTGGTATACATATTTTTTTTGTTGAAGTAAAATACGGTAAGAAAGGCTCTTACAAAAATCCACTCTCAAAGGAGGTTAAGGGACTTATCGATACAAAATTTTCCTTTTTTGAACTGTTAGATATTAAATTTAACAAGCTAATTTATTTTGTTGAGTAGAGATCTACCAAAATGGATATCGCGAAAATCCAATTTGGGGCAGGATTTACGGGAGCGTAAAAGGTAATTAAACTTCATTTTTAGGAATTGTTTTTGAGAAGTCCTGATCTTTTTAAATCAAGTGGTGGGTATTATAAAAAATGTTTTCCAACACAATAGACCGCTCAATGCTATATATATATATAGGGAAACATATATTCATGCAACATCATGAAATACCCAGCAAAGCGGGAGGGTAACGGTTAGTAAAGATATAAAGTTTTATGCAATGTGTGTTTTGAAAGGATCAGTTGTATAAGTCTAGGACTTTTGCTAATACAGTAAGTAGAACGTCGTTTATCTGAACGTTTATTATCCGGAGCGTCAAATATCCGGACCAGTTTTTTTTCAACTATGTGTACTGTGTATGAATACGTTTTCAAACAGTGCAATGCTCAACAGTTGTTTCGCGTGAGGCCAAAAGTGACGGGAAAACCAAAGGTCAAGGATATTTGGCGAATTCCAGTGGTGTGATTTGGTATTTTATTATTGTTTACTATAAATAATATTTGAACGACGACGCTTTTCATTATCACGATCTCACGAAACTTAGGAACTTGTTGTTCGCGCCTATGTGTCTAATTATTAGCTATGGTAATTTTAATGATTATATAATTACTTTTATTATAATTTTATTGCGTCCATTAAAGATAGTAATAAATATTTGTGACGATTATGAGTACAATCCGCATGATCAAAACTGCGCATAGATTAGGTTGAGTCATGACTTCAAGGTTTTCACACAAGGACATTTATTTTGCTTTCATTAAATAAAAAATTATGTTCATTTCTCATGTGTTCATCACTAATATGTATGACCTTCTATCCTTTTGGCAACTCATCAAATACTTCTTTGTAAAATGTGGTTGATGAGGACTGGAAGCAAATTTCGATACTCTCTTAACTTGCTTTTCAGAATTGAGAGATTTTTCATTTGAAAAGAGATTTGTAAGAAACCGAAAACGTCAGTCTGTTGGTGTAAGGAGAACAAGCGTTCGAATTTCAAGATTTTTGCAACAAGCCCTATTCTTATTCACAAGGGCAGGGTTTTAGAGATTCAAACCTCCTCTGGATCAAAAGATTCATAATTTTCGCATGAATATTACGTTTCTGGGCTCTTGTCGGGGCTTATTTTTAAAATGTAACCACTTCACGGAAGTAGTCAGTGTAAGCTTCTGCCCATACTCCTAACTTGCTAACTGATCCTAATTTCTCAAGATGGCGGCACAAGCAATTGATTGTGATACATTCAAACGTTCTGCTGTATCTGTTGCTAATTGAAGAGAATTTTCTTCAATATTTCGTTTCGAAAGGATGTCGTCAAGGTCGGAAGGAAGTTCTGTTTTCAATTCTTCATTTACAGTCGTATCTCCCAAACGGAATTTGGAAAACCAATTTCTACCTGCTCGATCAATTATTAGTCATTTGCTTATTATTTCAACAGAAGCCTTTGTATTATTGTTTCGTTTAAATTCCTGAAGCATCACATGGCGAATATGCACTTTTTCACTCTGTTCTTAGGGTTAGGGACAGCAGTTGAGGAAACAGTTGTCGAAAGACTAACTGAACCTCATCTATATCGTGAAAGTAAAAACTAGTTGTCCTGATGACTCACAGTGGGTAGATAAGAACAATAGATTCTACTTAGCCGCATCGCACCTAATATATTTCAATAACTTTCTTTTTTGTTGTTATTTGCATGCAATTATAAAAATTGTCATAAATATACTAAGTATGAATTTTTAATACATGTTCAATTACGTAAGAAGGATAATATATCTCACAAACATAAACATATATATATATATATATATATCCTTACATCAGGAAAAAGTCAGAATCAAGATTAAAAAGTTCTAATTTTATTATTGATCAATTATCAAAAATAACACGTGCAAGAAATTGTTATTTCTTAAAATTCATAAATGCAAATGAATATAAAGAATTATATTTGTTTATTAAGAAATAACTTGGTTCTTTAATTTTTTTTTTGAGGAAATACGCTCAGCATCATAATTTCAGTTAATCTCATTAAATTATTTATCAATATCTCTGAAGAAACAAGTCAATTATTATTTTTTTTATCTTTAAACAAATCTCTCTAAGATTCAATATTGTTATTTAGTATCCAAGCGAGAGATTATTGTAAATTCAGATTTAGATTTCCTCGAGCATTTTCAACGTAAAAATAACTTTAAATATTTATATAGCGTACTCTGATTTTTATTCAAATAACAGCAATTGTATTTAGCAATTTCGAATTTTAAAATGGCAACAAGTAAGTAAAAAAAGTTTCTTTAAAATGCTTTTTAACCCAGAGTTCTTAATTTAATATATATTTTTCCTTTCCACTTTATTTTTTTTTTTCATCGTCTTACTTTCATTTTTGTATAAAAATTGTAAAATATTACTAAGTTTTATCATTTTCTTCACGTATTTGTGCCTTCTTAAACTGTTTGGAATAAATTATCAAAAATCATTATTATAACTAATATAATCGTGTATAAAAAGATTTTACAATTTTGGAATCTGGATGCATTAAATAAAAGGGTTTGAGAAGTATTTGTATGATTGTTTCTGCTTGCTTTAACCAGTAACGGATTTCCAATCACAGCAAGGAAAGATTTCTCTTTAAATGCTTATTGATTTAAATATTTTCGAATACTTAAAATTAAAAAAATTCCCTATCATTTTATATACATACCTCAAACTATCCACCTATATATTCAAAAGAAGAATGGACGTAGATTCATATTTTCCTGTCGCCATTTATATTTTAATTTTCAAAGTATTTCTTTTTAATATGACATTCTTCTTAGCTGGTTTTGTGCAAAAAAGTTGGATACTGCAGTAAAAAAAATATTTTGTTACTTTTCAATTTTTTTTAATCCTATAATTATTATTCCATTGCTTACAAAATACTTAGAAAGTTAAACATGTTTCTTGTTAGGTCTCTTTTCAAAATTTGAAAAATGTTTTCAGTTGCTGGATAGGATTTAACGATAAATATATTTTGAACGTCAGAAAGTACAACATTTTTTTATTTTATACATATTTTACTATTGCAATGCATTTATTTTGATGATAATTTTTATGGTTATTTATGGTTTAAATACTTATAATCAATGTTAATAGTTACTTATGGTGATTGTAATTCATAAGCTTGATAATCACCGTAAAATCCGGCGTATAACGCGCACTTTGAACACAAAAAATAAGATCGAAATTTACGGGTGTGCGTTATACGCCGAGTATAAAATGAGTTTTAAAAATAACAGATAAGAAGGGGATTAAAAAATTAGACTTATATTTATATCGAAATACTGTTTATTTAAAATAAATAATATTCCTTCCTTTTCTTACATGTAGTAGTTAAAAAAAAATATAGTATTTTTTCCCAATGCCTGGTTTTACACCTTAAATAAATGATTTTAAAGCATAACATTACGCACGTACATTTCATGTTTCATTGTAAAAAAAATGGTGTGCGCGTTATACAGCGAATATATCTAAAAATTAAAAATTGCAGCTTGAATGTATAGGTGTGCGTTACATGAAGGGGCGTGTTGTGTGCAGGATATTACTGTATATAAAAATACCAATGGTCAAATATTATACAAGAAAGGCATATGTATTGCGTAATATTTTTATTATTACTTGTATAATTAATTAAATGAGAATTAATATTGAAGAATAAAATTTACTTTCAACTATTTGACAAAAACCAAAACGAATTGAATGAATTTCCACAAGAAAATAATTTTAAAAAATCTACAGGAAGTTACTTCAATTAAAGGATTCGATTAACAAAATTGGTTCAGAAAGGCATTACCTAAGTTAGCTATACCGATGATAATAATACGTTCATAATTATCCGTGGAAGATTTACCATCATCTATATAAATGATTCCTTATATTATTTAAGAAAACTAGTATTTTTTAGCTGTTTGCAAATAAAAGAATTTGTCAGATTTTACTCGAAATGAATTATAAATTTGAATTCTAGAATAATTAGTTTTTATAGTGGGACGTGTTTATAACAAGCCAAAATGTAATACGCATACAATATTAATCATCTTTTGACTTCATCGTTAAAACTAAGCTCTCTTTAACAAGCAAGGTCATTTCAAACGACACAGTATGGCATACCAGATCCACTATTCTTAAACTCCTCTCGTCGGTGGTGTGTTTTTTTAGTTGAAAAACGAACATTATTGTTGGGAAACTTTATTTAAGATCACAGAAGGTCAGGGTCGGAGGAAAATACCCATCAACGTTACGCAATAGTGTGCAAAATCGTGGTATTAGATCCTAAGTCCAAGGATCTTCAAAATTACCTTTGTTGTATCTTTTCTCTCCTCGCGTTTTAAATGAACAATTTCACAGGCATTCCACTTATTTGTACCTTTGGGAATACTTCTAAACAATGACGCTTTGTGTCGACCGTTGCCAGAATCTGTGGAAGAAACAATGGAATTGCTTGCTTTTTCTTTTTCTTTTTTCAAAATGGTGGCTTAATAAAGAGTGGAAGCATTCGATATCATTGCCATGAAATTCTTTTCTGGTGTTACATGAAACGTTTCGGTTAGAGAAATTGTAGAATGTAACGTGTATTTGGGAGGTTTTTTTATTTATTTTTTTTATTGTGTGGAAATATTTCAAATGGGTCACGTTTTTAACTTTTATGAGCGCGATAAAAGGAAATTCGAAGAAATAAAATTCGAAAATGAGAGAGAAGTGATTCATGGCGTAAAAGGATATAAAAAGATAATGGATTCTTTATCGTTATTAAATTTTCTCTAATGCTTTTATGGTTTAAAATAATTGCACTTTAGTTTAAATATTCTTTTGTGTAAGAGGTATAATTAGATGTTTTTTAAAATCTTTGTAGTAATTATTTATTATAAGCTAATACGTACTTAAACAAAAGTTGCCTTCCTATAAAACATTTAAAAGCAAATATATGTAATAATTCTCTCTAGCATCCTTTTTGTTAACTCTTTTTACTAATGTTTAAACAAGCTTTAATTCTTTGGTTTGAAAATAACACTTTAATCTGAATTGTAATTAACTAATCCGAAATACCTGTTCCGCCCATTCTATCCAATCAGAACTACTATTACATAATAGTCACGCGCTTGTCACTGCCGGTATAAAAGCAAAAATCTTGTGTGATCACTCTTTATCTGTTGGTTTTCAGCATGTAGTCGTCGTAGTTTTTGTCTCCAGCTTGTCGTCTTGCATGTAAAATAGCTGCAGCTCTCTTTGTCTTTGTGTGCTCGTATGTATTGTCGTAACGCCTTTGATGTGTCATGTCAAAATAAAAAGATGAACGTCCATTCCGAAGATGTTTTCATGAAACCCTACTAATATTTAAAAAACATACAACTCGGCCAATACGCTACATCTTTATATATAAAAATCTTCTGTGCGTGTGTATGTGACTAAACTCCTCCTAAACGGCTGCTGGACCGATTTCGATGAAATTTTTTGTGTGGGTTCAAGTAAATTCGAGAATGGTTTAGAATTGCAATTAGTTAAAAGATATAAATTAAAAACATTCAAAATATACAACTCAACATTCACCTGCATTGTTGTAACAACGTTATTGTTATAAAAAAGACGTAAGTAGGCGTTGAAAATCAATTTTCAGCCAAACTGGCCAAAACCGGGTCTTTATTGTTACAAAAATGCTGACAAATCATGCTTTTTAGCATTTTTAATTAATATCTTTTCAAATAATCTTTATATATAAAAATCTTCTGTGCGTGTGTATGTGACTAAACTCCTCCTAAACGGCTGGACCGATTTTGATGAAATTTTTTTGGGTAAAGTGGTTGAAAGGTTTGATTCAAAAATGGTCCAAAATCCAATTTACCCCAAAAGTAAAATTTAAAAACCTTTTTAATTACCATTTTTGGGTCCCAAACTTTGATTTTATGCATTGTAACACTGTTTTTTTTACAACAATGAAAAAAAGTGGCGTCAAAATCAGTTTTCACCCAAAATGGAATTTCTGACGTTCTCTCGCTGGTAATTAATTTTGTTTAAAAAAAATGTTTTTTAACATGTGATTAACTTAAAAAAAATTTTTAAAAAAATCTCAAAATTTCTCAATTTTTAAAATTTTTTTCAATTTAAATTTCCCTAAAAAAAAAAACTTTTTCAAGCAGATTTACTTTTTTTTAACCTTTTTTCAACGCTACCAAGTTAATTTGGGAAAAAAAATTTTTGAAAAAAACTTAAAAAAAAAAATCGGGAACTTTTGAAATTTAAAAAAAAAATTCTCTTTTTTTTTATACAAAAATTTTTTTTAAAGATGTTTTTTTTCCCCTTTGGGCCCGAAAAAATGCAAACGAAAAAATTAAAAAAACCCAAATACCGAATATTTAAATTATGGGAAGCTCCCAGAACTCACGAGTTTGAGCACTTATATTCATATCGGAAAAACACTTACGGGGGCACAAGCAGAAAAAATTTTTCTCAAAAAAAAGATTTTTTTTTTGAATTTTTTTTTTTATAATGAGTGTAAATAATGAATTTTCCAGAAATTTTTTCAAACCCAATTTATTAGTTTGAATTTTTAAGAAAGTATTCATTGTTTTAGGTATAAAATAATTAATATATACCAAATAGTACTTTTTCCCTTTTTTAAATTTTTTTCTAAAGGTTTAAAAAAATTTTTATTTTACCTTTTTCACAGCCACACATATTTAATGAAAAAAAAAACATCAGAAAAATAGTCGTTTCATAGCTAACGGTACACATTTTTGATTCATTATTTAACGAAAATTGATATAAATTAATATATATTTTTTAAAAAAATTTAAATTGCGTTTTATTATTTATTATTAATTATTATTTAACAAAAAATTTCTTTTTATTTTTTTTGAGAACAAAACTATATTTTTGAAAATTTTTTAATCGAAAATAAAAATTTTGAAAAAAATATATCTACCCCTTGGTGAAAAAAAAGTTTTTATGTTTAAAAAACCCTTACAATTCTGGGCTGAACGGAGGGAAAAAAATATGTCTGACAAAAAAAAGTGGAAGAAATTTCTAAAAAGGGGGATTTAAATGACATAAATATAGAAATCGCTCACATCGCTCAGAACACACACAAAAAAGAAGTACTGGTGTCCAAAAGAAAGGGAAAAATTTTCCCTCGGGGTAAAATTGTACCCCCGGAAAAAAACCCGCCCCCGAGGGTAAGTGGGAGAAAACAGATCCGCCGACGGGGGGGAAAAGTCGGAAACTTCGAAAAAAATATTTTAATGGCATTAATATAGAAATCACACACACCAGGAAATTTTGACCAAGGAAAGGGAATCTTCTAAGGCATAAGCTGTACATTAAAAGCCCGTGCAACCCGGCTATCCAGCTAGTTTTTTTATATATATATAATATTGAATATTAAAAATTCACTATATTTATAAAATTTTAAGCTATAAAGCTTAACTATAAAACTGTTTAATATATTTTTATAAACAAAGTAAATTTCCTGCTTCATTTTTATGCAAAATATTTATAATAAATAAATTAATAAAAAGAATATGAATAATTCAAATAAACTGAGTTTTCATTTACACGAAAAACAGGTTTCCTAAAACAAATGCAAAAGAAAAACCTTGCTTTTTTTTGCTCCTATAATAAATTGTAAAATAAAAATTCATAAGAACAAACCCCATTCAAATTAAAGAATCATGCAAAAAGAAAATATTGCTATTTTAATCTTCTAGAATTTTCAATCTCTCAATTCATGTTTTATTTTTTTTTTCAGAGCTATCTTGCTTGTCACCAAGGCAGGTTCTAGCAGAAATAAATAATAGTTTAACCGCGTCTTATTTGCATACATGTTATTGGAATAGGTTTTAGTGTATGATTAATGCTTTTAAGAACTAGTTTACATTTTGATGTAAAATCGTCTGTACGTTTTACCCTTGAGTAATTTTATACATAAATCTTATCTATTTTTGTGTCACCAAACCGTATGACATTCTTTATAATAATATGTATTTTCCTATAGTTTTCAACCAAGCTTAGTAAGTAATTTTATGCTTACAAAATGCATTAAATACTTAAACACCCTAGAATTGTGCATTTATTTTAATTTTATATTTTATTAATAATTTAATCGGGAATTTCGTCAACAGTTTTAATTCAGCAAACCTTCACACACACACACACACACACACACACACACATCTCAACTTTTCTCTTCAGGACTTAAAATCTTTAATAACCAGGGTTAAGTGAAACTTGGGTGTTTTAGCAATTAAGAATAATTTATCAATATAATTATTAACTCTCATCTCTCTGTCTCTCTTTAATTGTAAATAATTAAACTATAAGCATTTGTTACAAATTACATGTCATAACCATAAAATATAGATCAAATCAGAATTATCTATATTTTTAATCTAAGTTAAAATGTTAAAGAAATTATTAATCAAATTAATTTTGTAATAAAAAGTTCAAGGAGTAATTTATTCATATTTTTCACGAATTAAACAATTATGCAAACATTTTGTATACTTTGAATTACCATGGAAACAGAATAATGTAGAATATGCAGAATAATGACAAATCACTGAAATACTAAAATAGGTTGGCTGTAAAAAATATAAAGAAAAAGTTTGAAAAAGTCTAGAAAAAAAAATGGCGGGCTTAGTAATAGTCATAAAAATTTTTGAATAGTTATTTCTTGTGCATTTTAAGTTTTACAAAAATTAATGTAATATATCAACAGATAGGTAAAAAATGTTTAATATTTTACGTGTATTTTTCACTTTGAACTAATTCGAAACTCATTAGAAATCTTTTCATATTAATAATCTAATTTTGAAAAAAAGAAAGTTCTCTATAGGTGAAAGCAGACATAAACGGTGGATCAATTTGGAAATATCCAACTGCGTTCGGAACTGTAATTTTGCAAAAGTGTTTTAATCAATAATTTTTTTTTTTGATATTTAGTATAATCTGAAATAGAATACATACAATTAAAATCATTTTAAGGATAGCATTAAAAAAGTTCAAAATATTTTGGCAAAAAAAATAAGAAAGACTGACATATTTTCAGTACATTCTTCTTTTATGAAAAAAAAATGCTTCTATATTAAGAATATTTTGCTTATATATAGTTAATACTTCTCTATAGAATCTGAACGTAGCGTTTTGAAAAATTCATATTATTTTCAGATTTACGATCAATTGAAACAATAACGGTTTTCTGTTGAAATTTCTGTACTTGGATATTAAAGTATGAATATTTTTTTAAAAGTCCACATTTAAATTGCACATTTCAAAAATTTTTAGCTCAACCACAGTATACATGTCTTGGCTATACATGGGTAAAATACTATTATTATAAAAGCATTTTTCATAAAATTAGAATGTTTGCAATATATGCCATTCTTTTTCAATTTTCTGCCAAAATAATTGCGTTTTAATATTTTTTTCCCCCGTAATAATATTCTTAAAACAATTTTATACTTTTTCCCAATTCAAGTGAATCTAAATATTAAAAAATTAATTCGTTTTTACGCTTTTTTTCAGAATTACAGCTCCGAACGTTTTTACTTCACTTTAAGATCCTACGCAGCAGAGTCAATTTTTCTTTAAAAATCCCACCTTTTGAATAACTTTTCTTTAAAAATACTTCACGCATGACTCAACTCTAATTTTACACTATCATTTTTCAAATAATTAAATAAAATCATGACTTTGGCAAAGGTACAAGAAATGAGCAATATTAAGTCAAAAAGAGCTGCACAAAAAAGCTTTACTAACCTAAATCAACTTTGAGAGGTTCTAGAATACCTCGTCACCTATTAAAACTCTTTTTAATTAACTCATAAAGGATAAGAAAAAGAGAGCCAAAGGGTCAAGGTGTGCGATCATAACTTCCTACTTCCGGGTTTTGCTAGATTTCAACGACACTTCTAACGGTTTTTAGCTATAATTAATGTTTATTTTCCCCTTATAACAGTTCATACATCTTTTGAATCAGTTCTTCTATCATCTATTCTTATTTCTAAAATGCTAAATGGAGTTAACTTGATTGCCTCATAACTTGTTGTGGAAAAATAACAGTAAAGGTCAACTATACTCATCCCTGAAACCTACTGTAGTTATAGAACAAGGAGTTAAACATGAAGTCAAGTAACATTCTTGAATGATTATCTTAAAAATTGATTAATATTGAAGGTGATCATGGTTTAGATTTTAAAAATTTAACACAATTCAAAAGGGATGGTTGTTGGGGCAAAAATAAAGAAATTCATTTGAGTCAGAAAGTTCTATTTGTGGTGTTATGTGTTGCAAATATTTTATACTCGCCGTTACCCATCCACTTTTCTGGCTATCTCACGATGCTGTATGACATGAAGCATAGAGGCTAAGTGGTAGCGCATCGCCAGCCTTTCATCTCTTCAGTGGATCGATAAATAAGCACCAAGTTTGTTTGGGAACTAAACACTGGAGCTTCATGCCAGACTGACCAAAGGACCGTGCACCTCAGCGCCCAAAGTCATTAATACTGAGGTGGGCACAGAAGGCCTTAGACTTTATGGGCTGTTGTGCCCCTGAGTTTAGTATGCGACTGTATATTAAGTTATTGATATCTAAGTACCAGCATTAAGCTTTCGATCGTATTCAAGAACATTCTTATAGCTCGCACCTTTTAATTGAGAAGGACAGAACTCAAATTTCTGAAATGGAAGAAAAATTTATCTTTTACGCCCACCTTCGGAGTCGGTTTTCGCACAATCCGTTCTCGGCGAATTTTTACTCAACAAAAAAACCATGCCTGAGAAATTTCAAGACTATAGGTCTAAAAGTTCAGTAACACCAAATTTTTTGACTAAAACGCCCTCTCAACTTCCTGCTTTGGGAGTTGATTTTCAGTTCTTAGGGAATCTCTATTCCATAAAGGAGAAATTGTCGCTCAATTTATCTGTAACATTCTCATATAACCTGAAACCCAATTTGGACGATTTCAAGTTTTTACAAAAACTCTACTCAACAGAAGAAACATGCTTGTCTTGTCTTTGGAGCATTTTTTTTCTGCGTGATTTAACGATTTGATTATTAACATCGCGCTCTAAAGGCTCCGTAAGCAGTTGCTGGAGGAGAAAGAGGTGCAAAATGGCGGGCAACAATCCAAGGATGCTACCTGAATATGATCCATGCAAAATACACGAACATCAGCGCACAATCTCAATCGTATAATCTAGTCCACATTTATTGCCCTCGTGAAACTTTTTGTATTTGCTTAAATGATATTTAGTGAGTAGTGATCCATAGTAGCATTAGTGCCACTGTAGCGTAAGAAACTACTGCACGTTTCTTGCAATTCAAATATAGTTTAAAACTGTATATTTCAGAGTTTCTGAAACTGTCGGGCCCCCCTTGGGGAACGTGATAACTCTACGACGGGAGCTCGAGCCTATTGAGAAGTCGAAAACAAAAGATTATTAAAGAGATTATTAATTTACTGAAAGTAAACAAACATAATACTTTCTGATGTAATAAAATATAAAATACACATTTACACTGATATAATACACTTATAAATGTATCAGTACTATATAATGTATTTGATAATTAATTCAACAATACTAAGTTAAGAACAAGTTTGATAATTACCAGATACCCAAGGTACTTGTATTAACATTTATCTTCATAATTTGTACGGTTTGTAATTAATTCCTTGACAGCCAATTAAAAGTTACGCGATTCGCTCTCTAATGCCACCGTTTTCCACGTAGAAGCGCGTATTTTGATGGGGGGAGGGAGGGAGGAGAAAAGGAATAAATAAGCAAATCCTGTGAAATAATTTAATCCTTCGCAAACACTGTCAAAAGCCTTTTAATGCATTGCAAAGCCTTCGGAATAATTTTATGGATAGTAGTGCACAGAAAAGATTGTACAACGGAAAGACGTATATATATGTCCAAAAATTAATGCTTTGTCTGAGCGAGACGTTTATATACGTCGGTGGCATTACAAAGTCGTATTACAGATTTAGTGTCAAAGTATTGAATTCAATACATTTTGTATGGACCGGGGTGCGATTAAAAGGATGATAGAATATTGGGTCGCGCATATTGAAAGTTTGAGAAGCACTAGTATATTCATTAAGTGATTATCTGCTAATTACTACTTGTTCATCCATTTTTGTTACTTTACAACTCTTTATAACTACGACGCTTTATAGGAATTTTCCAGTGAGGATCATTATACATCTATATTTATCATTATCTCAAAGTGAAATTATATGACGAGCTTATAAAATTAAGGTATCCAACAACGTTCGGAACCGTGATTTTAAAAAAGCGCATAAATGGATAATTTTCATGATATTGAGTGACACATAGATTAGAATACATGTATAAGATTGTTTTAAGGACATTTTGACAAAAAAAATTATTTAATTACAATATTTCGGCAAAAAATGAACTTAGAATGACCTTTTTTCAAAATATTCTCCTTTTGTGAAAAATGTATCAATTATAATGTTTTGCCTGTATATAGCTCAGATCTCTATACAGAGGCTCAACTACGGTTTTTAAAAAATTCACATTACTTTCAGAGTTACACCCACGTAAAACATGGAAAAAACCACTTCTAAGTTATTTATTTCAAAAACTCTAGTTGAGCCTTTGTATAGAGGTCTGAGCTACAGACAGGCAAAATATTATTATAATAGCAGCATTGTTCGCAAAAAGGAGAAAATTTTGAAAATGTCATTTTATGTACATTTTGTAAAATAGTTACTTAAATAATTTTTTTTAATAATATTATTCTTAAAACCATTTATATACATTTTCTAATCTAAAATGACACTAAATATCATAACATTATCCATTTATACCTTTGCAAAATCACGGTTCAGCAACCTCATCGGATACCTTAACAAAATGGGAGGAAAATTCCTTTAAATATTAAAATTTTTATATTAAAAAAAAATAAATAAATAAATAAAAAAAATAAAAAATAAGCACTACGAGATAACTCAGCACAGGAATCTAATTCAGTGACGCTCTCTCTGAGTTTACCTCGTAGTATTTTTTTTAAAACTACTGTAAATGTCATTACAATATTTTGTCAGTTACTTAATATTAAATAACCTGGGCACCCAGGCCAAATGCTCTAAATTTATTAAATGAAGTTTTTTGCGAAGGTTGCGAAAAAGGAGTTTACTTTTCAAATGTACATCATCACTTCAGAGTATATTTTTCCGTGTCTTGTCTTCTAGATTTCAATACAGGAACATGAAGAAAAAAGTCATGACAAGGTCAACCTACACGTGTTTATGAACCAATTCGAAGGTCTTCATTTTCTTCCCGTGATCCTCAAAATACTAGAAATATATTTCCCTTTCTTGAATTTTTCAATCTCTCTCTCTCTTTATCTCACTTTGTCTCACTGTCTCTCTGTCTATCTCTGTCTTTCTGTCTCTTTATCTGTCTGTCTCTCTGTCTCTTTATCTCCCTGTCTATCTCTCTGTCTCTTTATTTCTCTGTCTCTGTCTATCCCTGTATCTTTATCTTTCTGTCTTTCTGTCTCTTTATCTGTCTGTCTCTTTCTCTCTCTCTCTCTCTCTCTTTCTCTCTCCCTCTCTCTTTCTCTCTATCTCTCTCTCCCTCTCTCTCTCTATCTATCGTTAATTAAATACATTTTAAGGCGCTCAATTGAGCTGACATTTTACATACATGATTAATTTGGATGACAATACAATAATTTAAATATAATTAATAAAAATTAATTGATTAAAACTAATTATTTAAAAAATTACAAATACAACCACGTTGGCGACTTAGTGACCCTTTTGGCGACTTGTGTCCAAACTTGAAAAGGTTTTTTTCCTCACGTTTTAAAGCATTGAGTTGAACTTAAATTTTATAGACGATTGTTTTGGGTGACAATACGATACTTTAATGATAATGAATAAAAAATTAATTGCCACTTAATGTTGTGATCCTGTCCTATGTATATACATATTTATATTAATGTGACTATTTAATAAAAAGTAGCTAAAATAAAATTTTTCTTTGATCTAAGTAGGAATAGACTTGAAATTTTTTTTTTTTACATTACTTGTTAAACAAGCATTTTTCGCTTCATCGATGAAGTATACGAGCAAAGTGAAAGACTTTAACATTCAATTTCATCAGACTCTTTACTTATGAACTTGAACTATTCCACTGGGGAGAGATATCTTTTCAATCTTTCTCACAGAGAACACATTACTCAACAGAACAAAAATCCAAAACCATAGAATAATGGAATATAACCCCAAAAAACTAAGCCGAATCCTTTAGACCGTTTAATTTCGAAGCCTCGGATATCCTTTGGCAAACACAATCAAGCTTAAGAGTTAAAGTGGGACGAACGGGCTCTAACTAATGATTCCTCCAGCTATTCAACACACATTCCAACAGCGCCTCCAATGAAAGGGATTCTTTGTAACCGCGGCGGAATTAATGTCTGATATTAAGGACGATTGTTCTTCCTCGCTGATTGTCCCCCAGCTTCAAATCGTTTGGAACCTTGGGAAGGTGTACCTTTTTTTCTTGTCTTAATGGTCAATGGTCGTTCTTTTAGAGGCACAACACAAAAAAGGATTAGGATTGTTTCAAAGAGATAGAAAAGAACCACATGTTGCCATTCCTCGAATGTGAAAAATAGATTTTTGAAACAACGGAAGATTTATTTGATCCCTGCACAAATATAATTGTTGAGGTTTATTAGTACTGTAGTGTTTATTAAATGTTGAAATGTTTTTGTTGCTCAATTAAAATTGGGTCTAAACGTAATTTTGTAACATTTTTTCTTAGTTTTTACATGTCAAGGGACTTGTAGTTAAGTTAGACAAAAACAATCCATGAATATTATCCATAATAAACTCGTGTTGAGGCCCAGTGGCTGAGTGGTTAGTGCATCACGCGTCCACACCACAAGTCCGAGGTACAAACCCCTGGCTGGGCAAGGCTGACTTAGCCTTTCATCCCTTTCAGTGGGTCAATAAATGAGTACCAGGCTTGCTTGGGAACTTAACACTGGAGGTTTCGTGTCAGACTGACCGAGACATTTGCTCATGCACCTCAGATCTCAAGGTTGCGTATACTGAGTTGGGCACAGTAGGCCTTGGCCTTCATGAGCTGCTGCGCTACTCAGTTAAGTTAAACTTGTGTTACTTCAATTTTTGTAAAATAAACTTAGTTTTTTTAAGTACAATTAAATTTAAATGTACCATGATGTGTATACAGTACAGTTAGTAAAATTTTGAAGTGTTAAATCTTCACATACTTAATTTGTATCAATTATTAATATAATGTCACGAAAGTATTTTTAACCATAAAAATAGTTAAACTAAATATTTTGAGAAAATATATTTAAAAAACTTTTTAAATTTTCAATATGTTTAATCTGATTAAAGAATAAATTACTCCAATTACTTAGACTTATTCACTTTGTTTAAAGCGTTCATTGATATTTTGTTACCCTAGCTCAGGGGTACTCAACCTTTTTTTCTGCTGGGCCGCATACATATGTCAGCTATTACACGCGGGCCGCATCATGAGGATAAAGAGGGAGGTTGGAAAATTAATCAAAATATTTTAAATTCTGCTTTTTGCTTTTTTTAATTACTATTTTCTATATTTTTTTTATCTTTGTTACTAACACTAAATTAGAAGCATTTAAAAAACACTTCCTTCACAATTTCTGCATCAGTAAACGGTTTCATATGATTACCAATAATGTAACAAATTCATAAGATGACTTGTTACCGCTGTGACATGACCACTGATAAAGCACTTTGTTGCTGTTGCAAAGATTATTCAAGAAAGCCCATTTATTACCTTTTGAAAGAGATCTTCGAGGAAAAGTTTCATTGAATGATTCCTGTTTATTGGTATTTTTAAATACAGCACTTTCGTTACAATTCAAACAGTTACTAATCCATTTTTGTTTTTCACCACAAAATTGTCAACCTCCCAGTCATCTTGAAACGATATATTTTCTTCGAATATCTTTTGCTTGCAAGAAATGAAAGATAGTGAAAAATTAGTTCCACTCATAGAACTGTCACTACTCCACTGTTGTCTGTTATCACTAATCGTAACCGTTCCAAACAGAAAGAAAAAGAATATCAATTTGCACTCGTACGACATCGACAGCAAAAGGCAAACTTGATATATTTGATTTCTTGACAAAATGTTTAATATATTGTTCTTAAATAAGTGAATTTTTCAGAGCAATGGTCACTGACCGGGCCACTAAGAAAGGCTCGGTGGGCCACATGCGGCCCGCGGGCTGCAGGTTGAGTATCGCTGCCCTAGCTTAAGAATGAATAAACAAACAGAATGGTATATAGTGCTTTGTCCATGAACGCGTTAATTGATTGATTTTATAAAGGATTACTTTTGCTAACAGTTTTAAAGGTACTTTTTAAAATACATCTAATTTGCCAAAAATGATACCAACGTGCCTGTATTTGTAATTCTTTGAATAATTAGTTTTAATCAATTAATTTTTATTAAATTTTATTAAATTACTGTATTGCCATCCAAAATAATCGTGCAAAAAAATTTCAGCTCAATTGAGCGCTTTAAAATGTATTTTATTAACGATTGAAAAATTCCACAAAATAAATAAATAAATAGAGAGTGTAAGCTAATAGTAGGAATAGAAAAAAAAAGAAATTGATTCCGAGTGTCGCACTCTGAATCAACAAGGCTAAATTTCGAACTATTGGCGACGGACTTCGTTATTTTAAATCAGCGATACTCGACCTGCAGCCCGCGGGCCACATGTGGTTTGGCTGCTTTTTTTTGAAGGACCCAGTCATGGCCATTGCCCTAAGAAATTTAATTATTTAAGAACAATGTACAAAACATTTAGCGGAAAATTCTATACATGAAGCAATCAAATCCATCAATTTTGCTATCAATTTGTTTTCATAGTAGAATGTAAACAAGAGGTTGGTATTGATAAATAAAATCGAACCCCATAACTCAATAAAAATACATCAAAGTAGATATTTTTTGTGTGTGTTTGATATTAATATAGTATTAAAATAAAACCCGCGCGCGAAAATAAGATTTTTAATATTTTGATCAATACAAGACCTTGACAGCATGAATGAGCACTATAAAGCTGCACGAGGGGTATTGGCAACGGCATTTCCCTCTTTTAATTTCCACACCACACCAACAGGAGGACGTTTGAGCTTCGATAAATAACGTGCAACAGCCTCCTTTACATGGTGGGTTTTCAATGGAACTAGGCTCGAACTCATGATACGCCAGCCACGAGTTTGAGACCTTGGCCAACAGGCCTCCAGAAACTCGACAGAAGCAGCACCACCAAGAGGCACCCCACCAACTCTAATAAAGTTAGCCATTATATAAATATAAAATAATCATTAAATCCTTCTTTCCTCATGAAAAAATAATCTCTGTGTTCATCTGTTATTAAATATGCAGCTTCAGAAAAGCTAATATCAAATAAATCGTATTTGATGAATGAACAAATTAATATTAATTGTATTACTGAAGTTACATTAATATATATCGAGGGTATAAAATCAAAACATTCATTGCATATAATTTCCTTTTATTACTTACATGTTGATCCCATAACAGCAATTTATCGCAAAGATCATTGGGTTAAAATCATGATGGTCACATGATAAATGCAATCACGTGATCTATATTGAATTCAAAAGCTGACATTGTACTTGGGGTTCTGCTTGTAAAAAATTTAGCAAAGATATTCAAATATTAAGATTCTAAATTTTTTTTTAAGAAAAAATTCTTATATTGTACTTTTTAATCAAGTGCACATTTTGCGTTATTATGTTTTCTTTTAAAAGAAAGTTTCTGCAAAACAGCAAAATTTGGCAACAGTGAAGTGCATGGACTGCTTGGCTGGCAACGCGTGATTTGGAGGTATGTGATTATGTCGTCACATGAACTTAGCATGTCAGAGAATAATTTAAATTGGTTCTAACTTAAAGAAAAATGAATAATTTTTATTTTACAATTTCTTCAACAAAATTTAAATCTATTTTTTTATTTTATTATATATAATTTTAAATATCACTTAAAAAATTTTTAAACTTTGAGAAACATTCCATCTCTTTCCTAAAATAAATTATAAGAATCAGAGGCGCATACAATAATTTTTCAAGGTGGAATGGGGGTCTAGGGTCGAAAGTCTACCCTTCTCGTTTCATACCCCAGTGAGTGAATATTAACATCACACTGTTCACCTACTCGAGGGCATCGACCCGAATCCGTTTCCTTGACCACTAGGCTACCGAGACCACCATTTCATACCCTCAATAGGCCGCCAGACATATATTTCTGATTTTGTCGACTGTCGGGTAAAAAAAAACAGCAAATAAATTATTGAATAAATAAGTAGCATTAACTAGAAAAATAAATTATTAACAACAAATAATTAAATTTACGTACTATATTTTTAGGATTATAATCGGAAACAAACCAAAGATGATGGGGTGGGGGGAAGTTTAGGACCGTGAACCCTCCTCTCTTTGTGTGCGTCATTCATGATTAGAAGTCTCAAGAATAATGATTTAGAAGTCTTGTTGGGGAAAAAAAGAGCTATTCCTCCTCAAAAATAAAAATACGATGTTTAGTATTTTTAAAATAGCAATTATACCTTACGAAAATACTATTTGTTCCTGTGGATGGTTCATTGTGTTTGCGTGAGGTCCGTCAAATGTAATTTGTCAATACCATGCAACACAATACACATTACATAACAGCGCTAAGTTACTTCCTACAATTTTGGAAAATTAAATACTTAAAAACTCATCTCTCTCTAACTCGTTTTTACCCTTTCCGTCTTTCAAAACGAACAACGGAAAGAAATTTTACATTGCATTGGACACCAAAATGCCACAGGGCGCCCATTAACCCAGCATCTCCAACTCTTAACGTTTTTTTTCTAATTCCCATCTTTGCTTTAGGTTGGGAACCTTTATTTTATGTATTTTCCTCAACAATAATTCATGCAAAGACAAGTGCGACCCCAGAGACTTGTTAAAGCACTATGTTTCTTGACCTGCACAAAATTGATTCGAAAAAAAAACAAACTGTTTTTGTGTGTGAGAAATTAACTTGCTACTAAATTACGCATTAAAGTCAATGGTGGAGTCTGAGAAAAAAACATTGGATTGTTACAAAACTGGTTAAACGAAAGTTTACATTAAAGATTTAACTTAAGGATTAAGTTTGTGCTCGTGTTCTACAAATTTTGACATCACTTAATGGTTAAGATTTTTCACTTTTTTTAATCGTCGTAAAAAAAGAAAAAAATGTGTTTGGTACAAATGATGCGAAACTCATTATTGCATTGTTGAAACTATTACAATTGTGCTAACGGCGAGGAATTTAGAAACTTTTAAACTAATAAAATCATGAGTTCCTTTTCAATTTGTGGATTAAATATTATGATCTAGAGCAGTGGTCACTAACCACCGGGCAGCGAACCGGTACCGGTATGTGGATTAAATGGTACCGAGCCACTCACGGTACATTAAATGATTTCCATTTTATTTGCAGTGATGTATTTATCTCGGGTTTGTGAGACTTTCTACGGAAATCACTTTATATTTCAAGTTAAATCACTTTATATTCCTTTTTAGGTGTAACTGCATTTTATTTTAAATGTTATTTAAGTACAATTAATTAAAATTATTAAATCAAAATAAGCTAAAATTGTGACGGATCTATTCGCGTACCTTCCACTAATCCTCTGGGGAAATTTTGGGCTATCATTCGCGTTTATTCACAACCAACCCTTCTGAAGAAGAAACCGTGATATTCAAATTAAATCTACTATATATAGTCAGGGTTTTCTAGCTAGCAAAAAGAGAAGGAGAGAAAGAAAGCCAGGTGTCAGGAGAAATTGCTACTGATCAGGTATCCCTAGAAATTATTGAATCTTCAAATATTAAATAGACGAAGATTTAAAGTGACGATTGGTCACTACACTTAAAGTAACATTAAGCTAATTGGGATAATTGAATTGATCCTAAATTAAAGTGGTCGATATTCATAGTTTTCGTATAATTCGTGCATCTAGTTACTGTTCCACTTGCTATTGTTCGTATTGAGGCACTCTCTTCTTGAATTTAATTAAATCAGTGTTGTTAATTTGGTTGATCAATAATTAAGTTGATTTTGAATATGTTTGGTAGTTCTTCCCTTCCTCCCACGCATCTAGGTGACCAAGAGAGAGGAGGTAATCCTTCATAAAATATAAAAAATTAACATTCCCCCTCAATGGACCACAGTAAAATTATAAAACGTTGACCGGTCAGCGGCGATAAAAAGATTGGGGAACATTGATCTGGAGCAGTGGTCCCCAACCCTGAGGTCGAGGGCCGGTACCAGTTCGTGGATAAGATAGTACCGCGCCACCCAAGGAACATTCAATTATACTTCCATTTTATTTACTAGGCAGCTATACTCAACCTGCGGCCCACTGAGCCTTTTTAAGTGGCCCGGTCGTGGCCCACTGTTCTGAGAAATTTCCTTATTTTAAGAAAATTGAATTAAAAATTTGGTGGGAAATTCTTTATTAAGAAATCAATTATAACAATTTTGCTTTTTGCTGTCTGTGTCGTATGGGTACGAATTGATATTCCTTTTCTATTTGGAACAGTTACGGTTAGTGATAACAGACAACAGTGGAGTAGCGACCATTTTATGAGTGGAACTAATTTTTAACTATCTTTCATATCTTGCAAGCGAAAAATATTCGAAGAAAGTATATCGTTTCAAGACGATTGGGAGGTTGGCTATTTTGTAGTGAAAAACAAACATGGATCAATAATTGTTTAATTTGTCACGAAAGTTCTGCATTTAAAAAAAATACCAATAAACAAGAATCATTCAATGACACTTTTCCTCGTAGATCTTTTCCAAGAGGTGATAAGTAGGCTTTATTGAATAGTCTTTGCAACAGCAACAAAGTGTTTTGTCAGTGGTAATGCCACAGCGGTAGCAAAGCCATCCTATGAAGATGACGGAAGAAAAGCATCCTATGGTTATTGAATGAAACCGTTTATGGTTGCAGAAATTGTGGAGTGTTTCTTAAATGCTTTTAATTTAATGTTAGTGGCAAAAATAAAAATAATAATGATTAAAAAAAGCAAAACAGAGGAGTTATAATATTTTGATCAATTTACCACATTTTAAATCTCCAATGTTATCTTGGTCTTAAAATATTTCTTCACCCCCCTTTCCCCCATTTACCCACATCTTGCGGCTCGCGTGAAATGACTGACATATGTTTGCGTCCCAGCAAAAAAACAAAAGGTTGAGTACCACTGTTCTAGAGCAGAGGTCCCCAACCCCGGGCAGGTACCAGTTCGTGGATCAGATAGTACCGCGCCACCCGAGGAACATTCAATTATACTTCCATTTTATTTGCTAGGGTGTATTTCTCTCGGGTTTGTGTGACTTTTTGTGGAAAACACTTTATATTCCATGTTAAATCACTTTATATTCATCTTTTGGTGTAACTGTATTTAGTTCTGAAGGCGTTTTTAAATACAATTAAATAAAAAATAATTAAATCGAAATAATCTAAAATATAAGCAAGCAATAACCCGCCAGAGGGTCGCGATAAAATAATTAAACGTTGACCGGTACGCGGCGATAAAAAAGTTGAGAAGCACTGATCTAGAGCAGTGGTCTCCAACCCCCGGTCCGTTGATCAGATGCTACTGGTCAGCACAAGAAACATTAAATTATTTCCCTTTTATTTACTGCGGCATACTTTTCTTGGGTTTGGGCTACTTTTTATAAAAATCACTTTATATTCCTCGTTAAATCACTTTACATTCATTTTTGGTGTAGTTATATTTTATTCTAAATGCACGTTTAAATACAATTAAAATAAAATTATTAAAACAAAATCTAAAATATAAACAATCGACGTCCTCTCCCCTCAGCGGGCCGCGGTAAAATTATCCAACGTTGACCGGTCCGCGGCGATAAAAAGGTTGGGGAACACTTATCTAGAGTACGGATATAGAGAACTTGAAATCTGTAGATACTTTCTAAGAGATTAAAAAAATTTCTAGATAAAATCTTCAATTTTTGCCGATATATTCTAATAAATTCTTTTAAATTTGTGTGTGTCTTTGGAATATCAAAATCCATTGTTATCTAAGAATAAAAAATTGTCAATAATACATTTTTGTTTTGAAGTTGTCCATGTACAACGATTACCTTAACTATTTTGGGTACTTGCGTATTATAGCATCGATCAATTTCTAAAAATCAAAAGACAGTATCATATCAAAAAATAACATTTCCTACCGTCTCCCATGAGGCTCCTTTCGTATTACCACATCGAAAAATAAACTGCCGAAAATTTAGAATTAAATACTGCATTTAAATAAAACATTTGAAATAGACATAGATCTCATAACTGCACTTTTCAGTTGGTAAAAACGACACAACCGTATTAAAAATTGCTAGAAATGAGTCTTCTTTATGTAGGTGACGTCACAAATTCGCATCTAAAAACTGTCTCGCAGATTCACGACGTTTTGCCAAAACCCATAGACTTTTGAATACTTTCGCACATTAGACCGTAGTTTTTAAAAAGATTCCACTCTGCTTTCTTCTGTACAAAATAGGTTCCTTTAGTCTAATCCAGGGGTACTCAACCTTTTTTTCTGCCGGGCCGCATACGTATGTTACCCATTTCACGCGGACCGCATACTTATGTTGACTAAATTCATGCGGGCCGCGACATGAGGATTAATGGATGGGAGGGGAGATAAATGCTTTAAGGCCAAGATAACATAGGAAACTTAAAATGTAGAAATTGATCAAAATATTAAAACTCCTATTTTAATTATTTTTAATTATATTTTTTATTTTTGTCACTAAATTTTTCTAAATTGGAAGCATTTAAGAATCACTCTTTCACAATTTCTGCATCAGTATAAACGGTTTCATATGTTTACCAATAATATAACAAACTTCACATAGGATGTTTTTGTTGACATTACCACTGACAAAACACTTTTTTGCTGTTGTGAAGATTATTCAAGATAGATAAACTCTTGAAAGATATCTTAGATGAAAAGTGTCATTGATTTGCATTCCTATTTATTGGTATTTTTTTTTAAATACAACAACTTTCGTGACAAATCAAACAATTATTGAACCATGCTTGTTTTTCACTACAAAATAGTTAATTTCCCAATCGTCTTGAAACAATCTATTTTCTTCGAATATTTTTCGTTTGCAAGATAGGAAAATTTCCTCTCATAAAATGGTCGCTAATCAACTGTTGTCTATTATCACTAATCAGAAGAAAAAAATATCATTTCGCTCCCATACAACATCGACAGCAAAAAGGAAAATTGATATCATTGATTTTTTGACAAAGAATTTCCCACCAAATTTTCATAAATGAATTCCTCAGAGTAATGGGCCATGACCGGGCGGGCCACTTAAAAAGCCCCGGTGGGCGCGGGTTGAGTATCGCTGGTCTAATCATTCTTCACAATAAAGTAAAGGAAAACTATAAATTATAGACCATGTTATTTTCGAGCCTGTGCGATTAAAATTGTTTTTGAGTATGAACGGGAATGGTAAAACGTGAAAAATTATATTTCAGCATGTGCAAACAAAATTATGATTATATATGCTCGGGAATAGTATTTCACTTTTGGCTGCATATCTCAACATTTGGCGAGGTTTTTTGGTTTGACGGAATTGGTTGACGCTATTGCGCGTAAATACTCGTATCTTGTTTTTTCTATATAAACTGATTAACGTTATTTAATTGGTACAAAACAATCTTGAAATTAGCATATCAATATTATTTAGAATTCGAATTAAAGTTGCTCTGAATTCATGTTAAGTGTACTGGCGACAGTTATCAATATTTATATATTATCGCCAATGCTGGTAAAATATTCTTACTGGGTTTTTTCTGATTTTCCGGTCATTTTTCCCTTCCGAGAAATTTCCGGGAAACCCCGGGAATGTAGCAGTCATTCCTGAAATCCCCGGGAATGCATTAAAATTTTTAAAAAAATTAATTTTTATTGCTATTAATAATTATATAATAAAATAAATATACACATAAATTCCAAAATTTATACTAATTCATATATTGAGCTAAAAACTTCACAAATATGTTAATTATTCATTTTTAAAAAATTATTTTTAGGGAAACATAAGCAATATTTATCTTTCTCACTCAAACTATTTGATTGTTAACAAAATGAGAAAATGAAATAATTAAAGATTTTGCAAATTTAAAATCTCGAAAAAAATTTCCACATGAAAAAATAATTATTAAAACTAATGTTGCTATAATAAGAGAAAAATGATATACTTGAAAATTTATTTTCTGCTGGAGTAACGATCATGTACGGTAAAAATTTTAACTATTGTATTTAGGAGATTTTTTTTGTGTGAATAAAAAGGATTTTTTGATAATGAAATTATTATATATTTTTGTTACAAGAATATAATTACACATTAATGTAAAAATCTCACACAAAAGCTTAAAAAACAATAATTAAGAAAATTGTTAAATTGTTAAATATTCTATTCTATTTTAAAAACTATTCGCTGTAGAATAAAATATTTATTCAAATTTTATTTTTTATAAAATCTTGAGTAGAGTTGTAATATTCCAGCAAACGGCTTTCCAGCAAATTTTTACGATATGTTGCCTTATACATTTTATTTGTTGTACCGTAAAAAATACTGTTGGAGATTAAATTGAATTATATCAAAGTTTTCAAAACATAAAATTCTTCTTTAAAATTTTTAATCCTGCTCTTATGAATTTTTTGTTCTTAAAAATTTTTGTTTCGTGGAATATATTAATAAAACATCTTAAATATTATTGTATATATAAATACAGTGATATATATAAATTTACGCACACATATATAGTCATCTATATATAAATTTATTAATTAAAAAATATGATTTCAATTCCAACAAATCTCATTTAAAAGAGTAAAGAATATTTTAAAAAATCTGTTTATTTTAAACAATTTTAATTTGATTTAATCTAAAAAACATTTTCATGATTTTTTCTTTTTATATCTCTAATTTGATCCAATCCATTTGTTTGATGACAGATGATGCATCTTTTTTCACATTCAATAAGCCACATTTCATCAAGTCAAGCATCAAATAAATTACTTTTTAAAGAAAACATGTTTGACACCAAAAAAGAAAAATGTTTGACACCTTTATTTTTTATAGTTTTATTGCTATCAGTATCACATTTTTTTTTCTGGTACCTTTTTCCATTCCACCATCTTCTTTTTTGAAAGAATTCCATTAAAAAAACCGAAACCACACACATCCTACATAGATATTTTTATGTTTCTAACACGCACAATCCCTATTAGCCCAATTACTTCCCACCCTTGAATATCGTCTGTTGCAAAAAGGTTATCGTCTGGGGGTCATCCCTTCACTTTCTTTGTTTCAGACAATTTCCATTAGGTCCGAAAATGTCTCCCACGTCACTGGCTAGAACTCATGACAAGTCAGGGGCCTTATCCGGGGCTTAATTGCAAATTTGCGGGCTGGTAGGAAATTCTTTGACACTTGTGGTAAAAGCAGGAAAATTTATACCTTCCTCTACTACAAAGGAAAGTTCGATTTGTTTCAACAGAAGGGTTTTCACCATCGAATTTGATATGAAATTGAACGAAAACTCTCTGCGTGATAAGGCACACGCATTGCTTCAATATCATTTTATTTTAACACTTCCTTCGTTAATGGACATAATTTTTTTTTGTTTTTGGGTAAGGGGTTTGTTTCTATGAAGTGTTGCAAAGGATTTTGAAACACGTAATGTGATACTTTTAAAGCCAGACAGCAAAGAGCACTTAAAATTGGGAGCAGAAGTACTTTTAAAATGTTGAAAATTATTTTGGAATTATTTTGCAACGTACCAATAAAGCCTTCAAAACGACTTCCTGCAGAAAACTCTCTTGATAAGAAAAAACTTTCAATGGTTCACATTTCAACAATGAATCGTATAGCTTATTTCAAAATATCAATTGGTTTATTCTTCCTATATTTCTTCACTTGAAGAAAAACACGTAGGACCTATTAACACCGATGCAAGAAATTTCGCCTTACCGATAGCTATGGATTCTGACGCGAAAAACTTATAATTTATCGCAATTTGTTAACAAATTATATTCATTAGTGAATCATTAGTTATGTACGGAATTATTCGTATAAAATGTTGCACATAGTATTAGTTTAACTTGTTCAATATGAACCCGTATTGCTATTTACAAATTCAGATAACGATAAAAATTGGTAATAAAATTAAATGATTACTTTTTCAAAGCATTTTGAAATAGATATATAGGTATAAAGATTATTGTATAACAAGTCAAAAATAAACTACAACATTCTTCTAAAATCTGTCTATATAATGAAAAATAGGACAAGTTTTAAAATTTTAGGACGTAAAAATGAGATTTTTTTGAAAAAACCAAATAGATTAGTTCATATTATTATCCAATATGTTTTTATATTAAGCTTTCAAGGAAGTTTCCACACACATAATTCCTCCTCTTTTTGGTAATTCATCCAGAATTTTTGAAAATTAAAAACCGGACATAAAAATTTAAACTACCCTTACACATAAATCAACATTGTGAAAGAAAAAATCATATCATTAATTAAAGTTAGAAATGAACTGAAATTGTATATGTCGCAGGGAACTGGTGAAATTAGGAATTTCATCAAATCCCTAAAGGAAATGATAACTTGACGGTAGATGTTAAAATAACATCTCTTCAAGGTCATTTCCTGATGAAAGTAAGTGATTTTATCAAAACCCTGAACTGTTTCAGTGAAATGATGAAATAAACTAGTCAGGATTTGCATTGGCAAAATGCTATACAGGGGTAGGAGGCATCTGCGAGGTCGAGTCCTAGTACTTTCTAACCATACGGGTAGTACTATCGATCCTCTAAATATCAACCCCATATCTTTAAAAAATGGCACCATAGGATTAACATAGGGATTGATATTTTAGTGCTTAAGCAACCGAGAGGAAAAATGTTATACGTCAAAAAATACCAGCCTAATTTTCTAATTATTTGTTAATTAGTTTCGAATAAATAATTTGTATTTCATTCACTCTATTATTGTATTACCTACTTCTACGTTTAATAATGTACCCTATTTGTTAAATAAACTCTTTTAAACTCTGGACAGTATTATTTCATCATTTCACTGTGAAACAGCTCAGGGATTCGTTCAAATCCCTTACTTTTATCAGGGAAATCACCTTGAAGAGACGTTATTTTAACATCTCGTCAATTTATCATCTCCCTCAGAGATTTGATGAGATTCCTAATTTCATCATTTTCCTGCAACATATATACATACAAAAACTTTTACGATAGTTTATTGAGGTGTTCAAAAAATATTCTTATTTTGTTCAAACATGCCTTACACCGTTAATTTCCCCTATAACCCCTTTCAAAATTACCTTTTTAAGGATATCTTCACTAAAAACTGTTTATAAACCCTACGATCTTAACTCTTTTCAGATTTAATAACGGTACATATATATTGCCATACAGCCAACTTCCACGCAACTCCAGTGGTGAACGAGGGAAGAGAAAGAAGAAAATTGTACAAGAGAACACGTGAGATGATGAGTGAGTGAATGTTTATTTAACGTCACATTTTAAAGCTACACGAAAGCCATTGGTGATGAACCTCGTAATTGTGAACCGAGTGACTAGGATGACACCTGAACTCACTTCCTCCGCTCCAAACTTCCATACTACAACAGCGGGAGTACTACGGAGCACAGCAAAATTAATTTGCATCAGCCATTCTACACGGCGTGTCTTTAGTTTCACCAGGACTCGAGCCCACGACACTCCTGCCGCGAGTTTGTGATCATAGCCACTAGGCTAACACGGCCTACACAAAGCGACGAGAAAAAGTTTAGAAGATTCTGTGGTGGACTTCGGGTTATAATTGAGCTGAATGTTAAGTTGTAATGCTTTTATTTAAGCATCAATGTTTATATGTATGATAATCAAGAGCAGGGGTGTCCAACCCGTGGCCCGGTGACCGCATGCGGCTCGCCTTCAATAATTTTGTGGCCCGCGAAATACTTTACAACTTTACAAAATTCGACTATTTTGTACAATATTTTATGTTTAAAGAGTTTTTATTTATTTATTTTTGTAAAAAAATAAATCTCATAACTTATTATTTTATCACGTTGTTTCTGTTACTGCGAAACTCTTTTTTTTTTTTCTAAATTGAAATTTATCAAACATAAATCGTGCTCAAATCTTAACGCACGAAAATCTGCAACATCAATTACGATACGCAAATACACATGCATTGAAATCGACTTGCAAAAACAAAGTGAAAGATTTGAGAAACAGATATATCACTAATTAAATTAAACATTTGTGATCATTATATTTATTATTATTATTATCTATGTTTGTATACATGAAAAACAATGAAAACTATACTAATATATCAGTTTGTTTTAAATTTTCACTCCAACAAATGTTTGTAATGGATCCTAATCTAATATAAATATATATGTTTTTTATATGCGGCCCGTGGGATTGTAAAGTTTTTCCGAAGTGACCCGCGAGGTCATTTGGGTTGGCCAACCTCTGATCAAGAGTTTTATTTTACAATTAAAAGTTTTTTTAGTATCTTAAAATAAATTTATAAATTTCAAAAAGGTGCGTTTATTGGAGATGTATCAACATACCATATAAATATTCACAAAATTGAATGTTTATAAAATAAATATAGCTATCATATTGCTTTCTAAGAATGCAGAAATAATCGCTAAATATGTATTTTTTTATTTTAGATTAAAAATAAAATTCCATTTAATAATGAAGAAAAGGACATATTTTATAAGAGTTAAATAATAAATTCAAAATGAAAATAATTTCAATATTAAACGTGCTAGTCAAAAAATATGCTGTTTATCTACAAAATAAGAGAAATTAGATTTCTGTATTGTCATAGCAATTTCTTTTTATTACTGAAAAACCATGTATTTCTTTTATTTTTCAGCATCAGACTTAAATTTCATTCATTATGACCCAAATCGAAATTTAGTTTCACTAGTATGCCTGTCTGAAATTCTATATAATTTTCATTTTTCGCCATCCAATTCTATTCCCGTTTTCATTTCATCTCTTTCAACAGGAACTACAACTACAACTTAATTCAATATTTAGCGTATATTGAGCGACAAAAATGCGGAAATTCTTTTTAAAAAAAACCTTCAACATATAATCTTATAATACGTATAATTTTCATTTCTTAATGGAATGCTTTCCAATATTAAAATTTTAAGACAAAAAAAAAAGACTTAACATTTGAAAACAAAAACATCTACATTTAAATTAGAGAAAGAGAGAGGATATGGTTAAAATGTCAATTTCTTTGAAATGGAAATTGAATGGTTCTAACCTAATGAATCATACTAAAGAATTAACAGTGCAAATGATTGTTTCTATTTACCTAAAGCTATAAGCATTTACTGTCAATAGAAATCATATGCTTTCACTAAGTGTGAATAGGTGATATTTTACTATTTTCTTTATAATTATACCGTATGTGAGTGATTTTTATGTATCTCTGTTATTGCAAACGAAGTTGGTCAAGCTATTATTAAAGATTACTAAACTTTTTAACAGAAAAAGATTCATGACCTTTTATTCATTTCAAAACTGGTTGGATTACGTTAAAATACGTTAACGGTTCAATAAAATTAAAAGTGGATAGACTATAACACATTAAGTATAATAAGGGGGCAAAATGTTAAATTGTTTAGTTGCGTTAAGAAAACTCGGTACGATTTATGCAAAATTCTTTGATTTAATGGTTTTTACAATTTTGTTTGCTTGTAACCAATGTATATGTGGATTATGTAAAACAGATTTTGTTCTCAAAATACCAGCCATTTAATTGTTTTAAGGAAACGTTTTAAAATTTATGAAGGGATATTCGAAAGTGATATTTTTCATACAATAATTGACGTTTTTTCACTTGAAATCTGATTTACAAATAAGTCAAGTTATGTATAACAAAAGTTGGTACATGTTTACCGATAGCCTGATTGATATACGTAAAATGTTTTTTTTTCTGAATGATTATTGAATATTCCTTGAAAAATGTGTAAATTCGAAATTAAACTATTTAAAAAAAACATTGTTTTGATTCAAAATGCATACCAACATTGGTACATGTGCTGTTAGTAATAGATACAAAATTTCAAAGCATTAGTTAGTGTTAGTGAATATTAACGTCGCACTGTTCAGGTACAAGAGGGCTTTTGGCGACGGACCACGTAATTTTGAACCATGGTCAAGTGACGTGGACGACACCTTAGCTAGCACCCCCCTCTCCTAATTACCATACCATACCAACGGGAGGACGTTTTAACGTGCATCGCTGCCCTACACGGCGGGGCTTTAGGGCTACTGGGCTCGAACTCGTGACAAGGCTAGCCACGATCCGATACCCTGATCATTCGGCTACCATTTCAAAGCATTAGGCATAACTTTAAACAAAAAACCTCAGCATTTTAAATGAAGATAAATGAGTTATTTTTCTTTCTGAGGCAATTTCGCTTAAAGTTTTTATTTGCCATTGGAGTTTGAATAAAAATGAAATTAAAATTATCATAATTCTGATTTTCTTTTAACTTAGAGCTTTTAAATTTTGTGAAATTATAAAAATATTATAAAGAATTATTTAGGCTAAAAATATTTTATTTGAATTTTTGACTGATTTTTGCCAATTGAATAGTTCGGTGGCCCCTTAAAACAATTAAACTTATTTTATATAAAAAATGCAAAATGGGAAAAAATTATTAGATTAAAAACTCTGAATGAATTAAGTGATTATCGATCTGTCGCACAAATATTGTTGCTATCAACTCTACACGAAATAATCGCCAACTGCAACTTTTCCTGCGCGTTCTCCGCTTGGCCTTTTAGTGGTAATTCGGTATTAAGTTAATAAAAGCAATAAATGAAATAAAATTTATTTTTTATTTGAGAATCCTTGATATTTTCACCGTAGAAACAACATAATCGATTATATACACACAAGATCGGTAAAAAATCTCATTAAAAAATTCTTAAAATTTTTTGCTGTTGTTCCCTTATTCCATTTGATAAAAACATCTATAGTAGATTAAGTCCATGAACCCGTGCGTTACTATTTAATGAAGAACTGTAGCAGGACTTGAGAGTAGTTGGCTCTTATGGCAGCCAATACAAGCCAAGATGTGGGCCGGTTGATTGATTGAATATTAACGTCGCACTGTTCAGCTACACGAGGGCTTTTGGTGACGGACCACGTCATTTTGAACCATGGTCAAGTGACGTGGACGACACCTGAGCTGGCACCCCTCTCTTAACTACCACACACACCAACGGGAGGACGTTTCAGCTCTCGACAGATTTAACGTGCATCGCTGCCCTACACGGCGGGTCTTTAGTGGTACCAAGATGTGGGCAGTAGCAGCTTGAGTCACAGTGAGTGAGTGAGTGAATGAACATTAACGTCGCACTGTTCAGCTACACGAGGGCTTTTGGCGACGGACCACGTCATTTTGAACCATGGTCAAGTAACATGGATGACACCTGAACTGGCACCCCCCTCTCCTAGCAGCTTGAGTCACACTGCAATTCGGACAAGGAGGGTGAACTTTAAGATCCACCACATGCCATTGAGCTCGAGAATGTCCACAGCGAAATTCTTAAATTTATTCGATATGCAATTTTGATATCTGTTAGTCTTAACAATGCTGAAAAGAATAAATGATAAAGTCACTATCATTTATCTCTTTTTGCTAGACTCGTATTTTTCTTTCAATATTAAGCATTACTGAAAAACATGCCTTTTAACTATACAAAGTAGGATTTTTGAAAAATTAACGTCTTAATTACTATCATCTTAAATAATAAACGGTGTTTGTTAAATCTCTACCCTGATGTATTAAAATATGAATAAATCCCCTTCTAAATTATTTTTAAAATCCTAGCTGAGGCTCTGTAGAGAAATCTTAGCTAAAAACAGACAAAATATTATCGAAGTATTTTTCATAAAAGGAGAATGCTTTAAAAATGTCGTTCTTAATTTTTTGCCAAAAAAAAATGTATTTGGTTAATTTTTTACTGCATTAATAATCTTAAAATAATTTATGTATATCCTAATTCAAGAGACACTAAATATAAAAAAGCATTCATTTAAATGCTTTTTCAAAATCACAGTTCCAAACGTAGTCAGGTGCCTTTATGATTCAAAATGTCTGCAAATCACGTTTACAAGCTATTACGTAAAATGTATTTATTCCATTGTATTACAAACATGGCTTGCATTTGATGAAGTTACAAGACACTTTCACCTTTGGATGCTGCATTCAAATTTTAAAATTTTTAATTTTTTTTACTCCACTTATAGAACATCAACCTTCTAGGCATTGTTCCACTGCCCTTACGAATGACAACCACTTGAAAAGTGACATTTTCAACGAGCACAGCCAATGTTGCCTGTCAAATTCAAGAACACAATTTAAAAACTCGAACTCCAGCCCCAGCGGGTGGTAAAACCAAGGGTGCTGACCACAATATCGCTTGGGTGGATGAGACTAGGCAAAGAAAGACGTGCCTTACGGATGCCCTAACTGTTTTTCAGCATGGACTTCCCAAAAAAACCCGTTACCCGGTTAATCTTCAGAAGTATTCAAATTTCTCTTAACATCGAATCTTTAACTGGTTCTCGTAAACATCGTGAACTATCGTGAAAAAAAGTGGCTGTTTCCCCCAAACCATGGGTCAAGGCGAACCTGGGATATTTCGAATCGCATTCTTCTCCATCCTCCCCCACCCCTTTCTTCGATGCATGAACTCAAACAAATTACATCGTAACCCAGTAATAATAACATTACAATCATCCCCCTCCCCTTAAAAATGATGCAGACGAAACCGCCAATACCGGGTTTGATTTCTTTTGGCTGGATTCCAAAAGGTTTTCACGTTGTTTTCGGACGAGTAAACAAGATATTTTTATATATTTATTTGGAATGGTACAATGTACGCCTCGGGTGGTGAATAGATGCTTTGAGGAAGCCACCAATATTGGATTTGTGCATTTCTGTAGCACTCTTTTATTTGCCTATAATTAGGGTCATCTTCATTTTCTGTTTTCTTTCGTAAACCTGTCTTTTCTTCGGGTTTTGTCTGTTTGGGGTTTCCTCGGGCGGCTTGTAAAGGGTCATTAAAAGGTATGAAAGGATAAATGTTTACAGGTAAAAATTAGTCGCTTCGAACATGCAGATGAAATGTATTTTTAATTGTTATTGAGACACGAGTTTGTAGCAATTCGTTGAAAAAAAATTCTTCCTCTTAATTAGCGTAATTGTAAATAAGGAACGTAGAAAGTAATCAGGAAAATATAAAACCATAAGATAGCTTTTCTTTTGTCTTGTTCAATATTTCAAAAGGATTTTAAAATATGCAACTACGTTCGGAATCGTGATTTTGAAAAAGCGCTATCACTTGAATAAGAACATACATATAAAATTGTTCTAAGAAGAGTGTTATTATAAAAAAAATTATTTATATGCAATTTTTTAGAAAAAAAATGAAGGAAGAATGACACTTTCAAAACATACTTTTAAGAAAAACGCCTCAATATTAATAATATCCTGCCTATATATAGCTAGGACTTCTATACCAGGGTAAACTAAGTTTTTTTTTTAAAGAAAATCACATTTTCAGAGTTACGATCAATTGAAACAATGGCAATTTTTTGTTAAAATTTCTCAACTCTGATGTATTAAAATATGAATAAATCCACTTCTAAATTATATATTTCAAAAATTTTAGTCCGAGCTCTGTATAAAAGTCTTAGCTACACACACACACACATATATATATATAGGCAAAATATTATTATTACCGAAGCATTTTTCATAAAAGAAGAATATCTCGAAAATATGTAACTCTTTCCAAAAACTTGTACTTAAATAATTCTTCCTTGTAATACTATTCTTAAATAAATTTAACATGTATATTCTAGTTAAAATGACGCTAAATATAAAAAAAATATCCATTTATACGCTTTCTCAAAATAACGATTTCGATCGCAGTTAATCACCTTAAATCCACAAAAAAATAACGCTCATTTTGAAAGAGCGTAAAATCTTATCTTGTTCAATTCTTGGGAAGAAATTTAATTATCTCACATTAAAAACACTATAAGAACGATGACATTCTACATTCGTCACTTCGATAGCTAGCATAAAATTAAAGCAGAAATTCCCTTACCTGTACAAGTTGAGCCACTGTGATGAAATAGATAAAAACTTCTTTGGGTTCAATTTTCATATGAAATATTATTTTGATTATACTCCTCATTATATTTTCTGAATGTTTATCTTGGTCAAACGTGCTAGCGCCATTTTGTACCGTGATGCTCGACTGATTGATTGATTGAGTTAATTTAATAACTATTTGATATTTCTCAAATTCGGGATGTTCAATTTCTATTAATGTCTCAAATGTTTAGAAAAGATTATTTCTATACAGTTCTAAAATGTTCTTATGTAACACAGCTACTGTTTGTGAATTTTTATTTAGACAAATGTCGAAATCGATATCTAAGATGGCTTCTCACTCTCTGCTCTCTCTTGTTAAATTTATTCAACCCAATCTAACTTAGTAATTCATTCCCTTTTACGCACTGGCGTAGCTAGTACTGTACCCGTATCAAAATTTCTTGCACAGCCTTTTTGGGGGCCCGTTAATATATTAACAATTTTCTCCTCTTATATGTTGCGGCTCCGTATCATTGATACGACGAATATGGCGAAAACTACTTCCCTGCTTTTACGCATTGTTTCTGACTGTTGGGCGTGGCAGCAATAGCCTAGTGGACAAGGTAACGGATTCATGGGGCCGCGGTAGCCGAGTGGTATAGGTATCGGACCGTGGCTTGCCTTGTCACGAGTTCGAGTCCAGTACCACTAAAGACCCGCCGTGTAGGGCAGCGATGCACGTTAAATCTGTCGAGAGCTGAAACGTCCTCCCGTTGGTGTGGTGTGGTAGTTAGGAGAGGGGGGTGCCAGCTCAGGTGTCGTCCACGTCACTTGACCATGGTTCAAAATTACGTGGTCCGTCGCCAAAAGCCCTCGTGCAGCTGAACAGTGTGACGTTAATAATCAATCAATCAACGGATTCATGGCTGGCGTGTCATGAGTTCGAACCTAGTACCGCTG
>BMAV01013362.1:242814-266283 GCA_019973955.1 Trichonephila inaurata madagascariensis
TCATAATTACTTTAATTTTTATTAAAAAGACAAAACTTTTCGTTAAAGTTTCTATCGATAGTATACATAACCTACTGTAAAAATTTTATTCATGAGAAATAAGTAGTTACCGAGAAAAAGGTACATAAACTTACGCAATTTAACATGGGCTGCTATAGAAATCCCGGAACCCCTTAAATTATTAAGAAAAAAACAAGGGGACTTTTTATTAAAAAAAATAATAATAAATAATAATGATATGGTTATTGCCAGAACGATATAATAATACGTTTTTATAAAAATAAAATCAATGTGTGTGTGTCTGTGTGTGTGAGTGTTAGAATTTCAGCATTCGAATTTATTCAAAAAACATAATTCTTACCTTAAAATCATCTACATATATTTTAAATAGAACATCAAATACAAAATGGATGAAATGAGAATTGTCGCATTTATTATATTCAAGAAATGATTACCTCAAAGGGAAATAAGAAGTAAGTAAAGAAAAAGTACACCTCATTTGTTAGACAAAACAACAAAGCTTTTGTGTTTTTTGTTTACCTTTTTACACCATCAACCGCAGACGAACAGCGTCTGGAGTCTCAGCGAACGATTTCTGTTACACTTTTTCAATAACGAGATCATCTGGGTCATCTGCTACTGTGGCTTCTAACTTTCCCCTTTATGCTTTTTGCACGTGGACCATGAAAAACTGAAACAATAAACTGGACTTCGATACAACCCCTTCTCTTTCCCCCGCAGAACACTTTCACTTTCTTTGTCTGCTGAAAAAAATGGTTTCGCGTTAGATACTTCCGGAGAATGAATATTTGTTTTTATAAAATCGAACAAAAGACGACTTATTAGTATTATTTTTTAGATAATCTTTCTCCCTTTTTTCTGGCAACAGCATAGATTGAATCGAAATCGACTGATATATCAATGCATTTTACGTATTCCCGCCGTTTATATGCGTAGAAAAAAATAAAGTGTAGAAAAAAAAATTTTTGCAGTCACTGTGTACGGAAAAAAATATATTAATTAAAAAGTACTTAATGGATTTTTTTTCTTTTGTAAATTTATGAATAGAATATATAGTATTATATTTTACAATGTTACATATATCACACGAACTATAAAATTATTCCGCTCATTTAAGGAAATACGATGACATATTTCAGCTGTATTTCTTACGGCCTTAGCAAAACCGCTATTATTTTATTAAAATGTTTGATATATATTCTTTTTAGGAATTTTTTTTTCTTTTTACTCTCTTATGATTCGATTTTCAGAATTATTAGTTAATTTATTTAGAATATATGTTCTTATGTGTTGTTACTTTAATAAAAACGATTTCAATTCACGTAGCAAAATTTTAAGGTGATTACGTACGTCCCCTTAAAGCGAATAAATGAATGATTTTTTTAAAAATTTAGTGTCAGTTGAATTAGAATATACACTAAAACTTTATTTAAGAATATTATTGCAAAGTTGAATTAGAATATGCACTTAAAATTGTCTTAAGGATATTATTATACAAGTAAAAATTATTTAAAGAGAATTTTTTTTCGCAAAAAAATGAAGAAGTCGTGATATATTTTCAAAACATTCTCTTTTTACGAAACATGCTTCACAATAATATATAGCCAAGACTTCTCAAAAGGATATGAACTGGGGTTTTAAAAAATTCCAGTTCTGAGATAATTACTGCGTCTTGTTAAAATTTATCTCTATCAGTATTTCAAAAATATCAGTTCGGGTTCTATACAGAAGTCTCAGTTATGTATAATAGGCAAAACGTTATTATTATTGAAGCATTTTCCAAAAAAAGGAGAATGTGTTTTACACGTAATTCATTATTTCCCCAAAAAACTGTATTTAAATTTTTTCTCGCAAAAATATTCTTAAAACAGTTTTATGCGTGTATACTAATCTAAGCGAAACTAAATATCAAAAAAATTGTTCATTTATACATTTTTTCCAAAATTCTGGTTCTGAAAGTAGTCAGTCTCTTTTAAAAGACACAAGCATGACGTCATGTTTCAACGCGATTTACACAAATTTCATCAAAATCATCTTCTGAAAGACATTTTACGCATCCAAAAAAGTAAATTTATTTGCTAAAATTATTATTAATTTGTCTAATGCAAGAAGATTACGATAAATACTCGAAAATAGTAGTTTTTTAATTTTTTTTCTATTCACTTTGTTAATTATTTCTGAGTCAAAACTTACAGAGCTTTTTGTTCACATTATAAAGCCTTCAATTGAGCTGAAATTTTCAAAACGCGGTTGTTTTGGATGGCAATATGTTAATTGATGCATTATGAATAATAAAAATTAATTGATTAAAAATAATTATTTAAATAATTACAGATACTGCCATGCTAGCAGCTAATTGACCAATTTCGATGACTTGGCGACCATGTTGGCAATTTTGATCAAAACTTGAAAAGTTTTTTCTCACATTTTAAAGCCTTCAATTGCGCAGAAATTTTCAATGTACGATTATTTTGGATAACAGTGCGATGATTTAATTATAATTGATAAAAATCAATTGACTGAAACTAATTTTTTAAAGAATTACAGGTACAGCCACTATGGCATAATTTTTGGCGACAAAATTTGGCTTCAAAACTTTAAAAGCCTTTTTCTCGTATTTTAAGCTTCTCAATTGAGCTGAAATTTTCTATATACAATTGCTTTGGATGACAATAGGATAATTCAATTATAATTAACGAAAATTGATTAAAATAGTTATTTTAAAAATTAAATTTTGTTAATAATTCAAAAAAGTTTACAACGTGAAACAGATGAATATTGAAGAGCCAGCAAATTAAACTATTCTCTCGTAAAATTAAATTATTAAAACTTATTACAGAATAAATTCAATTTATCTCGACGTTCCCTTTCGTTCTTAAAATTTAAAGTATCAAAAAATTATACTACGCAAATTGTGAAGTATGAAAGAAAAACTCATGTAAAAAAACTCGTTTTTCACCGGTGTTATTTAAAATTTCAATGGAATTCCTACTTTAAAGTTCGTTAACTCTAAAACGAAGCAAAAATTTCTACCGTCCTTTCGTTTTTCACAAACAAACTTCCTTATTTACTGAAGCCCTTTACCTCATCCTGTTTAACTATCGGCTGCGCTTGCTTATCCGCGCATATTTTCATAACTAAAACACCCACGAGTGAAAATGATAGACAAACACGTGAACATAAAAGCTCTGCTGGAAGCCAACTTGTTGGAAATTCGAGTCGGAATCGAAAAGCAACAAAGAATAATGTGCCTGCTTGAAAAGTTTATTCTTTATTAAGGACAAGTGTTCAAAATTTTGCATTTAACGAGGAATATTATTTTTGATAGTTCACTTTATTTTAATTAGAAGCTCTCCTTATTTTTAGAAATGTACGTTGGTATAATTTCATTTTCTAAATATCTAATGCTTAAGGTGACTACATTCGAAAAATGAATTTGAAAAAGAGCATAAATGGATAACTTTTTGGATATTTAGAGTCACTCGAATGAGAAAATACATATAAAATTGTCTTAAGAATATTATTACAAAAAAAAAAAAAAAAAATTTATATAAATGCAATTTTTTAACAAAAAGAAAGGGGGAAAAAAGAAAGAATGACCTATTTTCTAAATATTCTCCTTTAATGTCTAAAATGCTTTTAGAATAATATTTTGTTTATATAGAAAGCCAGGATTTCTCTATAGAGCCTGAACTAAAATTTTTGAAAAATTTACATTATTTTTGGAGTTACTACCAATTGAAATAATAATCGGCGTTTTTTTGTTAAAATTACTCTACTCTGTTATATTGTGAACTATGAATAAATCCTCTTCTAAATTATATATTTCAAAAACTTTAGCTCAGCCCTGGTATAGAAGTCTTACTTATAATAATACTCTTTCTAATTTATCAAAAAAATGGCACTGTTGGATGCCCCCGTGAAAAGAGCTTCATTTTGCGATTTAAAGTGCTTTTTAAATTAGAAGAGCCACCAGCATTGAAGTTAAAAATCTGAATTTCGAATTAGATTTATATATAAACAACTATCTAGCCCTTAACTGATTCGGTTTAATTTTGCATGTTATTTTTTTTCTCTCTCTCTGAATCCAGTCACTTAAAAATTATGTTTACCTAAAATTAAAAGTTGCGTTTGCTTTCTCTCTCGAAGCCAAGAATCCATGGCATCATTTGTGTGTTTATAAATAAAAGAAACAATTACATTTCCAACTGTAGTAATTACCGTAATATCCGGCGTATAACACGCACTTTTAACACAAAAAAATAAGATCGAAATTTTAGGGTGCGCACTATATGCCAGCTATAAAAATGATAACTTCAAAAAAAAAAAAAAAAAAAAGACTTGAGCAGAAAAAAAAATAGACTTGTACATAGATCGAAATAATGTTTATTTAAAAAGAAACGGCATGCCTAGTGAATTTAAAGAGTTGTAATTGTAGAAGTATACCATTTTTTAAAAAAATCTTGGTGCAATACCTCCAATAAATCACTTTAACATATAATAGAATTGCACACGTACATTTCAATTTATTTCGAAAAAGGAGCATGTGCGTTATACGGCGAATATACCTAAAAATTAAAAAATGGAGCTTGAAAGTATAGGTGCGCGTTATACACCGGATTTTACTGTATACGAAAGAAGATTACTTATTATGAAGATGTGTTCATTTTTAACATTAAAGTTACTTAGTATTACAATATAGAAGATGAAATGTGAATATATTTTACTTAGACTCAGACTTGTTTTTATTTAAATAGAAATGAGTAGTATAATAATTTAATAAATTTATTTCAGAACTCTCTGCAAGTGCTTAAAGTTCCTCAATTTATGTCATTACCCGGATCTAACACAGCATTTATAATGTTGTACCACAGTAAATGAATTTTGTTTCTTTGTACTTAAAACGCAGTTTACTTATAGTTCATATTTTCTCGAAATAGTAGATCAAAACTCAACTGTCATGAGAAAGGTAGAAATTTCTTTCGCAAGGGGATGTGGTGTATCATTGAGTAATAATTTGCTACATAAAATCAAAATAGTACCCACGAAGATGTCCCAATCTAACACAATTTATTTTAGGTACATTTCCTCAAAGTGTCCATTTCACCTTTCCCGCTGACTCAGAATCAAATTATGTCTAACATCCGCCCCTGCCCCAGATGATGAAGATGGATCTTTTTAAGGGAATAGAGCATTAAAAGAGGTAGAAAACATTGAAATTTCATGTAACTATCAGTTATTGAGCACTAGATTATTCTTTTCTATTGATACTTTCGAAAAATGTTCCTAGTTCTTTTCGAAATTTCATTTTTTAGGTTGTAATTCATTGTAGTGATATATGTCCTTTAGTAACCTAACACCGTTTTACTTCCATTCGAGAATAAGCTATTGTCTCGCTTCAAGTTTTTTTTTCAACTTTCCTACATTTTTCAGTATGCAATCCCTTCTGCGTTTTCTCTATGTAAAAAAAAAAAATTTATTTTTGCACGTAGTCATTTTTGCTTTAATCGATAAAATATTCTTAAAAGAACTTAGGTTCGAAAGGAAACTATGATGGTGTGAAGAAAAGACTAAAGCTTTGATTTTCAATAGTTTATCGATATCTTTTTGTTTCAAATTTGTCAATAATGTAATATACAAAGGAAATAATTCATTTTACTTTTAATCAGTTTTATGCCGTTACTCTGACATTCAAAAAATTAATTTTGAAAAAAATAAGTCGATTACAAAAATCTACACAAATATCTCTGATTCTGTGATAACTATATTTTTTGAAGCAAGCTTACATATTTTTCAATCATTGTTTTTGACTGGGTATTTTTGGTTATATCTTAATAAACATTCATTACATTGTAGTGGCACAGTGGATTATTCATTAATAATCAACTGAAATTCAGAAAATAGTTTTGACTATTTAACATTATAAATATCTCTACAAAAAGGACTATTTCTATTTTTATAATTTATTCTATTTTATTGTCTACGTTGCTTTTATGTCTTTAATTCTTATGTCCATGTATTACTTACTCTAAATACATTTCAATTTCTATCAAAGCTGGTCTTCAGCCTTAAAAGTTTTTTTTGTTCTCAGATAAAAGCAACATGTTTTAAAGAAGTACTTAAAATATATTTTGATTCTGATGATGAGTTCAAAGTTCTTTTCGATTATATAAAATAAATCGAGAAACAATTCAAATTTCAAAACAGTTGTTTTTCTTATAGACAAAAGTATGATACTTCGTATCGCTTCTTTAAATTATAAAATAAAAAGGGGCCACTACGCAACAATCTAGATATTTATCTATTGTACGGGACTATGAAGCGAAACACGACAAACACGCAGGAAAACGCACCAAATCCTGTTCTATCATTGTATTGGCCACGAATATATCTGTAGGCATCGCCAATATGCCTGTTAACACATCTTTCCAAAAGGCATTCCCCAAAACAAAGTTTCCGCAACCAAGAAGTACTACAATCTATTTACTCTATATTATATTGCTATTCAGTTTAAATATTGCAAGAATAATTCAGGCAATCCAAAATAGCTTTTTTTTACATAACTATTAAATTAAAAACATTACATACATATTCACAATAAAATCCCAGATTATTTTGCCCTTTAGGTGACGGAAATAAAAAAATGATGCCAAACTGCGCCAACGGCTTATTTTCCTGTATCAAACTTGTATCCAATAGGATGACAATAATTCGCCAAGTTGGTGATAAACAGAAGTGTGCCTTAAAAATAGATTCCACTCTATTGGTAATCAAAGAAATTAATAATATATTAGCCTTTTGTTCTAATATTTTCGTCTAATTTCAGTGATGATTATTCACTCCAACATTTAAGTAAGAAATTTTTTAGATAGCAACAAAAATCACAAATTTTAAATGCTTCTAAATCCTCAAATAATGTAATAATGTATCCGCTTAGAATTTGAATCTGTCATCACAAACCAACCAACACCTTAACCACTCCTCCATAATACGTCACACATTATGAGATTATGTGATTACCTTGATGTATACTTAAATGCAATATTAAAAAAAAAAGTTTTTTTTTCAACAAATAAAATCGAAAATGTGTTAAGTCAACATAATTTTTTCTCCATTATCACGGTATCAGTTATATGATGCGATAATGTACAACAAAATAGAACGACATTACGCAGATAATGTTGCGCAGATAATAGCGACCCCTTAATCGGGAAATAATGAGGGATCAATTAGCCCCTGCGTCATGTTCGAGTTGAGTTGTTTTTCCCTTTGGCTGGCGGAAGTAAAAAATTCTTTACAAGAAAATATTACTTAATCCCATGATTGAACTTAACACGACGTTTAAGGAATCAGGATCAAAGTCGGCAGACATACACTTTTTTCAGGCACTAGAATTGCGCTTCCTGACCTAAACGGAAGAAGACTGACCAAGGGTCAAGGATCAGAGGGTCAGCCTGCCCGTCGACCCAATTCACCTTTTTTAATGCAGACGATATACGCCTTTTTCATTTGGGGAACACAACTTCGGGGTATGTGCTCAGAACGTAATGTTAAACAAATCCTAATTTACAGAGTGGCAGAAGAATTCCTGCTTTCTCCTCTAGTGTCGTTCTTTTTTGTACCCTGCTTTTTGCTTTCGCTTCTTGGCAACGGAACGAAAACAAAAGTGGTTGTGGAAAGTTTGGGTGTAGCTCAGGTTACGGAAGCGCCTTAAAGTGAACGAATTTCCTTACAATGGTTAATAAGATAATGATTGGGGTTTGACTTGCAACTTTATTAAGTTTTTTCACTCTTTTAAAGGGCAGCGAACCGAATAAAATTTATTTATTTATGAAGTGAAAATATAGTCTTCTTTTTTCGTTTTTAGAAACAATTTTTCAACGTTTAGCGAATGAATTTATATAAAATTTCTATTACGCATTTATTGGTATTTTCTGTTATATTCGTGAACTTATTTTAAAATCGTATTATATTATTCTAAAGTTTATAAGAAAAAGGAAAAAAATAAATTTTTGATAGAGAAAAAGGCACTATAAAAAATTATCTGCTCTGTTTTTGGAGATACTAAATTAAATAATTATCGAAAGAAATAGTTTTCTTCGATGATTAAGGAATTTTTTATTAGTTAAAATAAAAGACAAAATAACCCAAGCTAATAGTTTTAAAATTGATTATTTTAAATTGCAGATTTTACTTCAAAATGTTCAAACTGACTGACTAACTAAGCTTTACATTTTTTTTTAAAAAAGAAAATATAATTTTACAAAAGCATATTTTAGAAACACAATTTATGCTAAGGACAACCACATTACAATATTTTTTTTAATCAATTACATTATTCTAAAATGTATAATAATTGATGTTATTCTCATGAGGCAGGTTTCCTCTAACCAGATTAATTAGTACAATATATGCAATATATATAAAAATTTGTTTCTAGTCATTTTTGTTTCTTAGTAAATCATAAAATATAGACATTTTAAAATAAAAATAATAGTACGCACATTTTTATACAATAATTTATAGAAAAAAAAATATCATGCAATATTTTCTCTAAAAAAATTGTGGTGTTGTGATAAATTTACTATGTATTATCGCAACAATGCCAACGTTTACGATAACAAGCCAAGTTAGCATCCCCGATTTCATATGTTTCGCACATGCTGAAATGGCAATTAAGTGCTTCGTTTCATATAATGTCGCCAACACGATTGCGATAGTACATTATTGCAAGCCCTGCGCAGAAAAATATCGCAACGATTGCCTGGACTGGAATCGTTACGTGAGAAGAAATGCGTTGTCTCATTCGAAGACTTATAAGCAATCAACGGAACTAAATTCTCAACTTTCCAGTGAGCTGCAGGTTTATTAAATTCGAGAAATTTATCAATGAAGTGTTGAACGATGCTGTTTCAGTAATGAATTTTACTGAAGAGGGGCACCAAGAACGAGTTTTGCGAAAAAAAGAACAAATAAAAAGAACTATATAATACAAGTAAATTACATTTTTACAATTTGAGCAATGAGTATGAACAGCTGTATAATTTGTAGAATGGGAGTTGTCCAACATCCCAGTATGATTTAATTTATATTCATATTTGAAACTCTGCTATAAAGTATGGACAATATCTTAATATTGACTACTTCTGATAAAAATTTTGCTTTCACAAGTAGTGAATAAAATTTTTCTTATTTCCCCTTTTATTAAAGAAATAAACATTACCTTCAAACTTATAATTTACAAATATTAGATTCAATAAATACTTTCAGAGAAATACTACAATACAAGCAGATACCATCACGAACATTTAGCCGGAAATGTACACCAAAGAAAGCATCTTCAAAATATAAAGTTGTTTCAATACTTTTATTTTGTTTAATGCAAATTAATATAAAAATAACCCATTCGCAGAAAATAAATAGATATTTCTACAAATTAATTATTAAATTTCTTCAGACATAAGAGACAATGGAACAACTCAACTCTACCATTAGGAATAGTTAACATTGAAAGAATAATTTCACGTGCACTATCTTTTTTTTACTTAACTAAAAGAGAACAATGAATTTGATATTCATCTCATCATAAAGTGATGATCTATTGTACTAAGTTTTTCTGTCTGATTGTGTGAAAATATGTATTTTTTTATTCAATACAGGATTTTTTAAACACTGTTATCTGTAGTCATTTACTATTCTAACGTTGCGTAAAAGAATATTCTTTGCGTAAGAGCTTCTTAATGATCTTTTGCAGAAAAAAGAAATTTTTTTCCAATCTTCAAATACAATCTTTGTTCAAAGATGCACGAAATTCTAAGATATTCATTGAAAAGTAACTATACGAGTAATTTTAGAATCTAAAAATTAGGCTATAGTCTATTTTATAGATTCTAAAACTCTGGAATAATTTTAAAGACACTTATAAATCTTATCTTCTTTGAGTGCTTTTTGTATTTTTTTAAGTGAACAGAAAATGTGATTATATATAAATTATTTTTAATTAGAATTTTTTCTAATGGAAAATAGTTCCAAAAATTAAAAAAAAAAATGTAATTTATAATTTGAGAAACTCTATAAGAATCTTATTTTAAAATGATTTTAGGAAATTTCCCATATACATTTTATGGGAAAAAATATCTACGGCATTTTTTTTAAATTAATATTTTTAAAAATTTGAAAGGCAATATAAAAAAAGGATCAATATGAAGATATGAATCAGAATGTATCCTTATTTAAACATAATTATACAAACTTAAGCTAAAATTTATAACTTTCCTAAAAATTGCCCCCTTTAAAAGAATTATAATTATTGTTTTCGACATTTTAAATAAATCTAAACATTAAAATATTTTTTTCAAAGTGCATTTCAACTGACATTTAATATCTCTTTTCTCTAAATTGAAAACATTTGCTGAAATTTTTGTTATCCATTTCTCTAATTTTAAATCAAGAGAAACTAAATTGATTTCAGAATTAAAAAAATAAGGTACTTAAATATTATACCATCTATCAGCTTTTTTAAATCAAAAGACGTCGCCAAATGCCACGAAATGCAGCCAACAGTGGAAAACCATCCCCACGCATGCTCAAGCATTTGGTGTCGTCTTTAGAATTGGCGGTGTCATTTTATTTGGCGAAATTAGTCGACGATATAATACGTAAGTACCAAAAATAAAAATTTTATATTCCTCCACAATTAAAATATATATACCTCTTTCTAAACTAATTTGCTATCGAATTGAAAATATGATTAAGATCACCCCATCGATTTAACTATCAATTATAAAAAAACTTTACTGATTTCGTATTTTCTGTGTTTCTATTTCATAATACTCAAACAACAGTTTTAAAATTTTAAAAAAATTAAGTAATAAAATAATTGTTGTTGCAATTTCAATAAGAAAATTTACTTTTTCTTTTTAAATAAACAAGTAGTATAAAAAAAGAATTAAGTCAACTCTCCTACTTCGAATGGACGAATAGAAAGTAATTTATTAACGGTTGAAAATTTGAACAAGATATATATATATATATATATAGGGAGAGAGTGAACTACTAGTAGAGAGGAATTGAAAAAGGAAAGAACTTTTGAAATGCATAATTTAGAAGTAGATTTATTCTTATTTTAATATATCAGAGTAAATAAATTTTAATAAAAATCATCCGTAGTTATTTCAATCGATCTTAACACTGAAATGGATATGAAATTTCAAAACTTTCAGTTCAGGCTCTGTACAGAAGTTTGAGTAATATACAAGGAAAATAATATTATTGAATCATTTTTAAAAAAAGAAGAATGCTTCCATAACATGTCAAATTTCTTCATTTTTTTTGCCAAAAAATTGCATTTAAATACTTTTTTCTAGTAATAATATTCTTTAGACAATTTTATATATATGTTACCATTAAAGTGTATAATTCGGTTATTTTATAGAATAACTAGGTATTTCATGAAATAACTAGACAAGTCAGTTAAAATATATAATAGATGAAACATTTCATACTTTACCTAGTTATTTTATGAAATAACTGAGTATCCTATAAAATAGCTAACGATAGACCGTTAAAGTGAAAAATAAATTATTTCAAAGATTTTTATAAATTAATTGATCATAAATAGCTAAAACCTCTCGAAAAATACATTTTATCCCTTTTGCGGATGAATAATTGATGAATAATAAGGGAAAACAGATGATATAGTTTATTAAAGCTTATATTACTAACATTAGTTAAACAGAAAAGGGAAAAAAGTGTATATTGCAAAAATAAAGTATATTTAAATGTTATCTACAAAAATACATGCGGCGAAGAAAAACTGTTGCTTCATGAAAACGTCGTGCAAACTTTTTAAAACAAAAATGTAAGAGAATATTAATTAAAATCTTATGAGATACCTTTATTTTATTTTTCATTATTTATTATAGCTAGTATTTCTGTGATGACACTTTGGATTGAACTGTTTATTATTTTTGAAACAAGCACACTTTTTACTATTACACATTTTTCTTTTTACACGAGCACTTTTTAAATCCTTGAATATAGAGTACAATTGTTTTATTCGGCCATCTCTAGTTCCTAATCGGAAAAATCCTTCCTAAAGCAGCTAGAACCGTTTCAAAGAACTTTCGAGTCCCGTATTTCATAGTTTAATGATCAAGAAATCGTTATTCTATAGAATACCTAGTTAAATCGTAGAATTCAATAATTTTATGTAATTTAAGTGACTTGTCTTGTTATTTTAAGAAATACCTAGTTATTCTATGAAATAAAGGATTTCACACTTTAACAGTAACATATATATTCTAATGCGACTGACACGAACTATCAAAAAATAATCCATGTATACGCTTTTTCAAAATCGCGATTCCAAACACAGCCACTTTAATCTTTTATTATTATTATTATTATTATTATTCAAGAAAAAGTTCAAAAATCCCACACCACTTTTATTTTCAAAAAGGGAGGAGCATCCCAAATTGTTGCGCACGATTTTACGAACCTCACCCTTTTTCACTCTCATGCAGCACCCCAGCCTAGCAACCAACCCGATAACCAAAATCAGCCCGAATACTCGCATCTAAATGGTCATTCTTCGAAATATATGTCATAAACGCGCGCACATTGTTGCTCACCACTGTCCATCTCCCACGTCCGAATGAACTGACCATTGTATTTGGGCGCGATGGCTTATCTTAATGCTCTTCTTCTTCAATAACGTTCTTTTTTCCCGTTTTCAGAGCGTTCCAATACAGAGTTAGTTCCCTACGCAACACAAGACCGTTCGCGTAATAGCATTTTGTTGTGCTTTCTCTTTCTTACGAATCGGATTCCATTCTATGCAGTTCACACGATCATGTCTCTTTATTCGAAAAATCTCCCCCCCCCCCTCTTCTTTTTTATTCTTTTATTCCCGGGATTTACGATGCGTTTGTAGACAGGATTAATCTGCGCGTGAGTTGATGCGCTATTTGTAGTTGTAGTTGAAGTCAGTCATCTCGTTTGGGCCGTGAGTTATGGGAAGTGATTGATTGCTATCGTTTGCTGTCTGGTGATTGGCCAGGCATCCGTGGAGGTGATACACTTTTCATTGTTTTGCTGGAATTGGTTTTTTGATCCGATCGCGCTCGAGAGTTTGATGGATTTGAACTTTGATGGGAGAGTGATTAATCATTGATGTGTGTTCTCTGTGATTTATGTTGTGTGGAGGTTTCGATACGGAGCTGATATTGTTTGAAGTCTTTTGTTATTGATTTTCGGGAGCAAGTCTATTCAATTTCGCCTTGTCGAGTGTGTGTGCTACGCTGTCGTTTGAAATTTTTGGGGAAGAATTCATTTTTGTGGGAAAAATATTCGGTCTTTGTTCTTTTTCGTGTTAATATACGTTTCTTAAAAAAAATTTTAGACTAAATGTTTTTTTATAAATCTATATTTTGTGATAGATTTTAATTTTGCGAAAAAGAAAAAAAAAGATTGATTTGTATCACCTTAAAAAATCCAGGATATTACGCTCACTTATAACACCAAAAATAATATCGAAATTTACGTGTGCGAGTTATACGCCGGGTATATAAAAATAATAGCTATTACAAATTAAAAAAAAGAGATGAGCATAAAAAAATAATAATAAATAAATTAAATAAATAAAAAAAAAGATTTCTTCAAAAATCGAAACACGCTGCTTTTTTTAAAAAAGAAATGACATATCTGTCTGTACCTTATGAACTTAGAGAATTGTAGCTATAGAAGTAAATTATTTTTTTAAAAGTCTGGTATAATACCTTCAATAAATTACTCTATAACATTAGAGTATTGCATATGTACATTTCAGGTTTCTTCGTAAAAAGGGGAGGGGCGTGTTATAGGGAGAGTATTAATAAAAATGCAACACTTGAAAGTATAGGTGCGAGTTATATACCGGATTTTAAGGTTATTGATGGTGAAAATATTACTGTGAAGAAAATAAAATTTAATCGTATGATTTGTTAAATGTATTCAGAATTTGTCACCAAAGTTTGACCTAAGAATAATTTTGTATGCTTTAAAACTTTAAAATGTGATTTTCGGATCGATAAGTTTTATAAATAGTACTCTAAAAAGAGACAATAAAACCTTAAAAAGTTCATTATTATTTTTCAAAGAAAAGAAATTTAAAATGTAATATTTTTTGGGGATATTGAAATAATATATTTAAGTTAAGTATTTCAGCGTTTTGTAAATGCTTGGAAATTTTCTAAGCTAGCACTAATTATATTGAAAAGAAAAGATAGATACCAAATGAAAATGAAAATTATTTTTTTTAAGATGAGCAGAAAATTTTTTAGTTTTAAATCTGAAACATCGCACATAATTTTTTATAAAATATTCTACAAAATGTGAGTGTGTGTGTGTGTGTGTGTCGTATTTGTAGGAATTTTAGAGTTCAAAATGTTAAAGAATTATCATTCTTGTACTCCTCAAGGTTTTTTTTTTTTTTTAATATTTTTATTTCTACTAAACAAAGAACAAGATAAAACTATCTTGACTTCCAAAAGCTTTTAAAAAATTCCTTGAATCCATTACTATTATTTTTTAAATTTTTAAAAGAGAGAATTAATTAATACATTATCTTCTTAACATATACATCTGTTCAACTATGAAATCAATTACCTCAGCATCAAGTTTTGCTCCATCTGAAAGCCTTGTAAAAAAAGAATAAAAGTTTAAATTTTTCAGAATTTTATTAAATTACGTCTTAATTTTGTATTTAATGCTACAAAAATTACACGCAGGCCAAAATGATTATCTAGTGGATCTTTTTACCTTAAGAATAGAAGGTGAAGAAACAATTTCATTTTTCCTCAAGATAATGACCCCAAACACACTGCTCTCAACGTACAGCACTAGTGTCTCTTTAGCTGCCTCCAAGTTCTGGAAAATACCCCTTTACTCACCTGTCTTATACCCAATAGAATATATTTGGATAGAACTTGAAGTTAGAATAAAAAGACATAAAGATAAGAACAAAATGTGAACTCAAAACAATAATTAAAGAAGAATAGAAAAACATCCATGTAGAAATTATTTATAAAAAAAAAAAAAATGGGGGAAATCTATGCTATGACATTTGATAGCTGTTGTGAACGCTTAAGTGCTAAATTAAAGAAAAAATACAATAGTTAAAACTATGTTGAGTTCATTTAAGGTATCCGACTACGTTCGGAACCGTGATTTTAAAAAAGTGCATAAATGTGGATAATTTTCATGATATTGAGTGTCACTCAGATTAGAATACATGCATAAAGTTTTTAAGGACATTTTGACAAAAAAAATTATTTAAATATAATATTTTGGCAAAAAATTAACTTAGAATAATGTTTCTCAAAATGTTCTCCTTTTGTGAAAAATACTTCTATTATAATAATATTTTGCCTGTACATAGCTCAGACATCTCTACAATAGCTCAACTAGAATTTTTGAAAAATTCCCATTATTTTCAGTTTCCGCCAACTGAAATAATTATCGGCGTTTTTTTCTTAAAATTGCCCCCTCTGTTGTCGTAAAATATGGATAAACCCACTTGTAAGTTATATATTTCAAAAATTTTAGTAGAGCCTCTGTAGAGAGGTCTCGGCTATAGACAGGCAAAATATTATTATAATAGAAGCATTTTTCACAAAAGGAGAACATTTTGAAAAAAGATTATTCTAAGTTAATTTTTTGCCAAAATATTGTATTTAAATAATTTTTTTTTTGACAAAATATTCTTAAAACAATTTTATATATGTATTGTAATCTAAGTGACACTAAACATCATGAAAATTATCCATTTATGCGCTTTTGCAAAATCACGTTCCGAACGTAGTCGGATACCTTAAGTGTATTAAGAATTTTGTGACCTAATTTTTTGGTAATTTTTTGATTATTAATTTTTAAAAATAAAAATTACACAACACTTTAAAAATTGATTATGCTTTTCCGTTAATAAAAAGTTGCCTCTCATGTGGCATAGTGATTAGCGACGCTGACTACTGTGCCGTAGGGCATGGGTTCGAATCCTGGAGAAGGCATGGATGTTTGTAAATGTATAGTGCCTTTGCGGCAGGGGAGAACTCTAAATAACCGTCAAGCCGCAAGTCCTCGTGAGGCTGGTGGAAGGGGAAGAGAGATGGGAGACCTTTGACCGCCCCCAGTTTGTTCTTCCTCGAAATTGTGGTGGAAACGATCCAAATCGTACTGTCACGACAGGCGTACAATCTAGCTCTTTGCCATGATGAATTACGTGGGCCTCGACCTGACAACGTCAGACAAGGGGCATTAGTAACTGCAACAAGTTACATATATAAAAAAAAAATTACAGTTTTAATATATTAATTTTCCCTAGACGATAACATAATATTTTATAGAAAATCGAACACTTTTGAGAGCCACTGTATGTGGGTACTATACTTGAGTACTTTATATTAGGAAAGTACTGTAATAGGAAACACTTGTCTTGAAAAAAAATTACTTTTAGATACTTAACATTCCACCAAAGATTTCAATTTAAAAAGTTATCTTAAACACAAAGCCAACACATAATGGATAATATAACACAAATTTCTGCCCCATCTTAAATTCCTAGCCTCTCAAAAAGCGAAAACATTCGTGAGAACGCAATTCGGTACTCAGAAGTATCTCAAAATCGTGAGTTAACACGTGCATCGCGAACTCTCCTCACGAATCACGATTCCAAAAAGTTGAACTTGTGCTCCCCGTGAATCTCTACCACAAAATTACAGCCGAGTTTTAATTGTTTTTTTGCTGTATAGCACACGGAAGAGCATTTCTTTGCTAACCCATTTCCCAAATGATAGCGTTGGCGTACTTCTATGCGCACCCTTCACAAAAACATATCGCACTTCCGGTGCCTTTTGTGTATGTCCCATGAGGAAGTGAGGGATTTTTGAGGTCTAGGGCAATTAGGCTGTTGGCTCACTTTCATTGTGAACTTCTCTGCATCCAAGATAATGGATTGGACGATGAGATTTAATTCAATAGAGCCGAGATTGGATTGGGCTCTTTGATGAACCGCTGTCTAATCTCTATGGTTAGAGTTACAATGCTGTTAGGATTTAGGAAGTTGAGATGTGCGATATTGAACAGTTGGGGTGTCTGCTACAAGGTTTTGATTGAGTGATTGGCAGTGGATATATGTGTTAATTACCTCAAAAAATGTATTGTTGGTTAAAAGATTCGAAGGGAAAGCCTTCGAAAACAATGGATTGCGAAAAAAAAATTAAGTCTTAATTTTTTACTGTTTTTATTTAAATTCAACTGAAGTAATTATATATCGCAGTTCAATCGAAATATACCCTTTCTAGAAAAAATCGGCGTTCATCCATAAGAAATCATACAGCAAAAATAAAATTTAATAGAAATATAATTTTTTTTTCCTAACAAAATTTCATGAAATTTTGCTTACTATTATTCAAATATTGAGGATGCAAGAATTCGTCAGTTTTGAATTAAAACTACTTAAGATAACGGGAGTTTTGTAGCAAAACACACAAATAGCAGGCAGAAAATCTGAGGCAGATGAAAATAGCAGTTCACTATCTGAATATTCTTGATTCCTGGAATTTTTATCAACAAGCGTTATAGGTTAACAGAGTTTTTGCATTCAGTTATCAAACAAAATAGCTTAAGAAAATTGTGACTGAATAATTTTTACGTTTTTGTGAAATACGAAGCGATTCAAGGACATGGAAAATAAAAAGAAGGAAATTAGTATCAGTGAGCGTAAAATCATTGTGAAAATGTGAAAAGATGGAAAAAGTCGTCGGAATGTAGCCAGATCCATTGGACGGCAGTATTCATCTATCCCCCGCGAGTGTTATTTATAACTTTAAACTTACAAGAGTTTACACATCCAAACCTCGTTTAAGTCATCCATCTAAACGCACAATCAGAGAAAAACGAAGTATGACATCAATGGCGAAAAAAAATTCGTGTTTGACTGCAACTCAAATAGCAACAGACATTCACGAGAAGTTTTACAAAATTATTCAAGTGGATACTGCAAGAAAAATCTTGAAAAAGGCCGGATATCGTAGTCGAGTGTTTCACAGAAAGCCTTATATTTCAATGATCAACCGGCTTAAGAGGATAGTCTTTGCAAAAGATCATATACATAAACCTCTGGAGTTCTGGAGGACTGTGATATTCTCTGATGAGGGTAAATTTTGAATCTTCGGCATAACAGGTCTTAAATTAGTATGGAGAAAACCTTGTACAGCGCTTCAAAAAGAGCATTTAGTACCAACGGTAAAGCACGACGGCGGTGGTGTCATGGTGTGGTGCGCATGGCGAGGAATGGTGCTGGCAAGTTGGAGTATATAGAATCGATTATGAACAAATATGATTACCTTGATGTTCTAAAAAACAATTTAAAGGAAAGTGCCTCTAAACTTGGCTTAGGATTATCATTTCGTTTCCAACATGACAACGATCCTAAGCACACTGCTGAGATTGTGAAGTTTTGGCTCTTGTATAATGTCCCAAATCAACTGCACATAGCCCCGCTGTCATCTAATCTGAATCCTACAGAACACCTATGAGATTGGCTGGAGCGTAGAATTCATCAACACAATATGTCTAGCAAGGATATGCTGTGTGTGTGAAGAGTGTTCTTAAGGACCAATGGGAGAAGATAAACACCGAAGAAACAACAAGATTCGTTAGTTCAATGCCGAAACGACTTCAGAAGATTCTCAAATGATGAGATTATCCAATCAGCTACTAAATCAGCAACTACTCAGCCAGAGCTCATTAGCCCTTTTTTAAATAATGTTTATAGTTACTACTAAAACAGTGAACACTGACTTTTTCTACTTGATTTTTGTTAGTATCGCTACAAACCTGTCTTTCTTATAAAATCTATGATGGCAAACAGAATTTACTTTTGTTATTCTGAATACTTAAAAAATAAACTAAATAAAATATAATTAATTTTTTTTTTTAAATTCCAGCTTTAAAATTTTTTTTATTGTTTATGTAAGCAATAGTACCTGAACGCAGATTTTTTCTAGCAAGTGTATATATATATATATGTATGTATTTCTTTTGTAGTTGCATCTTTTTAAACTATAACACTTATTACTTTCTTTTCAGTGAGTGAGTGTTGTCGCACTATAAAGCAACACGACAGTGACGAACCTCGTAATTTGGAACCTCAGTCAAGTGATGAGGACGACACCTGAGTTATAGCACCCCCTCTCCAAACTTCTTCATTTTTTTGTCGAAAAATTGCATTTAAATATTATTTTATTTTAATAATATTCTTGAAAATAATTTTCTGTGTATATTCTAATTCACGTGACACAAATTAACAAATAAATAATATTTATTTATACGCTTTTTCAAAATTAAAATTTTGAACGTGCGAAAGTTCATTTCAGTTACCGTAAATTACAAAGAGACTTGGTAGAACGAGAGAGATAGCTGATATAATTATCTGTAAATAACTTTTATGTGCTCATTCCCCTTGATAATAAAATAAATAATAAAGGAAGTTATTCATAAGTATAAATGATTTCACATTGTATTGTTTTAAGGTGTCCGACTACCCTAAAATTGTGAATTTTGTCAAAAAATGATAATTTTTTTATGATTTTATTTTATGGGCCATCTTGTTAAAATCATAAAAATACCAAGTTTATTATTTTCCGTTCACTATAACACAAACTACAAGTGTTATAGTAAAATCAGATGTCATTACTTTAAGCAAGATGTCATACATTAAAGCATTACATAACATGTCATACATTACTCGAAATATGTTTTTTTGAAAATGCTTAAACGGGGACAGCGATTGCTCAGAAAGTTTTGAAAATAATTAACTGAAATTTTTTGCGTGCGTTCTGTATAATATTAAAAGTGTTTTGACCTTCAGATTTATCAATCACTGTTTTATTACAAAATGTATAGTCTCTTATATTAATATAGTCACTGTTTCTTAAGCAATTTCATATAATAACTAAGATATAAAGGGCTCTAGCTTTTATAAAAATTAAAATATTTCTTATCCTGAAGGTCATTTCAAAAGTGAATAACATGTTAACACATCAAAATTGAAAATCTGTTCATAAACTTTGGTACAGAATGGGCCCCGTTTATGTTAATTTTGTAAAGTTTTTTTCCCTTTTTAGTAATAATTATTTCTTTTTCTCTGCTTAATTTTAGCATTGTTTTTTAAAAAATGTACTAAACTAATTTAAAAACCACAAAAAAATCCCCATATCTCCTTTGTTTTAAAAACAAGTTGTCGCAAGTAGTTGTATTATTTGAATTATTTTATAGTCGTTGTATTTTGAATTACTTTATATTTTGATGTAATGTTTATAACTGAAATAAAAATTTTGAAGTTTTTATAATAGACTGCACTTTTTATTTGAAAAAAAATCCTGTTTTTGTGGATATTTCATTATAGTTCTTTTTTTTAATCTGTATACAAGAGGATTCGGCTAAAAGGGGTTTTTTTTTTGGGGGGGGGGGGGTTCTTTTACACAGGCATTTAAATTTTCTTTTAGAAAATAATATATCTAATACACCGCGAAGATATTTTAATTATATTTATTAGAAGATTTAATAATAAAGAATGGTGACCTCACATGCTTAAGCTACCTGTTCTAAGCGCAAAATACAAAATAAATGTTTCGACTCGTCTTCATTCTCATTAACTGACATATCAAAAAGGTGAAGGTCTTTATAACAGAGATCAGGCTCAAAACTTGTTTCTTAACGATGTAAATCATACGATAAAAATATGAAAAAGTGCTGTCTCAGATTAAGGATGAATTAAATTGCTATTAAATTACGATTAGATTTAATTTAAACTATAACTAATGGTTCGTGTTTAAATAAGGAACAAATTATTACTTTGGTAGATAAAAAAATCAATATTCTATCCTTTATCCTAGTACTTTATCCCCTGATAGTTAGTCGATGGTAAAATTTATTTAGTGTTAGTGACTTGACGCAGTCTTTTTTTCTTTTTATATAATTGTAGGTGATTAATTCAAGTATATGTATAATTTCACAGAAAATTACATTTTTCCATTAAAATATTTGATTTTTATGATCGCTTAAAGTATTTATTCAAACACCGAACCCAGTTGAACTCATCAGGTATTGAAAAGAATTAGCAAAAAAAAAAAAAAAAAAAAGTGGGGGGGGGAGACATTTTAATTTATTAATAAAAAAAGGTTTTTTTTTTTAATTATATAAATTTTTCCAAAAACTGCTTACTTCTATAATTTCATCTACAATTTTCGGGGTTCATTGCCATTGGGAACGTAGTAATCAATGAAAAAAATATTTAATTAGTATTTATATTTTTTAGACTTTTTAATATGTATTATTAGAACCCAAATTATATATAGTTATCTGAAAATTGCAAAGAATGACAAATAAAATGCACTAAACATGATAACTTGAAAAAGAGATTAAAAATGTTTAAATGCATAATCTACAAATAATATTGCATAAGCCACAAATTCATTAATTGTTAATGTTAGTTGTGTGTGTGTGTTCGATGTTAAATTACAGTTTCCTTTCAGCGTTGATTTTATAATCAAAATTATTCTGTAGATATTCTGGAACATAGATTATTCCTATGCAGAAAAATAATTAAGAAATAATTCTGATACTTTTTTAATAGGCAACATTTCGAAAGATCTGGAAATTCCATAAAATTCAGAATAATTCTGTACTAGTTATTACCCATACGCTTCACTGGGTATTTAATGATAATGTATGACTATATAAATATTTTAAGGTTATTGTAATTTGTCTTAGAACGCACTGATTAAGCTTTCGGTTTTAGTAAAAAAAGCACTTTCAAAGCCTTGATTTAAAAGCCACACTTTGGGAGTCGATTTACGCAAAACCTGTTCTCAACAGATTTCTACACAACAAAAGAAACACTCTTGCGAAATTTGAATGTAGGTTTAATAGTTCAAACACGGAAATATTTTTATCGATTACCGCAAAACTCTTTCTTATTTGTTGCCAAATGCAGGAATCGTTTTCTAAACATCAGAGGGAATGGATTTTCTACTATTGGCTGCATATCATGGCATTTCGCGGGACTTTGCACATATACATATAAACACTTCCTCAAGCAAAAGGGAAATTTTTCTTAAGAAAATTAGAAAAAAATTCGGTAAATATAAATCAGAAACATATTTTTTTCAGGAATATTCTTACGGCTCCTGTAATACAGTGACGAAGCTCCCTGCAAAATTTCGGAACGATACGATGAACTGTGTAGATTTGTATAAGTTATAAATAAATTTCCAAGTATTCAAATTTATACAACCTCTGACAATAAAGTTCGGTGAATGAAGTCAGAACGGCTGATCTGGTAACACTGGTGAAAACAAAACGTTGCACACGCGAAGTGGCAGGTGTTGACCATCTGCCCCCACCATTGTTCAGTTGAGCGTTGTTTGTGTTCCATGTTAAACTTATTTTACAAAGTGCTTGTCAGTGCGTTTATTTTTAACTGAGAACAGGAAAATGAGCGAACAAAAGATCAGTTTAAAATTTTGTTTTAAGCTTGGCAAGACACCGAAAGATACTTATGCGATGCTGGTACGCATTCATAAGGATTAAGCACTTTCCTTGAAGTGTGTGTACGAGTGGTTCGTGCAGACCGGTAAAGTGTTTCTATTAAAACCCATAACGAAAGACCAGTGATCTCCATCAGTGGCGAAAACATTGAGAAAATAAGAAAATTAATCACGAAAGATCGTCAATTAACTGTACGCGTGATAGCTGATGAGCTGCAGATTAACCATGAATCCGTGCGACAAATCTTTACCCAGCATTTAGGGATGAGAAAAATGTGGGTAATATGTAGGGTACGACTCCAGTACGCTTAACAAGGTTCATGGTTTTTTGTTCACGGCAATGTTCACCCTCACACAGGCAATATCGTCAAACAGTTCCTGGCAAAAAGAGAGGGCGGTGCAAATTGAACATCCACCATACTCGCCATATCTCAATTCTCCAGAATTCTTCCAATTTCCACGACTCAAACTCGCTTTGAAAGGAAAGAGATTTGACGATATTCCTGAATTCCAACGAAATGTGACGAGGCTTTTGGACTCCGTCCCAAAAGAAGACTTCTTGCAAAGTTTTCGGGACATGTACAGTAGATCTCAGGAGTGTATAGTTATGAGAGGTGACTGTTTCGATGGACTGTAAGACAACTTTCATTGATATCCCATCTACGTTAATGTTACATGACTAATCACCGAATTTTATTGTCAGAGGTTGTATATAAGAGTAACTGGTATAACCGTTCATTGCATGGGTGAATTGAAAACTTAAACAATACAGATTGAAGGATAAGGAACTTTTAATGAATCAATTTTAAATGAATTACAAATTAAACAAAAAAAAAGCTTTTTGCATATCTCAGCTGAA
>BMAV01013362.1:266683-321795 GCA_019973955.1 Trichonephila inaurata madagascariensis
TGCCTCGTCTTGCAACGTTTTCGGGACATGTACAGTAGATCTCAGGGGTGTATAGTTATGAGAGGTGACTGTTTCGATGGACTGTAAGGTAACTTTCATTGATATTCCATCTACGTTAATGTTACATGACTAATCACCGAATTTTATTGTCAGAGGATGTATATAAGAGTAACTGGTATAACCGTTCATTGCATGGGTGAATTGAAAACTTAACCCGCGATCACTCGCGCGGGGTGTTCTCTACACCCCAGCAACAAGAAAAGCCTCCTACAATTCTAAAAATAATGCGCAGAGCCACGATTTTTTCTGTAGCTGCCCATTTTAGGTCATTGAACCTTCAGACCTGATGTAATCAATCTCGCTAGAACGATTGGAATGTAACGACCTTCAAAAGTTTATTTGGGGTGCTGAGAACACCCCGCGAGTGATTGAGTTATATTTTCGTACTCGAAGCATCTACGGAAAAGTACGTTTTACTCTTTCCGCTTACATTTTTTTTTCAAATATATTAATATGCATGAATATTTTATTTAAAATTTCAATAAATGTGGTATAAAAATAATATAATTCTATAAAATAATTGTAAAATACAATTTTTTTAAAAAATTTCAAAACATTTTCTAGAAATTATGACAAAAACTCCATGGGAAAGGGAGAAATAGCGACTTTGTCGTCTATTAGATACTGTATCAACAGATTGAAAAAATGAATTAAGTGAATTCGATGACTGCGTGATTTCGTAACCAAAGTTGGAGAGATGGAACTTGAAATCGTAAATTTTTATAATACAGGTGGTGTTGTGATTCCACTGATGAAATGTGCAGTATATATTATGTATCGCGAATATGTAACCTTTGGCCATTGCGAATATTTTATCATCTGCTTAATACCGCAGGAATTAATGCTTCCTTTGTCTATCATTCGGTTCTTCCTGAAAATAAATGAAACATTCAATATTATTAGAGGAGATTAGAATGGATCTTGTGCAGCCACTGTGGGATATGAGATCGGATTTCCCAAACATTAACAAAACACTCAAAAGAAGCTTTACTGACACAGAATATATTAAAAAGAGCATTAATCCCCTTAAAAAAGGGGTGTTGCACTGCTTGTCCATGGGTAAAAGATGTAAAAATTATTTGTTTTTGTCTTCAATGTAAGAAAAATATGTGCTTAATGCATATAAATACAGTCTGCTCTGAATGTTTGAAAAATGATTTAAATATTATTTTTCTACTTTTTACTATCATTATCATTAATTATAAAGTATATTTATTACTGGTAATATGTTTTACTTGTGGTTTATGAAAAAATATAAAATTGTGTACTTTAAAATGAAAATTTTGTAGGTTTAGTTTAAATTAATGCTAGTCTCATTTAAATGCAATAAATTTAACAATTTTGTTTGTATAATACAAAAAACCTCTTATACTTCATAAATATACATCATAATTGACTTAAAAATTTTTTCTTATTTAAATACACGTGTTAAGAGTTTGGGGTGTTCTCTACACCCCGCGAGTAACGACGGTAGAAAAACAGGCGCGAGTGACCGCGGGTTAAACAATACAGATTGAAGGATAAGGAACTTTTAATGAGTTAATTTTAAATGAGTTACAAATTAAACAAAAAAAAAAAAGCTTTTTGCATATCTCAGCTGAAGAAAAAAACATATTTCTTAAATTTTAAGTCTGTAGATCTAATAGCTGATAAAAAGATTTTTTTTTATAATGCCTCGTAACTCTCTTGTGTGTTTATTTTTGAAAACTCCTTCCTAAGCTGATCTCTGCTCAGCAAAAGTAACACATTGTTACAAATTTTGTGTATGGAACGCTTAAAATAGTGTAAATAATTTATATCTGCATGTGTAAAACGTTAATATTATTTTATGTTGTACTTATTTTATTTTAAAATTGTAATATTCATAAACAACGCCGTTTCTTACATTATAATGGTGATTCAATGGAGACAGCGAAATGCTGGCGATAGAGCCAAGTTGGCATCATTTTTGGCGACTCTTCTGGTAACGTGGCGATTGATTGAACGTCGTAGAAGTTGATAGACTGTAGCATCCCCTGCCGAGGAGCTACAACAAAGAGGATAGCACAAAAATCTTCTCCACAAAAAATACATGTACATGTCAATTTTCATAGTGATCGATCACACCACGTTGGTGTGAAACACAATGTCATATATTCAAACATAAATTTTTATATCTATAGATATATACACACATAAAAGGTGTTGCCAAATTCAACCGACAAATTCAAAGAAGTGATAGTAGGCAGCATGGGGATGACAAATCACCATATAAGAATGGAGTCGCAAACCACGTTTAGTCGGAGTTATTCTCAAAAACAGTTGTGAAGAGCGTGATGTCGATTGGGATGAAAAGGTAAAATGAAGTAAGGAACGTATTTATTAAACTTTAAGCGTGTTTACAATATATGAACAATGCATCACGGCTCGACGTCAGAAAGGCAACGACAAGTGATTGTCGCAGGAATTGTTTGAAGTTTTGGCCGCGTAGGTCAAAGCACAGTCGATACAGACGGGTGGAGCATTGTTGCACGCCTTCAGACAAATCCGATGAACTGGTGATGCCAGCTGAAGCGACGACGATAGGTGCTGCGAGATCCTTCCCTGTAATCACCGACGTCTCATACGCAAGCGATTTCAAGTGGTTCCAGAAGAAGAAATTCAATGGATTAAGGTCTTGGAAGCATGGAGGCAAAACAACAGTTCCACCGCTTCCAATCCACCTCCCAGGATATGATGCACACTGAATCGAAAAATGAGATGGTGCGCCATCGTGCGTAAACCACGCGTTCTGAGGCGCAGTAGCCGCTACTCCCTGCAGCACCTCTGAGAGAAGTGGAAAATTTACCGATGTGTATTTTTTAACCCTACCACACAGTGCTTCAAATCCCCTCATTCGTTTGGCCACGCCTCTCGCCAGGGTCATTGTCCTCCTAACGACTACTATTATCACGATTTTCACCGACTAAATGCGGTTTTCGACCCCATGTTTTATGCTGATTTGTCGTCCCCATGCAGCCTATCATCCCCCTGAATTTGTTGGTCGAATTCAACAACACCCAGTATATTTCTTTGTAGATTTTTTTTATAATTCTCCAACTACGACTATCAGATCTCTAAACATATTTATGTTCTATGTATGCAGGAACTTATAATTGCCATCTTTAAAAATATAGTAATAAAAAAAATCGATTATATTTCGAGTTCTGTAGATGAAACAAGCAAAAAGTGCCACATAACCTCATCATTTAATACGTGAAAGATGTTAAAAAGAATTACAAATATACAAAAAGTTAAATCTTATCAAAATAAGTAGTAGAGTTAATTTTTATACTACAGACTTCCAGTGTTTTTGTAATGTGTGCATAGACTTTGTCATCTTATTAAATGCTTTGCTCTTTACTCTCTATTTTATTTATTGGTTAAAAATAGCTTTCTTGGAATTTCCTTTCCATCAAGTGTACTACATGGGAGGTCCATTTTCCCAAGAAATCATAATATATTTTTCTTCTTAATCTTATAAATCCATTATAAAAACAGCTTCATCAAACTTTTTGTCTTTTCTTAAACTTTTCCGCGACCTCTCTGTTTTTCTTCATTTAAGCCCCGTATTGGAATTGGTAAATGTTAGTTCAGAAAAAACTTAAACTTAATTAATTTCAAGCTTAAACAAAAATCATAAAATTCCATGCAACGCATTTTAAAACATCGGAACTCAACGCAACAACTTCCATAATTAATTACAGTTACGCTCTTCATTTCTGGCCTTAACTCTTCTATTATGTAAATGGGTGTTTTTGATTGGCCCAGACGAGGCAGATGTTAAATATTTATGTTGACATGCGCAGTTCTTCCAGGAAACGATTTTTTTTAACAATAATTGTGAGGAAACAGACAAGAATAGGTGTTAGGGTGTGAACCCAGATGATGGATAATGATAGATTGGACTCCTAGAAAAAAGTGTGTTCTGCTAAAAATTCTTTGATATGGCATAAATTTATTCAGAAATTGTGGAGAGTTAATAGAAAGTGAAAGTTTTTTTTCATAAAAAAAAAAAGAAGGAAGATGAGACCGACTTATAATTTAAAATTTGTTATATGTACAAGAAATTTTCAGTCCCAAATATTCTTTTTTATTGTGATATCCCGGGATAGCTATTAATGTATCATATTTTAGATGATTGAATGCATCGTTCATAATTTCATGAGGCCAAGTACTATAATTTTATTTTCTTGTAAAGTATAGTATGTAAAAACGGATGAATTTAAAAACAATGATTTATTATTGTTAATTTTTATATATACATTTTGTATAAAAACTTAAAAACTCGTTAGATCGCAGATAATAAGTATGGTTGGAATTGCTTGTGATTCATTTAAAAATTCAGGAAAAATTCAGTTATTTATTTGTTTCCAAGCAGAAATATTTAAAAAATGAACGTACAATTGAGATACTTCTTACATGTTAAAACATATATTTATACTGGTGTCCGAGGTCACAAACATAACAAATTAGGTACTTCGACAAAAATTTGGTTTAAGTTATCCGACTACGTTTGAAACAGTGATTTCGCAACCATGATTTTTTTTAATATTTAATGTCACTTACATTAGAATACACGTTTAAAATTGTTTAAAGAATATTATTACAACAAAAAATCATTTAAATGCAATATTTTGGCCAAAAAAAAAGGAACTTAAATTTGCATATTTTAAAAACTGCCTTCTTTTATGGAAATTTTTGAATAATAATATTTCGCCTATATATAGAAAATACATCCCCGGAGAGCTGGAACTAGGATTTTTAAAAAAATTCACATTATTTTCAGAGTTACTACCAACTGAAATAATTATCTCGGTGTTTTTGTTAAAATTTCTCCATTCGGTTGTACTAACATATGGATAAGTCCACTCCTAAAACATATATTTCAAAAATCCAAAGTTAAGGCTCTGTACAGAGTTCTGAGTTGTATATAAACAAAATATTATTATTATAGAAGCATTTTCTATCGAAGGAAAGTGTGTGACGGGGCTTTATCGCACCTTCTAATTAATCCTCTTGGGGAATCTTTGGAGCCAAAATGGCCTTTCAATCCAACCTTCTCAAGAAGAAAACGCGATATGCAGATTAGTGAATAGATATATAAGGGAGCTTTAACGTTCGCGAAGGAGTCATATAGAATTCAGCTAGAAGCCGGAAAGTTGAATAGAAGCTAGATAAAGTCGGTTAATAATATATATAGAAAATTAATATTAAAAGAATAGAATACAAGAGGAAGACATAAAGCTTAGGTGCTCATCACCATGTGATATTAGCAAGAAGATTAATCATTAAAGTTTAGAACGGACCCTAGCTTGTTAAGGAATCTATTCTAGATAAAGATTCGGATGTTAATTTCTCATTAAGATAGTGAGTAGGATTTCAGGCGCTATTTTAACTTCGAATTGATAATTACGTAGTATCAGTCCTGATCTGATTCCTCTAGTAAGACTTGTGTTACATTGATTAATATATATTGAGACAATAATAAATTATATTTATTATAGAGAGTTCGAGTGGTCAATCATTTATTCCTACAAATCTTGGCGCGTGGAGGAAGAGATGATACTCCAGGGCAGGGGGGTATTGCAAGTGTTTTGAAAATAACTAATTCTAAATTAATTTTTTGTCAAAATATTGCATTTAAATCATTTTTTATTGTAATAATATTCTTAAAACAATTTTATACGTGTATTATAACCTAAGGGACACTAAATACTAAAAAAAATATTCGTTTGTACTCTTTTGCAAAATTACGATTCCGAACGTTGTCGGATACCTTAAAGATGGAAATTCGGTACACTAATACCTTATGCTGTAAGGTAGGAAATGGAACCAAATAAAATTGTACTGGAGATTAATGTCGGCTAATGTACATATGAAAGAGACTTAGACAAAAAAAGAATACAGTCTAACTCTGTATTGTTCATCTAATAGAAGGTGCGGCTTTGTGCAACTGTGCAAGCAAGGGCTCTCATACTATTAATGAGGCTAATGATTGACGATTTTGGTAATAATTCCCATTCTTCCAAAAGAGCCCATTTTAATGTCTGAAGAGTTCATGGAGAGCAGTGGCGTAACTTATACCCGTACAACTCCCGCATCGCGTGAGGGGCAGGGTTCTAGGGGGCCCAAAGCCTGACTACCGCCAAGTACCTACCCTTTGTAAAATCCAACTTGGGAGCCTAAAACCTGACTTTGCAGGAGAGCCCAAATGTTCTCCGTTTTGCTATTGTTGGAGGGGGTTGGCGACATGCAATGGCATGTGGTGAAAGTGGCATGACCGCTATGTGACGAACATTGTCCATGCCTAGGTCTAATACCATAAGCAATCAGTCAAAGAATTTAGCCGAAAAGCTGCCGTCGGTAGAACTGATTTGTGCCGTTTGTGAGATTGTGTGTCATGCACATTTATTTGTTTCAAATTACCGTTTGTACGAGTATTTGACACTGCATGCTGGATATTATCTACTACAAAGGTTACAGGCAGGGCCTATTTCTAAATAGGGTCCTAGGTGCTCAAAAGATATCTCTGGGCCCAGAGCCTCAAAAAGTCTTAAGACATCTCTTCTACAACATCAAGCGACAAAAGGGGCTAGAAAACTTGGTCTTATGTAAAAGACCAAATTATTTTGGATAACAGGGAAAGGATAACACTTGATGTCAATAACTTTGATAGTTTACCATGGTTAGACAATCGTATTAATACTGGCCGTAAAACTAAGGCTTCCCATACAGATCACTTGTACAGTATGCAAATGAAGCATGAGTTGTTTCTGTATTCTTCCGTATGCTCTTTTTGGCTGTATTCGGCTTAGTTATTTTTTTAACTATAAAGTTTCGAAACCCGGGAAGGAATTATGAGCAACCCTGTATTTCAAAACCAAATCCTGTTGAATTCCGTAAAGAAAGCATTTGATTTACGCGTTCGGAATGGACATTAATTTACAAACCAACCACAGGTTAAGAATAGCTTCCCAGTGGGATATTTGACAACCGTGCCACTGTGAAATAAGATGGATGAATCAATCATGGAGGAAGCGTAGTTTAAAAAGTGTGCGATTTGATTTGATTGCCTCAAGATATCTGTCGGACCACCAGTTAAGTAACTATTTTGTCATGAATCTTCCCCTTTCGGTTAAGGAAGAAGGCCAACCTCAAATAAGAATGTTGGTTAGTAAGTGAAAAAGGACAGGTGTGTGTGTAACCTATATCACACATTCGAGAATAAACCACAAGTAAAGTGTTTTATGCAACAGAGATTGATTTTAGTAGTCTTTGTGGTACACTGGTCACACAGCAATTGCTATATGTGGGTTGTAATGTTTGTGTGGGGTATAGTTCTAATGAATATAAAACATTTTTACACTTTCCTTTTCTAAAATCACTAAGCTCATGGTGAAGTAAATAATTAGAATATCCTTTGATGTATTATAACCAAATAAAAATTTCTGGATATTACACATCAAACTGTTGACTCCTCACGGATTTAACCCCTTAAGTGGTCAATTGTTGTTCTCAAATTATTCCGAAAAAGGCACAGTCTTTTTATTGCATATAACTACGCATAATACTTAACAGAATGGGAAAATAGGGAAGATAATTTTATTTTAATTTCCAATTTTAAAGTTCTTACACTACTTTTTGTTTTTTAATGGTGGAACACGAAAACCCTTAAATGTTTGCGCTTTATAAGTACATTCTGCGCATTATGAAGAATGTTTCATTTATCTCAAAAGAATTTATCTCATACTTAAAAAAAAATCACGTTCATACCATTTTTTCAAACGGTTGAGGAGTGTGTGTTTGCATATATATAATTCACACGCAATTTGAAGCTTGGTATAATACTCATCTTACATTACAATGGGGACAGAGATAATAGCGGCTTTTTTTGGATTATCTTTCCATTTTCATTTCTTCTCAAGAAACAAATTGCATTTGTCTTTGCCCTATTCTTTATCGAATATTTTAAAGAATCTAAACTCCTTCCTCAGTGAAAAATTCCCGTCTTCACCACAAAGAAAATCACAGATGAGAAACATTTCACTACCATGGACAAACTGCATCTCTTAAGAACATTAGCACTAATATTCTCACTATAAGAATTAAAAATATATGCAAACCAAAGGTAGAAAAAAGAAAATATCATTGCCCGTACGGCGTAGGGGCCGGTTGGGGCCAGTTTTCGGTACCCCGTACGGTGTACGGGCAAACCAGTAAAGAGGTTAAAGTATGACCTAAATAAATTAACTATTTAGAGGCTAAAGTACTTTAAATATTAGCTATATTTATTATAAATTTTGAACTTATTAGCAAAATAATATGGCTTACTTCAAAGCTATTAATAAAGATTAGTAGTTAGTCAGTTAATAATAACATGTTTTATAATGTTGTATATATGCAAACACACACATATGTGAAGTTTTTAAACATCTTTCAAACTCAAGTAACAATGAAGTGGATGCAATCGTTTTCCTGTTTGATTCATACAGGAAACTTTTAATCTCTAATTATGGAACTAAAATATTTATCCACGCACACATACTATACAACACCTAATATTATTTATATCACATATAGCACAGGAGATTTGTTTGTATGTATTATATACAGTACGGGAGTATTTCATATATATATATATATATATATATATATATATATATATATTATGTAGGGCATTGGAGCCCCTTATATGTATCGCTTAAATGATTAGAACTAGTATTATGTACAAACGTTTTGCGAAAATTTTCAAAACTCTCTACTGTTATAATAAATATAATACCTATCGAATTACCAGGACTTGAGAAAAATTAAAATTGTTTGTTAAATGACTTTATTTTTTTATTGAAATACTAAGTAGATTAGGTATGGTTTGTATACAAAGAAAAGAATATGTAAGGAAATAAAAGAAGTATAAATTAATAACAGTAGAATACAATACATCAAAATCGCAGGAAAGAAGTCAGAATAATATGAAGTTAATTAAAAGTCTCGAAACAAAAATGGCACCTTCGAATTTTTTTTAAAACTGAGTTATTTGATTCTCTCTCTTCTTTAAATCATTTCTCGGTTTTTTGAAAATATGAGGCTTAAGATATATTTTGGCTCATTAATTTTATGTTTTGCAAAAAAATCGTTTGGTTGTTCATATAATTATGCAATTATAATAAAAAGTTTGTTTGTGAGTTTATGCTATAACATTTAAATAGTAACTGTTTCTGTAACTGATTAAAAAAGGGGAGTTCGAGAAGAATTTTATTGTTCGATTTCTGTCTTGGAGTTTGTAATAGTAAGATTGAAACTTTTAGTGGTAATTTTTTATATAATATTTTCTTACAAAAAAATCTTCTGGTAGTTATAAAAATATTTAATCATAATAGTAAACTTATTTCAATATGTGAATCTCGTTTGCTATAATTTATAACTAGCAACTGTTTCTGTAACTAATTAAATGTAGAATTTATGAAGAATTTTATGATTCTTTATGTAACTTATATGAAGAAATCTTTATACATATATACATGTATTTACTTTTACTGTTTATTAATTTTATTTTCGATTTTTGTCTTAGAAATTTTTTGTGCTATTGAGTGATCTGTTTCGCTGCAAGTGTGATTGTAAAATAAAATTTGATGTTGAGATTTTATTCTGTACATACAGAAATTCATTAAATTATCGAGAACAATTTGAATATAAAATGCAATAACCGATACACAATATATTATTTGATATTTATTCGAAATTAAATTTAATCCTATCAGCAAAAACATTTCAGTTTGATTAAAATACTTGAACTCTACAACTATTAAAATTGACATTTTTAAAAACCATCATCTAGAAAATTATAAGGAAATTGGTGATCGTTTCAAGCGTTGAAAAAGATTTTTTAAGACAACATACAATTATAGAAGCTGTCAAAAATGAAAAATAATTTTGCGGTTTGAAGAAAATTAAGCAACAAAAAGAATCATGCGGTTTTAAGTTTCAACTGCCGTTAGTCATACAGTACAATTACGGACATAACGGTTTTCTATTTAATTGTAGAAAGATGAATCTCAATTTTTTCGACCACTTGATTTTCCCATGCATACATTAGATCATTTCCTAACTGCTTACGGTAAAAGAAGGGGGCCGTGAATCATGTTGTACAAGCGTGAAGTCATTTTCACAACCGCAAAATCTTTTATCAGATAATTCCAAATGCCTCAGGAGATTATGACATCAATCAAAAATTATTCCAACTGGTCGATGATTTCATCATTTACCTAAACTGCCCGTTTACAAGCAACTTTTTTGAACTTGTTGGAGTTTTTGGTAAATAATTCCAAACTCTTTAGAAAGAGCTGCATATTTAAAATATTCTTTTATTTTTGTTTCTTATCATTATTCTTAATCTTTTATGTTAATGGCAGTCTTTGTTTCTGGTTTGCAAACCAACTTAACCTTCCAGTTCCGAAAAAAAAAATGGCACCTAAGCCTCGGAAGATGATAATGAACACCGTGGCGAAAAGAAAACGCGTTCTTTTTTTGAAATATTACACCGGGACCTGTCTTAATTTTAAAAATGATGTTGTTATGAAATTAATGTCAGAGGTCGTGAAGATGTGTTTACGGGCCAATTGATTCTAGATAACCTTCCTTTTGTGGCAAGCAAAGTAATTCTTGTTTGATGAAAAGTTCTTTTATTAAAAAATTTTGAAGCGGGATAATCACTATAATGAAGAATGTTTCAATTTTTTTTCCCGTTATCTTTTTAAAATTAACTAAACTTTTAAAGTTAATTTAAATAGGTGTGGACTTACGAGAGAATTCGAGTTTTAAAAATTGCTGTTTACCTAAAAGAAAATTAACTTTTCAGTTTGCAAATGATGCAGCTTTATATGTATAATAGAATTATTCCTGTGTAATGGACGACACAATTTAATCTCAGTGAAAGGTTAAACGTTTATTTATAAAAGGAAAATTTCCTGTTGTATATTTTTTCCACTAAAAGTTTATTATAGTAAAAATTTGCGATTTTAAGATGGAGAATTAGGTCATAATATTTGAAAAATATTGATGTAAAAAGACTTTAAATAACAAGAAATGATGAGTGGCAAATGGTGAACACAAAACAATCTGATCAAAATTTTCTTAATTGCTTTTTTTTTTGTTCTGAACATTATTGCTGATCAATACCCCAAATATATCATTTTATTTCTCATCGAATAAAAATTTAATTTTTGAGTTTTTATTTTATTTATGATAAGAGAGAATACAAGATATTATTAAATCATTTTAACTTTTTAATGAATATTAAAAAGTGGATTTCGGTGTACAATTTAGAATTGATAAAAATTAAAGTGGAAAAATTACTTTTTGTTTCTTGACATTTGGCAGTTTCAGAAGTAGATAAACAGTGATAACCATATTAATTTGAATAAACAAATTTATTGATAATTTATGCTTCGTCTCAAGTAAAAACAAATCTTGAAATTCAATATTAAAAGACTAACGAAGAAAATATTTTGATAAAAAAAATTTATATGAAAACGTGGAATAGTTAAAAAAATTTCCAGAATTCTGTCCATTGTATATGCTAGAGATCCATAATAATTTTGAATGTTCATTGAATATCTATGGGAAATATGGGATTCGTTGAAAATTTGGAGAAGCAAAATCTATCATCCCTGTTACTAGAGATAAATTTAGGCGATAGAGACCTGGGCTCGTGTCAGCGGGCCAAATTTTCAAGTGCGACATTTTTATCTGGGTCAGCATTTAATATACACTCTGTTACAAAAAAATATATGCATTTAGAAAGAAACAACCTACTATCACGAAGCTCAACATATATGAAGAGATAAGGAAATGATTCCTAATTCACTAGAATAGATTGTTCTATTAAGAAGATATGGCATAAAAAAGGTTACAAATCAGTAGGTAATAAATCCACCTCGGGTAGCTATACAAATCGAAACACGGTGTAAAATTGAATCAGTGAGTCACCTATGACTTCATGCGTAAAATCACATCATAATGTTTTCAACTAGGCAGTTAATTCACCAGTGTTCCGGGATGGCTGCAGTTACCTTCCAAGAACATTCCAGACATGCTCTATTGGCGAGAGATCTGTTGATCTGGAAGACCACGAGAATACGTCATATTCTTGAAGACATTATTGGGAAAGTCAAGCAGTATGTGGATTAGCATTGTTTTGCTGATAAATGTCACTTGGGAAACTTGATAGACTTTCTTGACAAAGGATCTTTTTAATAAACCAAATGCACAATAGTCTATTGAGGAAACTTCAGGGAATTTTGCATATATTTCATAAAAGGGGATTCCCTTTATTCTTGTTTCCTTTTCTCTCTTTCATAAATAAGTGACCATTGTCTAAGACGGCTTACTAGAGGCTTTGTCCATAAGAAGCTGAACTTTAACATACACTCCAGCACCATGGGGGGAGGGCAGGGTTCTAGGAGGCCAAAAGCCTACGTTAAGTTAAAGTTTTTCAATCCTTTGTAAAATCCCGCTAAAGACCCAAAATTTGACTTTGAAGGGGTGCCCTAATATTCTCCGTTACGCCACTGAACTTCTTTTCTATTTAGAGCTGGAATTTCTTCATCAAAAATTGGTTCTAAAATATTCTGCTGATTGTAGAGTGAGTTGAATTTAGCTTTACTTTAGACTTTTTTGACTTTCAGTTTGCCGTTGTAACAAAATCCTGAATCTATCATGAAACCCTTCGGAAATTTTTCTGTGCAAAGACGAAAAAATTTCGAGTGGTCATTCCTGTCTGTTGAGCAATAGAAAACTGATCTTATTATATTACAGCCACTTAAATATACCCATGTCTCATCGAGCGTTACCCCAAATTTCCAATTTTTCAACAGCTAAGTTTTTTTAATAAAATTTTCCACATTTGGGTTTTTTTTTTTTTTTTTTTTGAGTAATATGTTTTGTTAAAAGAGGATGAACTTTTAAGTTAAAAATATTTTTTAACTTTAAATCTTTATGAATGATTTTACTTACGGGGCTGAGAGATAGACATTCCTAGTTTCGATGCAATGAATCTGAGTCTGCGCATTTTCTTTTAGGATGGGAAACTTCACTTTCTTGATAGTTGCCTGCGTTTGAACAGTCTTAGGATGAAGATTCATGGCCATGTTTTCATTTTTACTTTTTACAAGATGCTTTTTCTTTTTGAAATTTAATATATTATAAATACATTTGATAGAAATGCAACAACTGACAATTTTACGCCACTTTATAATTTATTTATACAAATATTTCTCCTTGGAAAGCGTAATCACGTAACATTACAACAATCTGACAATTTTATTAGCCATTTTTAAAATAAATATTTTATTTTACATTCCAATAAAAAGAAAACACTGACAGACGATTATTCTGAAGTTGCCAAAGTTTTATCTCAAAATGCAAACGAGAAAATAAATTGCAAAATCGTTTCCCCAAAGTGCAAACGACCTGCTGAATAATTCATTCACATAAATGAAAAAAATATTTGAAGGAAAAGTATTACATTTTAATTGTTATAAATCTTTTTCGTTTATCTCAGAAAACTGTTCAACAGTGTAATTTGTAATGGTCACCCCGGGACGTCCATTAGTGTGGGAGAGTCGGAAGGAACATTAGCCATATTCAAAACAGCTACTATTTATTCACAGTAATGAACAACAACACAAATTCTATTAACCAAGTTAAGAAATGCACCCACATACTAAATTTGAAAAGCAATAGCGAGGTAGACGAGATACGAGAAGCCTTAGTAAATTGGATCACTTACGTCCAAGCAAAATATTTTCTATTTCCAAGCCACCTAATCTAATTTAATTAACTAGTTGATGAATCGTCAATCTTTAATATTACTCTAATCAGCTACAAAGTATTCACGCCTCACCACGTTTAATCAATCACTGCCATCCATTAGCAGTCTAGCTTCTCTCTCTCTAGCTTGAAAGTTTCATCTATATATACAAGTCTTAATTTACATACTCACATCTTCTTCTTCGAAAGGTTTATAATAGTATAAATTTTAAAAACTTAATTTTTCCTAAGAGAATTAGTTGTGAAAGTACCCGGATAGACCCATCACAAATTGTTTAATTTTGAGTTTATAGCAGTATCATCCTTCGGTCTCCATCTCATATTTATTCTTCTATTGAGGAAATTCTATTATTTTTGTTATGAATATATGCCCGTCATTTCATTGCTGGATTTTTCGTATATTTTCTGGAATTATTCCATGCAACTCATATGGGAAGGTACTACACTTCAAAAATTGCTGATTTAAAGTATCGGCATTAACCTATATTTACATTAAACTCTGGACTATTCGATAAACTCAGAACTTTCTAGTCAAGGAATTTAAATCTTTTGTTCATTAATCAATGCCAAAAGGAGAGAGTTTTCGAATTTCTCAAGCTTGCTATCGCCATTGGCCTTATCAAATAATTCATTCACATGTATCCACCTCAGAAAATTACAATTCCAAATCGCCTGCACTTACACAACAAAAGATGGAATACAATTCAATTTGTCCCGCTGCTCGGTCCGATTCTCAACATCTTTTCATTCTTGAACTTTTTTCGGGCGTAGTTATCCCGTTCTCTGCAGCCCACCCCTCTAGAGGCGTTAAAACAATTCCAATGTTAATGGAACATTACCACCCCTCCGATGCACCATTGTCGCAAACGATCATTGTTTCACCTTCGCTTTCCCTCGATGACCCAGTTCGTGACGGACCCTATGTCATTGTGTGGAAATGGATTACACTGTGGTCAGTATGTATCTTTCGCGGGCGGCAGTCCTTTGTCGTAACAATGGACGCTTTTTTGTCCGTGTGGTTTTCTGGTGGTTTTCCGAGCGAACTGGATTGATTACAATGTCATCGTCTAGAAATCCGTTTATCAAAGTGGAATGGTTGTAGTTGGTGAGAGTAGAATTTCTTTAAGGCTATCTCAGCCTTAAATAGGGAGTAGGTTTTGCTTTTGGTAATTGATATCTAAAGCAGTGTTTCTCAAACTGTGGGGCGCGCCCCTAGGGGGGCGCGAGCATATTGAAAAGTCGAAAACAAAAAATATTTAAAAAATTATTAATTTACTGAAAGCAAACAAATAAAAAATAACATACATATTTACACTGATATAATACACTTATAAATATATCAGTACGGCGCAGTGAGTTTTATAATTAATTAAACAATACTATAAGTAGAAAAAAAAGTTTAATAATTACCAGTATCTCCATATGCTTATCACATATAAAATTAAAAACAAAAATTAACACTTATCTTGATAATGTATATATAATTAATTATTATAATTAATTCCTTAAAAGCTGATTAAAAATTACGCGATTCGCTCCCCAATGAAGTTAATACGCTCAGATATGCTCACCTACGTTTAACATGTAAGTGAGCGTATCTGGTGTATTTGAGGGGGGGGGGGGAAAAAAGGGGAAAAAAAAAAAAAACCCTGAAAATAAATAAAAACTTCCAAACACTGTCAAGGTCATTTTATTGCATTCCAAAGCCTTCGGAATAGTTTTATGGATAGCAATACACAGAAAATATCATACTTCGGAAAGACGTATATATACGTCCAGAACAATTAACACACTGACTGAGTGAGACGTTTATATACGCCGGTGGCACTTAAGAGGTTAAAGTCCTACTGTAGGTTTGAATTCAATACATTGTTATTGTATGGAGGGGGGCGCGATGAAAATAATGATTGAATATTGGGTCGCAAATATTGAAAGTTTGAGAAGCTCTGATCTAAATCATTTAGATTACAAGAACGGTAAACTCACATCCCGCAGAGTTCCCATTGCATGCTTTTTCTTCTTCTAATCAACTGTTAATAGACATATATCTTTTTTCCAAGCACAATCATCTATTTAATTATTTTTCTAATAGCACTGACAATCATTGTCCTGATTTAGTTTTAATCTTTAGTTTTAATTTATATTTATGGTACCTGTTATACACGCCCGCTTCGCTGGGGTTTTGTTACATTGTGCGACTATACGTTGTTTTTAAGTTATTTTAATTTACGGATTTTCTTTATTTTTTATCTACGTCAATTTTTTAGCCTATTGAAAAAATGTTTCTATAGATTTCCCATCTCTGTTTAAAAGGTGGGTTTTGAAAGGAAAAAGGGGAAGTTTGGAAAAGGGAGGGTCTCCCCGGGGTTTCAAAAAAATTTTTGCGGAAAACAGAAAGAAAAAAACTTAAAAAATTTGTCTGGAAAATTAAAACTGGGAAAATGGGGAATTTTTTTAAAAAAGGTGAAAAGAGTAAAGCCCCAGGAAAAAATTTGGCCCCCGAGGTTATGGTTCAAGCAAAGGAATGCTGGGAAAAAAATCTATAACACCCCTGTGACCTCCCTTGGAAACCTCCCTTTCGCAAAATGCATTCATAGCCAAAACCCAAAACCCCAAGGAAAAAACCGCCTAAATTTCAAATCTTAAAGTGTAATAATTCGAAAACGGGCATTTTTGTCCATGAGGCCTCCGCAATCCCCTTGGGAGTCGATTTTCGCGAAATCTCTTCTTATCGGAACTATATTGAATAAAATATATATATATATATATATATATATATATATATATATATATATATATATATATTTGTCAAATTTCAAGTCACTGGATTTTATAGTTAAAAAATCTCACCATTTTTTAAAAAACCCTTCAGATTCTCCCAAAAAAAGCAGCCTGTCAAATTTCATGTTAATAGGTCTAATAGTTCTATAGATATCGTGATGAGTAAGTGAGTCGAGGTAGTGAGTGAGTCGAGTAGATAAGTGAACCCTAGTGATCTTTTCCTTTTCCCAAGGGGTTTACTCTCTTTGGTAAACACGCGCTTCATGAACCCGGGGTACCCTAGTGATCCTTCTCTATTTTCGACCCTCTTTCTTGTCATCTTTTTCCCTTTTCTTTTTTGCATACATAGGGTATTGTGAAAAAAACCTTTTATGCATTTTAAAGAAGAAAAAAAATACTTTTTTTTTTTTAAAAGTTTTTGGGCCAAATTTGGGCCCGAAGTTGGCTCTAGCGCCTTTAAAAAATTCAAACTCAAACTCAGGAGAGGTCGTTTTTCATTTTTTTAAATAATAATTTTTTGATGCTAAATCAAATTATTGCCCTTTTTTACTGCCCTAACGAAAAATATTTTTGAGTTGGGGTCCCCGGGTTTAAAAAAAAATAAACGATTGTACCGAAATTTGAATTCCAGCCACGTTGTTATTTTATTACTGGTCAACATTCGATTGTAAACAGTTTCCAATTACACGAGTGGCTTTTTTGTTTTTAAATTTTTAACCTTTAATTAAACCCCAACCTTCTTTTTATATCAATCAAACGGCTTTTTTTTTAACCCCACAGAAAGCCCGAATAAAAACTTGGGGAAACAAAATTGAAATCACCGTTTCGACAAAGTGTGATTTTCCCCAGGCTACTACTGCTAAAAGGCTTTGAATTAATAGCTAATTTTCTCTCTAATGTGATATTAATAGCTAGAAAACCCAATGGTATTTTTCTTTTAAAGTCCTGGGGGTATCTGATTACGTTCAAAAACAATGTTTTTTAAAAAAGTGTATAAAAAAATTTTTTTCGATATTTAGTGTCACTTGAATTAGCATGAAGTTATGAAATTGTTTTATCATTAAAAAGGAAAAAAAATTTTTTAAAAAGGAAATTTTTACAAAAAGGAAAAAAAAAAAGTGACAGGGTTTTTTTAAAACTTTTCTCCTTTTGTGAAAAAATTTTTTATTTTAAAAATAATAGTTTCCCTTAAATTTAACTAAGATTTCTAAGATTCTAAATGCACTTTTCTTAAAAATACTTTTTTTTTTTTAATTTTTGGGAAAAAAATTTTTTTAAAATAATAATTTTGAACATTTTTTAAGTCGGACCCCGATTTACCGAACCCCGTATTTAAGAAATTCCATGATTTAACTTTTTTTTCTCTTTCCCCGATTAAAATGAAGGCAAAAATCCCCTGTATTTAACGAATTATAAACCCCTAATCAGCGAATTATTTTAAAGGCTGAAAATTTTTTTATTAGTTGTATTAGAACAAAATTGGACTTTTTCAAATGACATATCTTTTTTATTCGGAGTGTCCTTTTTTCTTGTGACTTTTCTTGAAAACAAAAAATTTTAATCGGGAAAAAGGATGGGGGCCCATAATAAAGCCCTTTTTAGGGGTTCAGATGTGTCATGGTGTTTTTATCGTGTGGGTTTTGAATAAGACAAAAATTTCCTTTCTTATCTCCACCCACCCACAACGCAGGATCTATTTTAAGGTTTGAACGATTGGTTTAAAAATCCCAGCCAAAGCACGTTTACCCCGCACCACTGTGGCGTCCCATCTGTATTAAAGACGACGGGGTACAAAGTTTCGTTTGGGTTGCCGAATCGCCCCCGCACTTTCGGACAACCGGACTGAACCCCAAAAAAACGGAGGGTTTTTCCCAACCACGGGTGAACAATTTTTGAATCTGTGATAGGGGAAATTTTTGAATAATAAAAGTCATAACTTTTAGATACTTAAGCCCGCCCCCCTGTAATATATATTGCCCCTAGATCGGAGGGGTTCCCGGGGGTTTTTATGCAAAATAATCACAAAAAAAATAAACAATTTTTAAGAACGGTTTAAATTTTCAAAAAAACCAATCCTTTAAATACAGGGCCCAGCAACAATATTCACAGAGTTTTAAAACTCCAAAAAGGTCTTCACACCTTCAAAAACACTCAAAAAACAATTAAACAAGGTTTAAAAAATAATTAACAGCTTATTCACAAGCCCCAGCCATCCAAAACGCGTCAAAAAAAATGTTCAATCTTCACTGGTTTTGATATCAGACGATCGCCTTTCCGGTGAGCATCTTTTCTTTTTAGGCGCGACGAAACTTTTCCCGGAAAAAACCGCCGTGTCATTGAACGTACACTGGGGGGAAGATCACCCACTTTTTGGGGAAAATTCCCGGGGGTTTTGGCCGCCAACATGGTCCCGGGCCAAATTGGAAAAAGCCAACGGCTCTACCGCCAAGATTTCGCCAAGTTCTTATTGAAAACGCCATTATAACGTAAAGGGGTATTGTTGTGAATGGTACAATTTTTAAATAAAATAAACATAACATAGAGTAATTTAAATGCATTAAATATCCCAAAAATATATAAAAAAATTAAAAATTTTAAACTATTTAAAATTCGTGGCTTTTTTATATATATAATTTTAATAATATAATTTTAAAATATATATATATATATATTGATATTTACATTTACGGTTTAATTCCACTTTATTTTATGAACAATACGACTGAATTCAAGAACATGTAAATAGTAACGTATACAAAAGAAATTTTAAAAATATTACATGAATATAATTAGCAAAAAACTTCTTTATATTTAATATATAATAAATACCATCTCTATCCCTCATTTTAGCTCCTGTTCGGCTTTTTTATACAAAGGATTGTCATCCATCAATGCCTACTAAAGTATTTAAAAACATAAAAATGAAAAACCCCTTTCGATGTGTTTCTTAAAATTCATTAGAAAAATTTTTCTAAATGATGTCGCTTAAATGTTCTTTGGGGCATACCAAAAAATTTGTTACATCACATGGGAAATCAAACACAGGGAATTTTCAAAATTAAATTCAAGGTTTTTTTTAAAATTGGGTGGAAAAAGAAGTCTTAAAGGTAGACAGTTATTAAATCTGTCACCATTATTATTGGATTTCGTAATTGATATCGAATGATAAATTAGGCTTCCTGATCGATTTGAAATGTATTCTGTCATGTACTTCGTCATGTATTTACATTTTTGTCGTGTACTTTGTCACATCATTCATTCTCATATATATTTATATATTGGTTTTTTTTCAGCAATTCCTGAACTGAAATCTTTCTACCCTTAAACCAGTGTTTGTCAAACTGTGGGGCACGAGCATATTGAAAAATCGAAGACAAAAGATTATTTTGAAAAATCAATTTATTGAAAGTAAACAAACAAAATACATTCTGACATAATAAAAAATAAATTGCACATCTACACTGATAAAATACACTTATAAATATATCGGTATTACCCAATTTTTTTAAATTTTAAATTTTACCCATTTTAAAATTAAGAACAAGTTTAATAATTACCAGTGACCCCACGGGCTTGTTATATAACAAATTAGATGCAAAAATTCACATATCTTCATAATTTATACAGTTCATAATTAATCCCTTAAATGCCGATTCAAAATTACGTGATTCACTCCCCGATGCCACAGTTTAACACGCAGGCGAGCGCATTTTGTGTATTGGGGGGAGTAGTATAGAAAAAAGGAATAAAGAAGCAAATCCTTCGCAAATGCTGTCAAGATCCTTTTGTTGCATTCCAAAGCCTTCGAAAAAATGTTATGGGTAGCAGTGCACAGAAAATATCGTACTTCGGAAAGACGTATATATGCGTACAAGGCAATTAAAGCTTTGGCTGAGTGAAACTTTTATATACGCCGGCGGCACTTAAGAGGTTAAAGTCGTATTGTAGCTTTAGTGTCAATAGTATTATTGAATTCAATAAATTGTCATTGTATGGAGGGGGACACAAAGAAAATTATGATTGAATATTGGGTCACAAATATTTGAAGTTTGAGAAGCACTGCCTTAAACATATATTTAAAGCATTTGTATTAATTTGCTTTTTCTCGGCAATAATTTAGCACTCTTCCCAGTAGTTTTTTACAAAAAAAAATGGTAACAGTAATAAAAATAATTAATAATTTCTTTCTTATTATAAATTAAACTGGTTCGAAAAAGTCGATTTGGCAACCATGCCTTAAAATTTTTTGAGAATTGAAAATTTCAGGTTTCTTAAAATTTTTTATAAGATTTTTAATTTATCATTTTTTTTATTATTTTAAGTGATTTATATTTCTTGGTTTTTGAAACAAAGTCAAACCCATAAACCCAAAAAAATCGCGTAAAAAAAAAAATCACAAAAAAATTAGATATAAAATTTTGAGATTTTACAGTATATTTACTGAAAATCTCACAAAACATTCAAGACTTTGTTTTGGAAAAAAAAATTTTAGGGGGATAAAAAAATAAAATAAAAGCCCAAAAAAAAGCCTTATAAAGCCCCTCCCACCGGCTGGTGTGGAAGCTTGGAAAAGGGGTGACACTCGATGCCGTTCTCGTAAAGACCATGGTTCGGGGTTATAGGGTCCGTCGCGAATACCTTCTTGTGTGCGTAGGCATTAAAATTTCCCCCCGAAAAAAACATTTAAAGTTTTGGACTAAGTTTTGAGAAGGGAAATTCAGAAAACACTTACACACACACACAAAAATTTTTAAAAACTAATTGAATATCAGATTTAGAGCGGGGTCAATCTAAAAAGAAGGAAAAAAAATTTTAATTTTTTTTTGCTTAGGGTTTTTGTAATCTTAAATATGTTTATTCAAAGGCAATATTAATATACAATTTATTCAATATTGTTAAAAGGGTGATTTTAAGAATATTTAAAAAAAAAAAATTAAAAACCATAAATTTTTAAAAAGGGTTTAACATAGCCATCCTTTTGACCATGTCTTTCCGGGTTCCGGGAACTAGAGGTGGGGGTTTCAAAATATAAATAATTCTTAATCAACTTTTTTTAAAGGGAACATAATACTTAAATTTAATTTTTACAATTTAAAAGTAGAGTAAAAACCCGGGTTTAAAACACGTATTTAAGTCAGATCAATAATCCTCTATCCAATTATCCTAAATAATCCTGTTATCAATTACTTTAAACTTTTTTATTTTCAGTTCAGGTCCCTTGACCAGAGAATATAACTATAACTTTATCTATGAAGATTCTTGATCCCAATGCAGCTAATTCTTGACTGCTTTTCTGGGTCCCAAGATTTCACACTAACTTTGTCACGCTATTGATCAGAAGATTCCACCCCTACAACCTCGGGCCCCTGTCCCTTTATATTACTACATGCTATATCTAGGTTTCCACGCTATCCTTTTTATAGTATATCTCTTTTTAATGTTATTTTCGTTTTATTTTTCTTGGTATTGGGTTGGGGTTTGCCATTAACGTCCCAAAGAACAAGAGTCATGTTAATCAAAAAGGCGCGGGGCGTCAAAACCTCCAAAAAAAAAACAAATTTTTTTGGGGTTCTAAACCCTTAATAAATTATGTCTAAATCTTTTTCAAAATTTTTTCCTTTCTGAGTTTTATTTAAATTTTTTAATCTTAAATTTTCTTTTTAATTTTTATTTTAATATCATCTTGACTTTAATTTTCATTGAAATTTTAATCTTAAATTTTAACTTTATAATTTCAATATCTATCTTGACTTTAATTTTTTTACTCATCTTAAATTTTTTATTAAATTTTAAATTTTTTTTAAACTGTGACAATAAATTTTTACTCCAAAAATAGGCCAACATTAATAATTACTGTTTTTTGTGCCTACTCTCATTTTTTACAATTGTTACTTAAAATATTTATACATTAAAATAATTCTGGGTAAACCCCCTAACACTGCATATGGAGCGGGTTTTCTTCTGCTCCTTTCTTAAAAACCGGGAAACACTTTAAAGTTAATTTCGCGGGGTCAGTCCCCCAAATAAACTATTTGAGTATCTATTTCCATAATATTAATCAATTTTAAAAAATTTATTTATATATCACAAAAAATTTTATCTCCATCCCATCTGGTTTTCAAAAAAAACCCCAATGAGCCGCGCAGCTTTTATTTTATTGTTTGCCTTGCCCGCCGCGTTTCCCGAACCAGTCCTCATAATCTTAACTACAACAACATATATAAAAACACATATTATAAAAATTTACAAAACATTTTTCTCCATTATAACAAATAAAAAAGGAAGCATCTCAAAGTCATCATCAAAGTAAACAAATGTGTGAATACAAATGTTTTCTTCAAAAAAAAATTTTTTAACAAGTCAAAATTTCCCAAAAATTAAATGAACACTCATTGTGGTGTTTGACGCTTAAAAATTTTTCCCCCCGGACTTCCTTTTTTGAAATAATTCTTCCAATAAAAAGTTTTATCTGCCGGTGCCCCAAAAGCTTTTCAAAAATGTGTTATTTAATAATATAGGTACGGGGGGAAGTTTACGGGTCATATTGGAAAAAGTCTAATTGTCTCTTTGTCGACACCCTTGAGGTTGATCATTAAAACCTTTACAATATTTAATCGCCCCCTTTGGTCCTATCCCTTTTTAAAATCCTCAAACCCCTTTTATTTTAGGTCCCCCTATTAAAATTATCATTTCGCTCATTTCGAAATGGTAACCTTTTGTTAATCTTTTATCATTTTTATTAAACCTTTCCCTCGAACCCCATTTTTTGCTATTCTCGTAAAACTATTTCTGTTATTTGGGCTACTCCTTTTTCCAATTCCTCCGTTTCTCCCTTTCCAAAATTAGGCATCTATCGCATTTTTACCTCGTCTTTCTAAATGGTTCTGATAACCCCCTTTTTGATTTGCAAAAATATCTCTCTTTGAATTTACCAGGACCCCAAAAAAGGGATCGTATTTTGTGGATTTCGGGCTTCCAGATCCTGTACCTTTGGTTCGGGCGAACTAAAATATATCCACTAAGTCTGCTTGGGGCATTCTAAACTAAACTTTCTCTATTTTTGTAAATTTAAACGAAACGTCGCCTCCTGATTTCTTCCCGTTTGATCATAAAAAACTCCGACTGTATTCTTTTTATTTTTGATCCGGGGAAAAACCTTCGCTAAATTTAGCTTTTTAGCTGCGCAAAATGGTGTATTTTGTACTAACAAAGACCCAAATATCGAATACCAACAGCCCTTTCCCCGGATGACTTTTGGGGAAGCCCGACAGAACTTGGGATTTCAAGTAACTGGGAAATTGTTTTCGATGCACTCGAAAAATCAGCAACATTTCCCACCCCCAAAAATCATTTCAGGTGTTTATTTCCACCAATTTTGTAAAAAAAGTTCGGGGTTGAGACATGCATCCTTTTTGACCACCCGGTTTTCCCCGTAAAACTGAAATTTGGGATAAATATGGGGCATAATTTTAATACAACTTTTAAGAGTAACTTTTAATACTTAAATTCTAATTTTGACAATTATTAATTTAAAATGAGAGTAAAACCGGGTAAATCACTATTTAAGCCGATCACCAATTAGATCCTCTATCTCAATTATCCTAAATAACCTGTTATCTAATTACTTATATCTAATATTACCTTTTCCCGTTCAGGTCCCTTGACCTAGAGAATATAATCTATAACTTAGAAGATTCTTGATCCGACAGCAATTCTTGACGTTATTCTGGGTCCCAAAAATTTCCCCAAGCTTTGTCCCTATTGATCAGAATGATTCCAACTACAACCTTGAGCCTGCTACCTTTTTATTATCTATCTATCTATATCTAGGTTTCCACCTATCCTTTTAAATATCTCATTTACTTTTTCTTTGTTTATCTTCTTTGGGATTGGGTTGGAAAGGTTTTGCCCTTAACGTGGCCCTCAAAAAAAAAGGAGTCATGTTAATCAGAAAGGGGGGACGTCACAAAGGGGATTTAAATACTATTTAAAAAATTTTCCTGCCCTTAATTTCTTTTTAAAATTTTTCATCAAACCTTAGACTAGTATATAAAAGTCATCCCCGTCTTTAAAAAAAAAGACCATTATCATATTAAAAAAAAAAAAATAAAAATAATAATAATAAAAATTGAACAAAAAGTAAAAATAAAAGTTTAAAATCGCATACGTCGTTTTTTAATAATCAATAAAAAACAATGCTAAAAGTAATAAATAAATAAGTAATTTTACAAAAATTTGTTTTTATACGCATAATTTGTTTTAATTAGATTCAGAATGGTAATATAATGTTACGAATTTTGTGTAAAATAGTGCAAATAGTTTGTATTTGAATGTATAATGCATTTATGTTTCCCTATGTTGCATTTATTTTATGTTAAAATTGTAATATTCGCAAGCAACGCCGATCCTTACGTTGTAATGGCAATTTAGTGGGAACTTGGCGAAATCTTGGCGATAGAACCAAGTTGGCATCATTTTTGGTGAGTTCGAGACCCTATGGATTATTCTGGAAATTAGTGGAAAAATCCATCAATTTCCCGATCTATGACGCAAGCGGATTTTACTCGAAGGTTCCTTGAGGGTTATAAATAGAGAGACTCTCGCCGGACTGAATGAGTATTGTTTTGACCAGCAATTAGTAGTAGACGATGAAGAGTTGATTAGCGATAGCTCGGCTGTTGAGTAGGACGAGCGGTGCTTGTGAATAATCTTTCACGTACTTGTATTCTAGACACTGATAGTTGTGTCTGAGCGCTGTTGAAGGCGAGAAAACCTTCTGAGATTTATTCTGCTATTGAATCCTGTATTACAAGGATTGTGGTTTTTCGACAATATATTTCCATAGCTTCTGAAGAACTGTCTCGGTCATTGCGGCTGATTTGCATAAAATCCTCGAGCCCCGATCAACGTAACAATAAGAATAAACACTTAACTATTTTTCAATATGATTTGAAAAACAAGAGATGCATTATTTCCATTTTAAATATAGAACCTAATTTTCTCTGAATAAAAGTTAAATTCAGTTTATCTTTATTTTAGATATTTACAGAGTTAGAATATACGAATAATAACCTTTCCTTTGTTTTACAAAAGTATTTTGAATGACTTATTTTAAGTTTGATATCTAAAATTGAAATCCGTGAGGACAGGAAACTGAGAATTTGATGATAAATGACTTGCATATGCTATTTGAAAATAAGGTTATTTTGATTAAAAACGTGATTTTAAAGAAATATAAGTCCAATTTTTAAATAAAGATTTCGAGGAAAGTATTGTTTGTTTGTATTGTTTTTATAGTAAAGAGGGAATAAATATTTTTCTACTAGTGTGTTTTATAAGCATGATTGCATAGCTTTACTATTTCATCAGAAAGGATAGCAACAAATGCATAAAAACGACTGTTTACGGAAGTTAATTTACCATATAACATTTAATTTTTAATTCGCGCAATTTATCTGACAGTAACGTCTTTAAGAACAAGCACAAGACATTTGCTTATAGTTTTTTTTAAAAATATCATCAAATAAAATTTAAAAATTACCAGCTAATACTTTTTTCATTAAAAAATGCTATTTCTCTTAATATTTTCGGCTTTTAAGAAGAGGGTTTTTTTTTTATATTTTTACTCCATAAATTAATGAGAATGTATAAATTTGCATAGAATAAAGAAATTCTTTTCGATACAATGTACCAAATATAAGTTAGTAAAAAAATTAAATTAATCTTTATACTCGTTTTAAGAGTTTCTTAAAACCACTATATTTTTTTTAAAGAATGTGTATGCAATAATTGCTTTTAAAATATTTTATTTTGTAATTAAAAAATGTAAACCATTAAAGTCCTTACATGTATAAAATTATATGAACTGAACTCAGTGGCACAACAACCTATGAGGGCCAAGGCCTACTGTGTCTATCTCAGTATACGCGTTGGGGTGCATGTGCAGAAGTTTCAGTCAAGTGGTCAGTCTGACGCAAAACCCCATTGTTCAGTTCCCAGCAAGCCGACTTATTTATGGACCCACTGAAGGGATGAAAGGCTATAAAATTATATATTTATAAGTGCAAGAATAAGTATAAGAATTCAGTGCAACGCTGAAAAATATTCTATTTTGAAACTAAGTTTTACACTCAGAATATAATTTCTTATTCTTTATTCTAAAATTTGGAATACTTACCATTCTTGTGTGTGTGCATGTGTGCGTGCGTGTGTGTAAGTGTGTGTGCGTGAGCGCATGCGTTTAGGTGCGTGTGTAGATAAGTGCAAGACTCAGAAAAAAACTTATTGTTTTTCTCATCAATTTATTATTAATTACAAAATTTAATAAATTATTTTAGATCATTATTTAATTCATAAAATATCTATTTAAAAACTGGGCACTTTTTTTAAAAAAAAGATAGCTTCTTTTGTTTATTTATTATGGTTTCGAATTAATTTTGAAAAGGGTTAAGGCTTACCGTTCTCAGCTTTATAAATCCAACCACAAAAATTTCATAAATTTTTTTTTTCAGTATGCTGAATTTCTTTTCCAGTAGTATAGAAAAAAGGAATAAAAACGATAATACGTAAGCATTAAAGATCCTTAAAAGCCTTTAAGCATCTTGCTGTAGGTACAGCATTGCTGAAAATATATAAGCGCTGGAAAGACATTATATATGCGTACAAGGCGAATTACAAAACTTTGGCACAGGTGAAACTTTTATATACGCCGACGGCACTTAAGAGTTAAAGTCGTATTGTAACTGAGTGTCAATAGTATTATTGAATTCAATAAATTGTCATTGTATGGGAGGGAGGACACAAAAGAAAATTATGATGATTGAATATTGGGTCACAAATATTTGAAGTTTGAGAAGCACTGCCTTAAACATATATTTAAAGCATTTGTATTAATTTGCTTTTTCTCGGCAATAATTTAGCACTCTTCCCAGTAGTTTTTACAAAAAAAATGGTAACAGTAATATTAAAAATAATTAATAATTTCTTTCTAAATGATACTATGAATTAAACTGGTTCTGAGAAAAAAGTCGATTTGGCAAGCCATGCCTTGAAAATTTTTGTAGAATTGAAAATTTCGAGGTTTCTTCAAATTTTTATAAGATATTTAATTTATCATATTTTTTTTATTATTATTTTAAGTGATTTATATTTCTTGGTTTATTAGAAACAAAGTCTAAACCATAAATCCGAAAAATCGTAACTTAAAAAAAAATCACTAAAAAACTTAGATATAAATTTATGTAGATTTTTACAGTATATTTACATGAAAATCTCTAGAAAACATTCCAAGACTTTGTTTTGAACAAACAAAAAAAAATTCCTTAGAGGATTGAAAATAAAATAAAAAGTCCAAGAAAAACGCCTATCGAGCTCAAAGCCCCCTCCCACCTTTTGGCATGGTGTGGAAGCTTGGAGAGGGAGGTGACAGCTCAGATGCCGTTCTAGCAACATGACCATGGTTCAGAATTATGAGGTCCGTCGCGAATAGCCTTCTTGTAGCTGTGTAGTGCGACGTTAATATAACTCACTCACGGAAAAAAATACATTTAAAGTTTGTAAGGACTAAGTTTTGAGAATGGTAACATTCAGAAAACACTTCACACACACACAAATACTTTTAAAACTAATTGAACATCAGATTTAGAGCTTGGGGTCAATCTAAAAATGAAGGAAAAAATTAATAATTTTTTTATGCTTAGGATTTTTTGTAATCTTAAATATGTTTATTCAAAGGCAATATTAATATACAATTTTATCAATATTGTTAAAGGATGATTTCAAGAATATTCAAGATAAATAAAATTAAAATCGCATAATTGTGCTTAAAAAGGTGACGTTAACTACTTTTATATTAATTATATTTTCCTGCCTTAATTTCTTTAAGTGTAAAATTAGTTTCATCCAAGCCTTAGACTAGTATATAAACAGTCATGCCCCCGTCTTTAAAAAAAACGACCACTTATCATATTAGCAAAAAAATAAAAATAATAATAATAATAATAATAAAATTGAACAATAAATAAAAGCTAAAAGTTTAAAATCGCATACTGTCGTATTTTTTAATAATCAATAAGAAACAATGCTAAAAGTAATAAATAAATAAGTAATTTTACAAAAATTTGTTTTTACACGCATAATTTTGTTTTAATTAGATTCAGAATGGTAATAATGTTACGAAGATTTTGGTATAAATAGTGCAAATAGTTTGTGTATTTGAATGTATAATGCATTTATGTTTCCTATGTTGCATTTATTTTTATGTTAAAAATTGTAATATTCACCAACAACGCATAAATCCTTACGTTGTAATGGCGATTTAGTGGGAACTTGGCGAAATCTTGGTGATAGAACCAAGTTGGCATAATTTTTGGTTACGTGGTGACCATTTTTTGGTGAGTTCGAGACCCTATGGGTTATTCTGGAAATTAGTGGAAAATCACCAATTTTTTTCCGATCTATGACGCAAGCGGATTTTTACTCAGGTTCCTTGAGGTTATAAATAGAGACTCTCCCGGACTGAATAGTATTGTTTTGACCAGCAATTAGTAGTAGACGATGAAGAGTTGATTAGCGATAGCTCGGCTGTTGAGTAGGACGAGCGGTGCTTGTGAATAATCTTTCACGTACTTGTATTCTAGACACTGATAGTTGTGTCACAGGCGCGCTGGTGAAGGCGAGAAAACCTTCTGAGATTTATTCTGCTATTGAATCCTGTATTACAAGGATTGATTTTTCGACAATAAATTTCCATAGCTTCTGAAGAACTGTCTCGGTCATTGCGCCTGATTTGCATAAAATCCTCGAGCCCCGATCAACGTAACAATAAGAATAAACACTTAACTATTTTTCAATATGATTTGAAAAACAAGAGATGTATTTCCATTTTAAATATAAAACCTAATTTTCTCTGAATAAAAGTTAAATTCAGTTTATCTTTATTTTAGATATTTACAGAGTTAGAATATACGAATAATAGCAACTTTCCTTTGTTTTACAAAGTATTTTGAATGACTTGTTTTAAGTTTGGTATCTAAAATTGAAATCCGTGAGGACAGGAAACTGAGAATTTGATGATAAATGACTTGCATATGCTATTTAAAAATAAGGTTATTTTGATTAAAAACGTGATTTCCAAGAAATATAAGTCCAATTTTTAAATAAAGATTTCGAGGAAAGTATTGTTTGTTTGTATTGTTTTTATAGTAAAGAGGGAATAAATATTTTTCTACTAGTGTGTTTTATAAGCATGATTGCATAGCTTTACTATTTCATCAGAAAGGATAGCAACAAATGCATAAAAACGACTGTTTACGGAAGTTAATTTACCATATAACATTTAATTTTTAATTCGAGCAATTTATCTGACAGTAACGTCTTTAAGAACAAGCACAAGACATTTGCTTATAGTTTTTTTTAAAAATATTATCAAATAAAATTTAAAAATTACCAGCTAATACTTTTTTCATTAAAAAATGCTATTTCTCTTAATATTTTCGGCTTTTAAGAAGAGGGGGGTTTTTTTATATTTTTACTCCATAAATTAGTGAAAATGTATAAATTTGCATAGAATAAAGAAATTCTTTTCGATACAATGTACCAAATATAAGTTAGTAAAAAAATTAAATTAATCTTTATACTCGTTTTAAAAGTTTTTTAAAACCACTATATTTTTTTTAAAGAATGTGTATGCAATAATTGCTTTTAAAATATTTTATTTTGTAATTAAAAAATGTAAACCATTAAAGTCCTTACATGTATAAAATTATATGAACTGAACTCAGTGGCACAACAACCCATGAGGGCCAAGGCCTACTGTGTCTATCTCAGTATACGCGTTGGGGTGCATGTGCAGAAGTTTCAGTCAAGTGGTCAGTCTGACGCAAAACCCCCATTGTTCAGTTCCCAAGCAAGCCTGGCACTTATTTATGGACCCACTGAAGGGATGAAAGGCTATAAAATTATATATTTATAAGTGCAAGAATAAGTATAAGAATTCAGTGCAACGCTGAAAAATATTCTATTTTGAAACTAAGTTTTTACACTCAGAGAATATAATTTCTTATTCTTTATTCTAAATTTACAGAGTCACCCACCGTTATTCTTGTGTGTGTGTGCATGTGCAATCGTGCGAGCGATGATATTGTAAGTGTGTGTGCGTGAGCGCATGCGTTTAGGTGCGTGTGTAGATAAGTGCAAGACTCAGAAAAAAACTTATTGTTTTTCTCATCAATTTATTATTAATTACAAAATTTAATAAATTATTTTAGATCATTATTTAATTCATAAAATATCTATTTAAAAACTGGGCACTTTTTTTAAAAAAAAGATAGCTTCTTTTGTTTATTTATTATGGTTTCGAATTAATTTTGAAAGGCTTAAGGCTTACCGTTTCAGCTTTATAAATCCAACCATTCTAAAAATGTTATAAATTATTCCTTTTCAGTATGCTGAATTACTTTTTCCATAGAATGTATAGAAGAGTAAAATAAGTTTAATATATGGTAAAGAAAAATGAAAGCAATTTTTTTACAAGGGTGACTGTTTGTAATATTAATTAATATTAAAAGATAATGAAAAGCAATTATAGAAATCTTGTAACCTTATAAGAAACAGTGGCTTCTCCTATTACCAAAATCGGCGTTCAGAATGTGATCGAATTTAACTGTAGAAAATTCTTCAATTTCTATATACGTATTTTAATTGAATGATTATATTATTAATACATATTGCAACTAGAACTTAATTGAATAATAGCTATTTATATTAATATATGCTGTTTATATACATATATTAAGAGAGAGAGAGTACATTTAATCTATTTTGTTTAATTATTGTGTTCATAAACTTCTCAAACTGAGTGGTATTATCACTTAAAAGTAATCAATTATGTGGAATCTACAAATTTCCACCACGTGGTAGTGAGAATTTAAAACAAAACTCACATTTACGAAACTACTTCCCAATGGCGAATGGATGCAAATATTTATAAGTTTATTAAGTCTTGTATAAACGTGTCTACACTGCTTGAAAAAGCCCTTATTCAAGGCTTAAAAATTTTATTCATTACTGTGTTAATTTTTTGTCTTCTCTGGAGAAGATATTTTTCAATGGGGGGGCATAAAACTGCGTGCATGAATGCGCGTTTCCAAAAATGTAGGCCTCCATTTATTTTAAATGTTGTACTACATTTTTAAGCTAAATTACAAATTTATATTCTAAATTAGAATTTAATTGAATCAATGCGTAGCAGTATCTTCTTGAACGCTCAAAGGTATCTTCCCTTTAATGCTTTCTCTTAATGCTTAAATATAAGCCTTGATTTATATAAACTACATCTTTCCTCAAGTTTTCAATAGAACAATATTTAAAAAGAAACCGTTTTTCCTCAACATTATTAGTAGGAAGTTCGCGAATAGACCCGTTACAAAACTCACACATGAATATGTGTTTTACTACATTCAGTTATTTTTTATTTGATCAATAACTCATGAAAATTTGTAACTTGTGATTAATTCATTTTTCACCAGAGGAAATCGAAAAATTAGGGTTGATACTGTTGTAACATTTTTTTAATGTTTAATATCAATTATAATAATGTAGAGAATTCAATAAACTTTTACAGAGAAAATGAAAGAGGTGAAAAATGAAAACACAGCTCCTTGCTATAAACACAGAACAATGATTAAACATTCATACAATAAATGTTAAATTACTTAGTTCGAAGCAAACAGTGATCTTATAGCTATATGTATAATAATGACGACGTCTTTTCTCGCAATTTGTACTAGTAAGTACATTTGAGTCACACATACAATATGATTTAAGGTATCCGACAACGTTCGAAACCGTGATTTTAAAAAAGCGCATAAATGGATATCTTACATGATATTTAGATTAGAATACATGTATAAAATTGTTTTAAGGACATTTTGACAAATAAAATTACTTAAGTACAATATTATGGCAAAAAATTAACTTAGAATAATCTTTTTTCAAAATGTTCTCCTTTTGTGAAAAATGCTTCTATTGTATTAATGTTTTGCTTGTATATAGCTTAAACCTCTGTACAGAGGCTCAACTAGAATTTTTGAAAAATTCACGTTATTTTCAGAGTTACCACCGATTGAAATAATCATCGGCGTTTTTTCTTAAAATTGACCCCCTCTGTTGTCGTAAGACATGAATAAACCCTTCTAAGTTATATATTTCAAAAATTCTAGTTGAGCCTCTGAAGAGAGGTCCGAGCTATACACAGGCGCAAAACATTATTATATATAATAGAAGCACATTTCACAAAAGGAGAACAATTTGAAAAAAGATCATTCTAAGTTAATTTTGTGCCAAAATATTGTATTTAAATAAATTTTTTTTGTCAAAAAATGTCCTTAAAACCATTTTACTAACCATTCTATCTAAAATGGAAGCATTAAATATCGTAAAAGTATCCATTTATGCGCTGCGAAATCACGGTTCCGACTACGTAGTCAATTACCTTAAACAACTTACATTTCATTACACGGTCTAGAAGTTCCATTTTGCTGTGGTCAGGGAGCTTTCCATATGAGAACCCTGAGCATTCATTTACTTAATTTTTGTTCCGAATTGTTTTCAGAAATGAATCCCTAATGGATTTTTCCCAAGCATTTTCTAATTTTATATCCGTATAATTTAGCCGAATGCAATCCACTTAGCGAAAAATAGATTTTCTTTTTTTGTATAAGTAATTGGGTATCATCTCTATCATTGTATCATTGCTATCATCTCTCTTATCATCAACTTGCTTTGCGTTATTCACTTTTAAGTGTGATTTAGGAAACATTTGATAACAATATTCTTTTGGAAAAATTGAAAAATAAATTATAGTTTTAAAAAAATTAAAAATCACGCTTTTATAATTAATCGAACAAAAAGCAAAAAATAATTCTTAATATAAAAACAAGTAATATAAAAAATTTTTTAAGTCAATTCTTACCTCGATGAACCAAGAATTTTTTTTTATTTTTGCTACTTTTTATTAAATAGTTACAATTCATATAAATATGTATATGCATATGCCAGAATCACAACATTAAGTGGTAATTCATTTTTATTCATTATCATTAAAGTATAACATTGTCATCCAAAACAATCATATATATAAAATTTCAGTTCAACTGAATGCCCGTAAGAAAAAAACCTTTTCAAGTTTTGACACGTTGCCAACGTGGCTGTATTTGTATTTCTTCAAATAATTAAATAATTAGTTTTAATCAATTAATTTTTATTAGTTATAGTTAAATTAGTGTATTGTCATCCAAAATAATCATGTATATAAAGTTTCAGCTCAATTGAGCGCTTTAAAATGTATTATATTAACGATTGAGAAAATTCCACCAAGATAAATAAACAGACAAACAAACAAACAAATAAATAAATAAATAGAGAGTGTGACCTAATAGTAGGAATTGAATAAGATGGTTAGCGAGAGAAAATTAATTCCATTATATGGTAAAAGCGTGGGGTGCTCGATATCAACTGTTATAGTTTCTTACTAGTTCTATTCCAAAATGCAAAATTAGTGTAAAAATGTAATACAACCCCCTTTTTACCACATGAGATTAATTTTCTCGTTATCTTATTTTCCCCAGTAAATTTTTTTTTACTTTTTTGTTCGATTAATTATAAAAGCTTGCTTTTAGTGTTTTTAAACTATAATTTATTTTTCATTTTTTGGTTTGATCTACAATAAAAGCATGTTTTTCAGTTTTTTAAAACTATTATTTATTCATTGATAAGTTAATCTTAAATACGTCATTTTTTTAGAATCTGGAATACCCATTTCTATCAGTGCGTCGATACGGCCTGATTTACAAAATCTAAGATAAACCAACTGTTGGAAATCTGGAAGAGCAAAGCTTCCTTTTTTCCAATATATAAAAGATCCTTTTTTTTATTTGTTGTATTTGTATTAACTATGAGTGTTTTCGCTGCAGGGTTGTAACTTAATCTTTTAGTCGCCAAATTTGTAAATGAGAAATCGTTAATCCTGATGATCCCGATCAGTACAATGTAACGAAATTGTGAAATTATTCTATTGTCATCGATCCTTGACAAGTGTGCAAAATTTCGAAGTAATCTGACCTTTTAAAGTGGGTAAAAATTGAGTTCAAAGATTTCCCGTTATATAGATGAAGCTAATAAAACAGTGTTAAAAAAAAGGTGTATTTAAAAAAAATATTTTTCTAAAATAAATTATTTTTATTTGCAACTATTTTTTCTCTCTTTGTATAGACGTATCTTCTTTTTTAACACCCTTTTATAAGCTTCATTTCTATGTAACGGAATCTTTGAATTTAATTTTTACCCACTTTAAAAGGTAAGATTAATTCGAAATTTTGCACATTCGGATCGATGGCTATCTATCGAGGTAATAATTTTGTTCCATTGTCCTGATCAGGATCATCAGGACTAACGATTTCCCATTTTCAGATCCCATTCCGCATCTGGCAACTAATACCAGATCCCATTTCTAGATTCGGCGACTAAAAGATTAAGTTACAACTTAGTTCGATAAACTATAAAAGGGTGTTTTTTTAGTTTTTTCTTAACAGTAATTTATTTATTTAAAGTAGCTTTCCATAATTAAGTATTAATCTGCTTACACAGATATACAATGCTGACCATTAAAAAGAAAATAATAAAAAAAGATTGTCATAATTATCAAATTAGCATGAAAAGAAGATGCTGGATATGTGTAAATCATTTAAGCGCGCAATCGAACGATGCACGCAGGAGGGAGAAATGGCATCTCAAACCCTGTAGAAAAGGAAAGTTATACAGCGAGTTACTCATTCGGCAATCAAATTTGTCTCTTGATTGTAAGAAGATCGGTTGCAACTCTTGTAAAAGAAAAACGGCTACCTGCAGGTATCGAAATTCTATAGCGGCATGATCGTGGTCTATTGAGTGTGGTTTATCGTAATATAACTCTCCAATATTTAGATACTATTTAAAATATTTCAAAATTTATGTCACATAAAAGTTACATGCTGTAAAAAGCAATGGTAATTTGTGTTAGAAGTTCGCATTATTCAAAATGTTTTTTTTTTAAAAATAAAAAGCTTAGAAATATATAAACACAGAATTAATGGCATTCGATTTTTTTTATCAAACATTGTATAATTAACAGATTAATCTTTTAAAAAATATCTCAAAGGTTGGTGGTTATTAATGCTATTAAAACAAACTATTTCATCCCTTAGTTATTTGCGATATTAGATTTCCTTCTGATATTTTGCTTGAAGAGCGTAAAAAGATCGTCTGCGTTTTATTTAAATATGTTCTATAGAAGCTTTGCCAAAAAAAAATAAGAAAAATTAGAGCGTCACTTGTAAAAAATCTTATACTTCAAAGACACTTTTTTTTTAACTAAATTTAACAGAAATATCATTTTTGTTTTAAGTAATTAACAACCATTTTGTTCTTTTAGTTTTCCTGTTAAATTTAGACATTATCTCATGGATAGAAATAAAAAGTAATAGTTAACGTTTTACAAATCAAGACATTTTATAAAGAACGAAAATGTGATAGATCATTTGAAAATAACCTCAAATTCAATGCAATATAAATAATAATGAAGAATGTGAATTTCTATAAACCGAAAATTAACACCTGTATTTACTTCTTTGGCCAAATATTGGAACAAAAAGTATTTTTTTATGAATACAAAGTTATCTTTGTTTAACTGTTACCGATGCTGAGAAGAGAAATATTAAAAAATAGCTATCAATTTTAGTTCTTCCAAAATATTTCAAGAAAACTTTTGTAAATTACCCCTGAAAAAATTTCCATATAAGGAAAAAATCTTTTTCTAAATTACGTAGCTTACTTTTAATTAAAAACAGTCAATTGTTCGTTGTGATTGCTTTTTACCTAAAACGGTTATTCTTTTTTAAAATACGCCATAATAAAATCGTGATAGTTAATTAGAAGCTTAAGGAAAAAACATTTTTTCTGGAACTATTTAACAAATAAATATTTCATTGAAAATAGGAATCACATGTGAAAAAAATTAATTTTTATAAACTAATATATTTATCTTCCTACAAAAAATGATCTTATTATCAAATGGAAGATTTAAATTAGTTATAGCACAACTTAGGAAAATTGATGAATAGAATTTATTCCTTCTAAAAACAGTAATTCTTGTTTGCTAATAATGAGTTTTAAAAATAATAACACTTCTTATATAAAAATATTTTAAGCAAAACAAAACACTACGTCTTCTTCATTACTAATTTTTTAGAATAAATCAACAATATTGTAACCTTTTCACCTATTTCATGACCTCCTGCTTGACGCAAAACCATAAAAAAAATCTTCCATTCTGAATTAATCTCTTGACTTCCCAATAGCCACGAGGCTTAACGAATTCCTGAACAATATCACCGCCATCTTGATGGATAGGCTTAACTAACCAACACATCTTGTGTGAAGATAAGGGTTCACACATTTGCGAGACAGGTACAAACTATTACATTTCTTCTTTTTCTTGTCATGCTGTTTTTTTACACCATTCTCTTTGTCATGTGCAGTAAATAATCCAGAAAGGAAAAGTTGGTTGTTCGAAATGAGAAGATATATGCATTGCGGTTTTTTTCATTTTGTAACCCTAACGGATGGTTTCAACGTTATCTACAAAGGCCAAAGTGGTTGCGTTTTAAATTAGCTTTTTATTGTTCTTTTTTTTCAGAGTACCATGGATTTTTATTGAGAGATTTTCATGGTGACGTTACGGCGACAAAAATAATTTACTACAGGTTGATGTTCTTGCTGAAAGTAACTCCTACTTTCGGAACCATGATTTTGAAAAAAAGTATAAATGACTAATTTTTTCATATTTAATATTAATTAAATAAGAATTTACATATAAAAAATTTCATTAAAAATACTATTATAATAAAAAAATAATCAGACTCCAGTTTGTTGGCATGAATGAAAAAAGAATGGTAAGCTTTCAAAACATTCTCTTTTAATGGAAAATGCTTCTATAATAATAATATTTTGCCTGTATATAGCTAAGACTTATGTGCAGAGACAAAATTAGGATTTTTTTAAATACGTAATTTGATTGGCAATTGATTTATTCATAATTGTATGTATCACAGTAAAGTGTTTTAAAAAACAAAAAAAAAACATCGTTTGTTATTTAAATTGATAATTACTCTAAAAATAATGTGAATTTTTTTAAAAATCCCCGTTTTGTCTCTGGAGGGAAGTTTTAACTATATACAGGCAAAATATTATTATTATTATATAAGCTTTTGCATTCAGCGAGAATGTTTTAAAACTACGTCATTCTTTATTCATTATTTGAAAAAAAACTGCATTAAAATTTTTTATTGTAATAATATTTTAAAATTAATCTTATACATGCATATTTTCTATATGGGGTCATTTCTTGCCTCACATGATCACTAGATTTTAATTATTTCGCCCCTTTTTGGGGTTCGGGGTCGTAAATTTTAATTTTCGAAAAGCTGACTGAATTTCAAGAAGTTCAATATAAAGAAGGGGATCAAAGTATAAAATTAAAATGTTACATTTTATCCAAACAAATTATTTTAATAAACATTTTCAAGAACGATGACCATGGTAGCCAAGTGGTGCCGGTCATTTACAACTGCGGCCATTTCATAAATGAGATATTAATACTTCGTGGCTTCGTGTACGAGGTTTTGACTCAAAAATAACGAGACTGGTCCAATAAATCATTGTATTTACAAAATCAGTTCTCCGTGACATTATCCCCTTCAAAGTAGTCCCTTTCAGCACCCGCACACTTCTGCATTCGGTGCTGTCGTTGCTCGCAATAGTTCTGGAACGAGCTTTTTGGAAAACCCTTCAGGAGATTCTCCGTTTTTGCCTGAATCTCTTCAACTGAGGTAAAATTAAATTGTAAGAAATGTAAAAAAAGTCGCATGGGGTCAAATTAGGTGAAAAAAGAGGATGTCCCATCACAGTAATGTTTTTGCTGGTCAGAAACTGCTTGACAGATAGGGCCATGGGAGCGGATGCATTATCTTGGTGCAGCATCCGCCCATCCCTCCACAACTGTGGCCTTTTTCTTCCTACAAATCTTTTTCTGGAATTATCGATTTTATTACTCTATGACGCAAATGACTCCGAATATCTGAATATGTAGCAAACCTGAATATCGTGGTCTTTTTAATTTTTCATAGTTATTCATAGAGCTTTTCTTACGTATGAGTAAGTGTTTATTAACGTCGAATTATAAAGCAACATGATGGCTATTGGCAATTGACTCGTAATTTTGAACTTCGGTCAAATGTCCAAGATGATACCTGAACTGGCTCCGCCCTATCCTAACTCTATCACTACACCTCAACTGGAGGTTTGACATTCCACAAATTTTAATCGCATCAGCCCCTGTATACAGCGGTTTTCAATGACACGAGGGCTCGAACTTATGACACTCTGGTCACAAGTTCGTAACTATAGCAACAAGACTATCTTAGCCACAACTTTACTTAGCATCTGTATTTATAGTAGCATAAAAACAATTTTCTTAAGAAACATACTTCGATCGTTGTAACATACATAAAATACAAATAAGGAAAATTAAGGTTAAAAATATACCCAATTAAGGTGACTGACTACGTAGGGAACTGTAATTTCGACAAAAGCGTATAAATTGATAATTTTTTAATGTTTAGTGTTGGTTGAATTAGAATATACACATAAAAATTGTTTGAAGAATGTCACGGCAAGGAAAAATTCTTTCGATACAACTATTTTTTTGGCAAGAAATAAAGAAAGGATGACGTATTTTAAAAGCACTCTTTTTATAAGAAATGGTACCATAATAATAATATTTTGTGTATACATATCTAGGATTTCTATACCAGGTTTGAGAGAGAAATTTTGAAAAAAATCACTTAATTTTCAAAGTTACGATCATCTGAAATAAAAACCAGTGGTTTTTGTTAAAATACTATTTTTTTCTGAAACTATAACTGAATTCAGTGGCACTTCAACCCATAAGAGTCAAGACCTACTGTGCCTATCTCAGTTTACGGGACCTTAAGCTCTGGTATGTATGTGCAGATTTTTTGGTTAAATACTCAGCCTGACGCAAAACCCCCAATTTTCAGTTCCCAAACAAGTTTGGTATTTATTTATCGATCCACTGAAGGGAAGAAAGGCTAAGTCGACCTCGTCCAACCCAGGATTTGAACCCCGGACATGTGAATGATTGGGTGAGTGAATATTAATGTCGCCCTGTTCAGCTACACGAGGGCTTTTGGCGATGGACCTCGTAATTTTGAACCGTGGTCAAGTGACGAGAACGACACCTGAGCTGTGACCCCTCCTAACTACCACACCAATAGGAGGACGTTTGAGCTCTCGACAGATTTAACGTGCATCGCTCCCTACACAGCGGGTCATTAGTGGTACTAGGCTCGAACTCATGACATGACTGCCATGATCCGATACTTTGACCACTGGGCTACCGCAGCCCTCTCCCCCCCCCCTCCCCCGGACCTGTGACGGGGAAGCGGGATACACTACCACTCAGCCACTGGGCTTGTTTTCTGAAACTCTATAAAGTATGATAAATCCACACTTCTAAATTATACACTTCAAAATTTTTAGTTCCACTCTTATATAGAGAAATCCTAGTTATATATAGGCAAAATATTATTCTTACAGAAGCATTTTTCATGAAAGAAGAATATTTTGAAAATATGTCATTTTTTCTTCATTTCTTCAAGGGAAAAATTCCATTTAAAGAATTTTTTCTTATAATATTCGTAAAACTGTTTTATACATAAATTCTAATTCAGCTAAAGCTAAATATCAAAAAATTACCCGTTTAAAGTCATTTTCAAAATCACGGTTCCAGAATATAGTTAACCCCCTTAAGATTTAAATTAATCGGGTCAAAAAAAGGATTATATATATATAAACAACAGAATTTCATTTAATTTGAAATGAAATTTATGCAATATAAATACTTTATGAAGCTAATATACATATTCTATCATAAAATTCATTTCAATTAATTAAAATATTCTGATACATTAACGCAACATCCAGAACCACTAAGTAGTGCTGCGTAATAAAACACGAAGCGATTGAATCCAATTGCACATCTGCTCGGAAAAAATTTTTTCAGCATGAATTATAATAAAAATTCAAGCTAGAAACAAAATGAGTAATCTTCAAAAGATAAACATCAGAGATAAAAAAAATCTGATAAAATTAGAGATAAATTACATCCTCTTGAATGAAAACTGTTTGGGAAGATGGATAGCACAAGTCCTGCGGCTTTTTAGTGATTAATTGCTTTTTCGTAACAAAGTGAAATAAAACTCCATAGTTACATCTTTTCAAAACAAGTATTTTAAATATTTACATATGCAATGAATTTTAAAAAAATTGAAAGTAATTTTTAAGGATGGAAGAGGAAGATTTGGGGCAAATAGTTTTGATAAACAATTCTTTCCATTCATCTTTTTGATCTTGATAAGGTTCGAACAACACTGTTAATGGGGGTAAATGAAGATTTTATTAACTAAATGTGATTATATTTCATAATATCTGTTAATTAAATTAGATAATTTAATAAAATAATATTTAATTTCGTTATTATTGCTTTCCTAAAGTTATTTTCAAAATCATAAATTAGAAATGTCCATTTTTTTTTAAATAGGTTTTGAATTTGAAGTATCAAATTCGAATTTTCTATCATTAAAATGAAATAGATTATTCATTTGAATTTTCTATCATTCTATTCATCCTTAAAAAATGAAAGAGATAATTCTTTTGAATTTTCTATCATTAAAAGGAAAACTTTTCGACTGATTTTTTCAACTGAAACATTTTGTTTGATTGAATTCTTTTGTCATTAAAATGAAACATTTGATTTCATAAAATTTTTCTATCATTAAAATGAAGCGTCTGATTTTGTCAAATTTTTCTATCATAAAACGAAACACTCTTCACGATTTTCTTACTCAAATTAAATATTTTTTGAAACTGATGAAAAATAAATAATTTAAAAACTAAGAATTGCAAATAATTTATTTATTAAGTTTTCAACCGCAAATTATTCATAGTTCAAATTATTTATTGCTTCATATTCATGTTTTTGTGAACCATGTGAAAAATTATCATATCTCCATTGAATTTTTTTTTATTTAAATTATTTATAGTTTTTAATTAATAGCTAATGAAAAAACTAAAGCTACTTATTTTTAATTCCATAGTGAATGTCTAAACACATTAAAAATCACAAACTAAATTTTAAAAAATTTAGATTCTCTCTCAACTTTACTTTATATATTCAACTATATTTAAATTTGCGCAATAATGTTACTTAAATTCTCAATTGAATTTTTATAGCTCATTATATGTATAAAATATTTGCTACTATATTACAAATTAATAATTTAATCAGCACACATTCAATATATGTGTTTTGAATATTTTTTTTCTATTTCTATTTATATATATATATATATATATATTTCCATACTTATATATATCTTTTTTTTCTATATTTATATATTTTATTTCTATAATTATACGCATATAATCAAAAATATATACAAATATATGTAGTTTTTTTGTTAGTAAATAAAAAAAACAATTCATTTTTGTTCTTTTTCCACCAAAAATAATTTTTTTAAGTCACATGTTATAAAACTGTTGAATTTTCAAATAAAATTAATATTATTTAAGCGATAGCTTAATTATCATTTAATTTTTTTCACTCGGAAATTTAATAACCAAATTTTATCATTTCATTCGATGGTCAGCATTTTGCTTTTATTTAAAAAAAGAATTTATTATGCCTCAAAATAAATATCATGTGTTTATTAAGTTTCCTAATTAATTTTTTATGTAAAACATCTCTATATTTTATGGTTATAACTCGAATTTTGTTTCAATACTTTTTCCTGAAGAAAATTCATAATCATATATATGTATCAAATGTAACTACAAGCATTTGAAATAGTATTATTTTGTATTGTGATAATACCGGTTATTTAATATAGATCAAATCCGCATGATAGTATAGTAATACAGCTGTTTCATATAATTATGGATAGGTTTTCATTATTTCGATTACATACCTGAAACTTTCACTACTTAAAAAATGTATATAAAATGTTTAATCTAAATAACAATTTCACACGGTTATCTATTTTTCGATCTTAAAAAGCATGGTATAAGGGTGGGAGGTTTTCGTCTAAATATATTTGATTTTAAAATTCATTATGCTTTTGTAGTCTCCATCTTGGATAGATATAGCAAATATTTGACATTAACAGTATTAGTGATCATTTATTAAAATAAAGATGAAAATATTTCTTCAATGGATACATGAGATTCTTCATTAAATCCTCCCAAGAACAGATAATCTCTCTCTATATAAAAAAAAAAGATTTTCGTGATGCTGTAATAAGTTGATTTATACAAGCACAAGGTGTAGTTAGTAAAAACGGGTCGTAAAAAGTTAAATTTAACTGAAGAGGAGAGCCAAGATTGAATTCTGAGATAAAAAAAAGAACAAGAGAAGAATGTGTACGAAAGACAAATTTTTGAAAAAGAGAGTTGAAAATTAGAACTACAAAAAAATTACAATTTTACAATTTGAGCAATGAGTATGAACAGTTGTATAATGTCTACAATGGGGATTGGATCGCCGTTAGTGGGTACAAGGGGTACCCCCTCTTTAGTAATTATTAAAAATTAAAAGTTATATGTACCACATTCACAAAATTTAATTCATTTCATTTCATTTCTAAGTTTTCTAGAATTATTTTATCAGTCTTATATAATTCTCTTCATTCAAATTTTCTATCTCTCACAGATTAAAATTTAAGGAATTATATCTCACACATTCTGCAAAATATGCAGAATTTTTATGATAGGGAATTATATCATTATACTGTGCTAAATATATAATATTTATGCTGATGTTTTATGGTATTTAATCCCTTAAAGTGTATTATTATAGTATTGTATATAACAGTGCTTCTCAAACTGAGGGGCGTACCACCCTAGGGGGCGTGATAACGCTACGTGGGGGAGAGCGAACGTATCGAAAAGTCGAAAATAAAAGATTATTTAAAAAATGCATGCCTAATAATTTACTAAAAGGAAGCAAAAGAAAATACATTCTGATATAATAAATAATAAAATACGAATTTACACTGTTTTCTTATCTTTATACTTATAAATATATCTGTACAGTGCAAAACATTTGATAGTTATATATATAATTTATCTATACTAAATTAAGAACAAGTCTAATAATTACTACTGTGCCTTCCTTGGGTTTGTTATATATAAAATAAAATTTAGTTTATCTTAATAATTTGTGTTATTTATAATTAAAGTCGTATTGTACCTTCAATATCAAAGTACATCCTTATTGCTTTCGACACAATGTTCTTGTACGGCAGAGGCGCGATGAAAATTATGATTGAAAATTGGGTCGCAAATACTGAAAGCATTAGCTTACGAATAATTGCTTTTAAATAATCTGAATAAAAGGTATTTAATAATGTGTTAAGTTTTGCAATAATATATTTCCAGAAATTATATCAATTTAAACTTTATTTATTTTTGATGAAATTAAATACAGATAACGAAGCAGAACATTAAGTTTTCCTTTTTAATAATATAAATTGAGAATTAGGAACCATATGTTATTTTATTCGGATAAATGTATGCGACATGTTCAAAATTTTTGTAGAAATTCTAAGCTAATTTTCCCTTTATTAAAGTTTTAAATTAAAAGTGTCTTATAAACAAATTTACAAATTCATTAAAAAAGTTTACATTACTTTGAATTCTATAATCCCACTCTGTAAGAAAAAGTAATCGTGTTTTTTTTTAAAACAAAGTTTATTAAAAAGGTATTAAAAAAAGTTTATTAAAAAATAGTTCTTACTAAGCAAAATTATGCATTTCTAATTCCAACGATTTTTTAATAATTTAAGAATGAACATCCAAAATAATTTCCAAAGCAAAGCAAAGAAGTGACACCACTTTAACCGGGACACATATTTTTTTTAAATATCCATCAACTTTAATAAAATTTTTAAAAAAAATACATGTATATTTTCATATCGCATTATACACAAGAGTTATAAATATCGTTGCTTCAACCATGACTAAAACGTTCAATTACAAAAGTCATCATAAAAATTCTTTTTTCATATTCCATCAATAAATCGCGATTGATACAGAAGATTCTAGAATAAATCGGACCATCCTTTTTCGCCATTGAAAAGCAACAAACCAAAAACAAGCAAAAAGAAATCTAACCATTAAGCAAACCGAATTCGATGCATCTTCAGAAGTAACACTAATAATAATAATAATAATAATAATAACACCCCTACAGTAAAAAGAAAAAAAAAGGAAAATCCAGAAAGTAGTAAAAGTCTAAAACTTTCCATCTCTGTAGACAAGCAAGGGTCAGAAGGGATGTCACGGGACATTATGAACCACACGAGAATTAGGTCCCCTCCAAACCATCGGAAACCAGTCCTACTGCCTGGCGAACAGTTTCTCACACACCGTTACTACAATCACGAACATCCCTCTCCCTCCCCCAACCCCTCTTTTCTTCTAAGGGATTCACCGATGAAGATGAAACAAACAAAAAAAGAAGAGAAAAAAAAAAGAACGCCAACTTTTTTTCCTCCTGACATACTTGTATGCAAGAAGATCTAAGACTTGTTTTTCATCCTTCCCTTTTACCACTTTCCAGCAGATCTGACCCCGCGACCTACTGCGCATGCCCACCGGACGATGAGGGGTATATAAGTATGCCGGAGAAAGTGTTCTTCACAACATCCACAATCGCATCCGCATCCTCATCCAGAGTTCTCTACTGGGATTGCTCAAGAAGTTTTTCTGAGTTTTCAGGTAAGGGCTGGCTTCTCGTGCAAAAGGATTATAATGCCTCTTCTACCCCGCTTTAGCCTGCCGAACAGCGGTTCTCAGGATATATTGTTCCCCCTCAGATAATTTCAGGGATTGCACATCCCTGCAGCTGTTGCTGCCTTAATTGGGGATGTATTGGAAACAATAGTTTCTGGTTTTATCTTAGGAAATATGTTTGTAGGATAAGAACGCGATGGTTTTCGTATTGCAAAAGCAGGGAAATTAGGAAAGTTGGTTTTCAGTGTGAGAAATTTTTCTCGTATTCCTTCTCCAATCAAGAAGGCGTTATCTTTAGGTTTAATTTGTTAGAAATTATTTAATGAAAGGGTTTTACAATTTGAGATTTAAAAGTTGAGATATTTTGTATGATTTTTTGGTAGTATTTAATAATAATTTTTAATATGTTTGAGCATATTTTATTTAAGATAGCCACCTTTGTATTTAGTATGCTGTACTTAAACCTAGCTACAAAAATATCGCATTATAAAAGCCATTTTGTCTCAAATTTCTATAGCAAGAGAGTTTTTTCTTAAAAATTCTTTCAGTGATTCTATATTTAATATATAATATTTTCTAAGATATATATATATATTATTTTTATACTAGACAGCTTCTTACCTTCAAACAAAATTTGTATGCTTAAATATTTGAAACTGTAGGAAGATATACTTCTAAGAGAATTTATAAAAAACTTTCTATCAAGAAAATATATTAAGAGTTTTTCATAGAAGGTTTTTAGCCTTGATTCTTTTAATATTCAGAATTCAATTTAGTAATGCAGCAACAGATATTATTTGATTACAATATACATAATCTCTTTATTTAAGATGTACTTCTGAAATGCAAATAATGTTGAAAATCGTAACTTTTCTAGGTTATCAAGTTTTATTTCATAATTTTACAAAATTTGTTTTATTAATTTAAGCCTTCGATCATAAGAATATCAAATAGAAATATCTCAATAATTAGAAATTCAGTCAACTTATTTTTAAGAAAAGTTTTTTTTTTCTTTTTTAGTTTTTCAGTAGTATTAATCAATAATATTTTATCAATGATATTCATTCAATTGCTTCGAATGCTTTTAGTTGCCAACATTAGAAATTTAATATTATTTTATCAAAGTAAACCTTTCAACTAGATAAACTTGTGTTTTATTATTACTGTAGAGAGAGAGAGAGATTAAGTTTATTTTTTAAAGCATTGAATGCCTTTTTATATATTTCTCTCTGATTTCTTGAGTGAAGTAAATTTTGAATTTGAATACAAAGTAAAAATGTGAAACATTTTAAGTTTAAATATAAACAATATCCCCCTATTTATATAGATCTATATTAAACATTCTCTCAAATGTTTTATAGATTAAAAGATATTTCTAAAAGTGCAAGTTATGTTATAAATTAAAATTAAAATAATTATTTAAAATTAAAAAAAAAACAGCATTTTCATTTATTTGTAAATTTATTTTGACTCTTAATACTTTTTATTCAGTTTTTTAAAGCTATTCTTGGCTCTTTTTAATATTTTATCGTTGAAAATAGGAAATAATTTAGAAATAAAAAAGGAAGTTCTGAATTTTTCCAAACAACGAGTAAATGGCTCTATTGTAGCCATAATAACGATTGAAATGGTGAATTTTTCATTTAAACTCTAAGTAGTAACTAATATCTGATAAGATTATATAAATTGAATTATAATTTTGCAGAGAAAAATTTACCGTAGCATAAAAGAAATGTGCTTTTAAATTAAACGATTTCTTTTTTTGTATACGTTCTCATTTTTTGAGGTCTTGAAATAAACTACGAACAATGAAATACTCGTTCGTAAATCTTGAAAAGATTCGCTTATCAATGTTCATCTTCAAATATTTTCTACTGCAATTTCCCCCTTTCAAATGAAAACGTCAGATAACTCAAGATGCTTCAGATATTGCACTATACAATAGGATAACTATAAATAGTACTTAAATCTCGGCTTTTCAAAGATGAAATTCGGTATTTTTATATAGTTCTTATTTAGATTAAGGAAATAGAAAATAAAAAATAAAGGGCTAAAATATTAAATATTTTTCTAATAAAATTTAAATTCTAAAAATATTTTTAATCGATATTACTACTGTAAATGCTTAACAGCATAAGAAGCTTACTTAAAGGAAACTATTTTAAATTATAAAATACTTGCTATAAATTCTAGAGTTTAAGAAAAATTAACTGAACAAGGTTTTAATTCTGAGAAATTTTAGAAAGAGGAGATGTATACCGTTTCAAATTCTTTGGAATTGATTTTAAAATATTTTGAAAAGAAAAAAATTGGGATGCATTTTTACAAAAAATTTTAACTATTGCACTACATTTTAATTTTATAGTAAAAAATTTAATACTATTATTACTCTTTCATGAATTACAACAAAATGTATTTTTTTATACTTTAACTGATGTCTTGATAGAATATACATTTCTAAAACAGCGTATAACATTCCGATTTTAATGCACCCAGATGGAATATTTCATCTGATAAATGTAAAAATTTCAGCAATAAGGCTTCAAAGAAAAAAGTTTAGTTTTAGGCAATGCTATAACTTACCTTTTGTTTCCTTTACAGGTTTTGAAAGTTCCTACTACACTACTTTTCGAAAATGAAATCCGTAGCAGTCATCGGTGAGTATGTTTTGGTGTAATTCATCTTTATAAAAAGGCATTAATATATGATTTTTTTCCAAGCATACGAGTTAATGCAACTTAAATTAAATGTTTAATAGAATATTTTAAAGCATTTATATTTTTACATCATTCGTAAAATACGTTTTTATAATTAATTAACGTGTAAATAATTTATTTTATTTCAAAACATCGTAGCAATAAATTTATATTTCTTTTTTTATTTATTCATTTCTAAATTCCAAAAGTGCACGCAAATATTTCTTCTCTTTTCAGCTCTCGTCGTCGTAAGCCTTGCCGTGGCTCTGCCAAGGGTAAGAATATAATTTTTTTCATATAAATAAAATTCAAAATTAAATTTTTTACCATTCCTTTAATTTTAATTTAATTTAAATTTAGTTAAGAATTCTTAATCTGAAAAGCTTTATTGATACAATTAAGAATTGTCGGTACACCATAAAAATCTTCGAAATCAAGCCGAAATAGATCCATCAATTTCCAAAAAGAATTCTTAGGCATAATTTCTTAATGTCTAAAAGAAACAAATAAAAATTCATTATCATATAAAAAGAACCCTAATCATAAATAATCTCCCTCTTAAAATTCGTGTCAAAATAATTTAAATTGACTTTAAAAAAATCTAACCGCAATCTGACCCACTTAAGCTTAGCGAAAATGTTCCTCAAACACATAGTTAGAATAATGCAAATTAAACGACGGAACATCCCCGTTAAACAAAACCCGGAAACGCCCTTTTAAACCCTAAGAAGAACCTTTTAAAAGCCTTAACCACAATCTCGACCTCAATAAACCCTAATAAAAAAGGGCAAGGGCCCACCATCAGCAATAACAACAATCTGAAATAATACTCGAAGCCAAATTGGCGAGAATCGAAAATTACTCAGTCACGTCACCATCGACTAAAATTAGAGATCCATCCTCAAAAAGGCGATTCCGATAGGTCACTCAAGAAGACACTTTCCCGCCAAAAAGGTTCATTCAGTACGTGTCCAGCATATCTAGAGCTAGAGAAACCCATGAATGAAAGTAGAAGTGTTTTTTGAACCGGTTGTGATAGCTTTTTTGAGATCTGTCTTGTGGTCAAAGGGCAATGGAACTTTTCAAGTCTTCGTGCGACTTCCACCGCTTGAGGCGGCCTAATTGGCGAGTAGAAAAACACTTCCTCCATTGTTTGGCGTGAAAGGGAAGAAGATTTATCAAAATTGTTAGATGTCTATGTGAAAGGATACACAGGGTAAAAATAAATTGATTAGGGAGAGTTAATTGAGATGGAAATAAGGAGAAAGGTTGGAGAGGTTCACATCTTGACCGTTTCCAAATTTATGCGCGGATGTTTTGCTATAAGTATTTTTAGCTAAACATTTAATTTTTTAAAGTTGTTCCGTCGAATGTCGTATTTTTAATTTTAGAAATTCTCCCCAAAGCAAGTTAAATTATTAATATCTATTTTTTGAAGAGATTCTTCTCAAAAGGTTACAACTATCTGAGGCGTCAACTTTGGATATTGATTACGCATAGGTCATTACGTATAATTTCTCTCTAATTGTGCTTAAGAATTTATTTTAAGAGCTTGTGTTATTTCGATTACTTTATACTACAAACCTGTGCTAATATGCACAATATTTGACGATGTTTTCGGGTTTATTTTGATTTAGCATGTTTAGCTAAGCAGAATATATCGATAGTTATTATTTTAACTAATAAACTGTTACAAACTCTTTAAAAATGGAACAGTTTCATATTTTTTTTTTAAATTTTAGAGCAAATCTTTTAATATAAAAGTAATGTTAATTTTTCAAAAAAATTCTTGAGGCTTAAATCTTAAGTTGGAATTATTACTTTTAGTTAAAATTGTGACTCAATAAATTCAGTTCATGCGGAATAAGGCATATTGTAGATGAAAAACTTTTTAAATTTTGGGGCTATAACTAATATTTAACTAAAGATTCAGTTTCTTAAGAAAAACGACTTCCTTTTTGAGTACTACTCTGGAATTCTTTTACATACAAATATCTGTGCAATATCTGATTTGTTAACAGTAAAAAGGCATAATACCTCAACCGTATTTCAGAACTCTCCGCATAAAACCTTTCATTTATTTTACTGCTTATTTTCCGTGGGAAAAAATTGTAAATTTAAATTTTAAAATTTAGACTAAAAATCTAAGAATCTAAAAATCTAATCTAAAAAAATCTAAATCTAATCTAAAAAATCTAATCTATCATATTTCCTCAAGAGAAAAAAATTTTTAATTTGTAAATACTTATAAAAGTAAAATAAATAAAATATCATGAATATACGAATGTAATAAAAGAAAGATTTTCATTTTTAATCCAGCCATGTAGTTTCCCCATCTAATTTATTCTCAAAAAGACCTAATCTTCCCTTTTCTCCAATACCAAAAGTAAAATCCAGACAGGTACCATAAAAATACATATTACGCATCAATAAATAATCACGTAACATTCTACGTAGAGACTCGTAATAAACAAGGAAATCCAACAGTCACGAGTGAAGCAATGTCCCCGCGAGCTCCACACGTTATGCTGTGATATATCTTTCCCAGATAGACATAATTCATTGCGATTGTAATATCCTTTGATGAGAAAAGGAAAGTAATTTTTCTTGTCCCGGAGCGATTTTGCTCCAGGCGTAAAGAAGATGAGGTTGAAGGTTAGAGTAATTACAGGAAAAACTCATAGCACAGGCATCTTCTCTGTTCCTGTATTGCCAGTAGACATCGGATATGTTTTCTTTCTTCCACTGGGCCGACCAAGGTTGTAAAAAACAATTCTTCCAACCGGTTTCTGGTTAGAGTGAAAGTGGTTAGGAAGCCCATAAAAATAGTTATAAGTCACCTCAGTATTATGTTGATTCAAAAGGTGAGGTGGGGTTATGAATAAATTATTCAAAAGTTTCATAATTTGCAATCCTTGCTTCTTTCGTTTGTGTTTCGTAAGGTGTTGTTTTAGCGTCGCAGTAGTTTCTTGCTTGCTGTCTGCGTTTAAGTCCACCTCACCAACAAGGACACATGTTGGCGAAAAAATAAATCTTTTTACAAAAAGATTTCAGCGCAGTATATGCTCCACCAGTTGATAATCATTACTTTCGTCTCTTGATTTTAATTATAAAATCTATCTCTCAGATAGATTTCTTGAGTCATTTAGCTAAAATATCTCTTTAAAGCTAACCTTTGTCGTGGTACCTTCTCCTCATATATCGGTTGAAGTAGAGATCTCGCTGATTGTTAAGGTTCCCGGTGGATCCGAACGCAGTAGGATTGAAAAGCCATTAAATCAGAAACGAAGGAATACTGACAGATAATGACAATTCCCTTTCATTAATTGAAGGCTAGACCTGATTATGCGATTTGTTAACACAAGGCGATTAACTAATAAGAAGTAATGAATAATTGTCTTAAAAGAGATGCAATCTCTGACACTCGCTAAGGATAATAACTTCTAGCGGCGAATATAATTCAAGATTATAATTCGGGAATAATCGACTGCAATTTAGGTAGTACTAGCGATGTAATATCATCACCATAACAATTATTCTCTATTTCCCTGAGTATTTATATTATTTAGTAGTGAGTGGAGTTGTTCTAGCTCAAAGTGGCAATTTGGTTGGACAGGAAAAAACCCGAGTTACAGAGAATACACAGACCTTGGTTTCATTTTTGCAACAATTAAAAAGATACGGTAATAATTCTATTGCCCTTTTTGAGTCCCCAGCAAACTTCTCTCTCTAAAAGTAAAACTATAAGGACTGAGTATCATATTTAACCTATGTGACTAACATTTATATTTCTGATGCCCTAGATGAAGCGTCAAGCTTTCTTCCTCCCCGACGGGGTTGAGCTGATCGTAGGCAACATCAACACCAACTTCAACTGCGATGGCCTCCGATACGGTTACTACGCTGACGTAGACAACAACTGCCAGATCTTCCACGTATGCCACCCCATCACTCACGCCGATGGTAACCAGGAGACCCTCCACTACAGCTTCTTCTGCGGAAACCAAACCGTCTTCAACCAGTTGACGCTTACCTGCGCTTTCCCTGAAGATGCCGTCCCCTGCCAGAACGCCCGAGACTTCTACTACGTCAACGACAACATCGGAATCGAAGATGCCCTCTTCCTCAGGGACGAGGATGTCGCCCGAGCCCAGCAACTCATCCAAGGCAAGAAGAAGTAAGCGACCCCCACCTGACCTCCCATTCCGATTCGAGAGTGTGACTGCCAATCCGGTGAAGGTCTGACTACTTTTTCTCCCAATTTCCAACCTGGCTACGGAAGATCTCAACAACGAAGATGATATCAAGAACTTTTTTTATACCAACCAAGCGCTGTTCCTTCGAACCAAGCTAAATAAAATACATAACAGAAGCGCTTAAAGTGTAGATATAGGTTTTCGCAACAGACCTCAAAGTAAAAAGCTATTTTCTCTCTTTGCCTGTCTTTGTTTTCTGGTGCATATTTTAATGCACCGTGCTAAAGTGTAAGCCCATTGGGCAACATTTTTCCTTGCAACTTTGTCCAGTCTTGTTGGTTCTTTTTGGTATTCGGTCATTCTTGTTCGTGGTGTACGTGTTATTTATGCCTCCTTTACTTTTCTTTTTTTTACTTCAAATGAAAACGCACACAGGTTTAAATCCCTCTTTGCCCATGTCGTTCGATTCCCCACCAGACAAACGCTTTTTGTTCTTGGAAAAACTAGTTTAAACTGCCTTGTCCCCATCTCTTCCTTCCTTTCTTTTCGGTACAGACTTACCCCTCATCCTTAAATTACCCATTCTTGCGACAATCGGTACATACTTAAGAGATTCTTTGTGTTTTTTCTGTGCCAGTTTGATTTACATTATGATTATATTATTTTTTTGTAACCGTAACTGCTCCCTTGCACTTGCAGCCATTTCCTAGTCTTTGCCAAATAAATGTTACAGCCTGATCGAGTGACGGGGCTCGTTTTAAACAAAACTATAATTTATCTTTATTTTTTAAAATTTCTTTAATATAAGACCTCCTTTATATTCTTCTAAATACTAACACCGGGGCATCTGTGGATAGAGATGGCTCCGGAAACTTGTGCTATCTGTCATATCGTCTTCCTGTACGGGTTCCTAGCTCTTGTAGTTGGGAATTCGATTTTCTATCAATGTCTTTTTGTGGGTGAGGTTCGGTAAAGCTGAGGAAGTGTCATCAAGGGTCTAAACAACCTCTTTTTGTCTACTTCTTGGCGTATTCTAGCTTCCGGTGCGGGTGCCAGCGTGTCTGTTTACAAGGTCGCGATAGTCTATATTTCCTGGAAGCCCCTATGTATATATACGTACATTTTGTAGTATAATTCTTTGTAAATGTTATATATATTATTGTGATAAATAAAGCAAGCATTTTGAAAGAATTCCTGTGTTGTATTCTCATTTTTTTTTAATTTTATAACTGTTGTCTATTGTACTTTTGTTATTACTGACTATCATTATTGCAACTCATTGGCAGATGTGGTTTTATTAATGTTATTACTACTCAACAATATTACATGCAATAAATGAATCATAAATAATAGCAAATGCAAAAAAAAAATAATAAAATAAGCGACACAACTAATATTGAACAATAAATAAACAAAACACATGAATGGAACATATAAATGGTTAGTTAAAATAATTGTGTTAGTGGTCCCTTAAGAAAAGTACTTTAATAGTTAATAATTATAAAAGGTAAATTTCTATTATAGGATACAAATAATTAAAAAATTATTACAAATTAGTTTGTTTATGAGATACATAAATGTAGTAAATAATAATTTAAATTATTAATTATGTAAAATAACCAAATTAATATATTTATAGACGTAAGTTTAATATAAGATAGACAAAGGGCACACAAGGCTTTAAATGTCTATGAATTAAATAACTGATTTAGTCATGCCTTTCTGTGAAAATATTCTCTTAAGAAATTATTCTTTTTTTTTTATATAAATATATATATTAAAATAATTAATCCAAACATTAAATTATTTAAAAAAAGGTAATCAGATGCGAGTAATCCCGATTTTTATTTGAAACTTTAATAGAAATGTTATTGCAAAAATAATAAAACATCAAAAATTGTTTCATAGAGTACTGTTCCAAAACCTTGAAGATTTCAACTAGAATAAAGTTTTGAATTTTGAATGAAATAAATTGAATATTTTATTTATATTAATATTTTGATTTTCTCGAAAGTCATTTGTAATTTTAAATTTCTGAGTAACTGTAGATAAAATAATTCGGCATTCTAAATTCCATTCAAAATTCTTTAGAATCTAAATTTATTTAGTTTTAAGAATTGGTTTTGTTAAAAATTAACCACGAAGTAGCATCAGAATTAAATAATTTGATTCTACATATTGTAACAAAAAAAATTACAATTAATAGTATTCGAAAATTTTAAAATTGAAAATTTAAACCTTAGGAAAAAATTTTTGAAAAAATTTATGAACATCCCTTTTCTTTATTTTTTTTAAAAATTTTTTAACTTTCCTCAAACGAGGATGTTTTAACGTAATTAAAGAATTTTTTCTTTTTTTCAAAAAAATTATTTTTCTTATACATCTTTTCCTTGACCCGAAGGTCAGCAGGTTGAAGAAAATCAAGGTTATTTTAATAAGGAATAAAAGAGATAATCAAATTTGCGTTGATTCAAAGAAAAATTTAACGTGGAAGATAAAACATTAACAAAGAATAATAAACAAAAACAGTAAATACAGAAGGAAAAAATAGGAAAACTGCAAA